>WAAF01000460.1:55186-160989 GCA_013400475.1 Tricholaema leucomelas
GATGAGGCCTTGAGCAACCTGCTCTAGTGGGAGGTGTCCCTGCCTATGGCAGGGGGTTGGAGCTGGATGGTCCTTGAGGTCCCTTCCAACCTAAACCAAAGAAAAAAAAAAAAGAAAAAAAATAAATAGGAGCTTTGGAGACCCTAAAGCTTGAGAGCAGCCTGCCTTGCCTTGCCTTGCCCTGCCTGGGTGCTAGCCCTTGTGCAAGCTCTGGTTTGGCAGCACCTCCCCAGGCTTCCTTATCCCCGGTGTGAGGTGCCTGTGGTGCTCGAGGAGGGGAGCAGTGGGTCCAAGGGAGGTGACCACCCTGCTCTTCTCTGCCTTAGCTGGAGTGGCTCTTGGGCTGTTTTGCTGGCTGATACTGGCAGCAGGCAGGGCAAACCTGCCCCCCCTGGCTGAGTTTGGGCTGATTTCTAAAGCTGATCAGAGATGGGTGCTGCTGGCAGATGTTGCCAGGAGTTACAAGTTGGGGCCTCTCTGTCTCCAGGTGCAGTGCTCACCCATGGAGCCACATCTCAGTGTCCTCCTGGCCACTCAGCAAGGACACTGCTCCATCCCAGCTGAGCTTTCCTGGGCTGCCTGTGCCACTGAATCACCCAAAGCCGATTGCTGAGCTCACCCCAGTGCCACCGTGAGGAACAACCATGGACGAAACAACCCTTGGAGGTCAAAACCAGACAGGAGCAACTTCTTGATAGCTGCTGGGTAAAGTTCAGTGGGATCTAGTCAGGAGTAATAACTGTGTTTAATAAAGACAGCATAGAATCATAGAAGAGTTTGGGCTGGGAAGAACCTCTAAAGGTCATCCTAAAATCTTGCTGACAAAAAGAAATCATTTGGATTTGACAATACACAAGCCCTGTGAGGAGAGGCTGAGGGAGCTGGGGCTGTGCAGCCTGCAGCAGAGGAGGCTCAGGGCAGAGCTCATTGCTGTCTGCAGCTCCCTGCAGGGAGGCTGTAGCCAGGTGGGGTTGGGCTCTGCTGCCAGGCAGCCAGGGACAGAAGAAGGGGACACAGCCTGAAGCTGTGCCAGGGCAGGTTCAGGCTGGATGTTAGGAGGAAGTTGTTGGCGGAGAGAGTGATTGGCATTGGAATGGGCTGCCCAGGGAGGTGGTGGAGTCGCCGTGGCTGGAGGTGTTGAAGCCAAGCCTGGCTGGGGCACTTAGTGCCATGGCCTGGTGGATTGGCCAGGGCTGGGTGCTAGGTTGGGCTGGCTGAGCTTGGAGCTCTCTGCCAACCTGTCTGATTCTACGATTCTAAGTGTTCTAATAAAGCTATTTCTCTCTCCAAAGGCCGTTTCACCCTGCAGGAAGAAGCAGAATCCCTCCACTGGCTGCTAGTGTTGCCATGCTGGCAAATAGCGATGCTGGAGGTAGGGACATTTGCCGTAGGGACGCCGGCTCGGAGGGATATTTTCAGCCTTTCGAGGGGCTCTCGCTCTCCACCAACTCAGGGAACAGCTTCGGATGATGTTTCTATGACTCCGCTTTGCTTTGTCGTCCCTGATTTGCAGCCTGCGATGGATCCAGCGGCGTGCTGCAGGCTGCGGGAGAAGGCGGCGGCCCCCACCCGGTGCCTGAGTCTCGTCTGGTGCAGCCTTCCGGCGGGACCGCGCGGCCCGCAGCCGCCCCCGCCCCCGGAGGCTCGCAGGCGGCCGGGGGCCAGCGCTAGAGGGGGCCGCTGAGCCGGCAGGAGCGCGGCCGAGCTCTATGGTGCGGCGGCCCCCGCCATGGGAGCCGAGCGGGAGGCGCAGGCCTGCGCTGCCTTCTACCAGGCGCTGGGCATGGCCCCGGCCGTGCTGCCCTGCCTGCGCTGCCTCGGCCAGTTCGCGGGGTAAGAGCGCGGAGCCCGAATGAGGGAGCGCCGCTTCCCGCGGCCTGGATCGCCGCACCCCCCGAGCGAGGGGATCCGGCGCGGCTCCCCCGGGCATCCCCATGGCGCAGCTCTCCCGGGCATCCCCATGGCGCAGCTCTCCCGGGCATTCCCTGGGCGCGGCTTCCCCAGACATTCCCTGGGCGCAGCTCTCCCGGGCATTTCCTTGGCGCGGGTCCCCCGGGCATCCCCTGGGCGCAGCTCTCCCGGGCATTCCTTGGGCGCGGGTCCTCTGGGCATCCTCATGGCGCTGCTCTCCTGGGCATTCCCTGGGCGCGGGTCCCCCGGGCATATCCTGGGCGCAGGGAGGGAGGGAGGCTCCGCTCGATCCCCAGCGTGGGGACAGAGCCACCTCCGCTTGCCCTCATCCTGTTCCAGCCCACGCTGAAGCAGGAGGGCAGCAAGTTCTAGCATCTTTTTGGGTGCTCCTGCCCTCCTCGCCACAGGGCTTGCATTTGCCGAAACAGGCCGGGTGATGCCAGAGCTCTGAGGAGATCCCCCCTGCCCCGTGCCATGCTGAGAGCAGCTGGCAGGAGCCAGCATGGCAAGGTGGGACACTCCAACCGTAACCCCCATCGCCATGGGAGTCAATCTGGAGTACCCCAGCCCTAATCCCCACCAAGATGAGGTGTCCTCACCCAAACTGAAATCGAGCTGGGTTATTCCCACTTCAGTCCACGCTGAACTGAGGGACCCCAATACTGACAATGTCCACCAAGGTAGGGTATCTCAATCCCCACAGAGCTGGGGTATCCTCACTGCCTTCCCCCATGCCGTTTCAGGAGTGCCACCAAGAGATGCAAAGAGAAGCACCTGGAGGAGGCTCTGCTGCTGTCGCGGGCGCTGAGCGAGCGTCTGCGGGCGCTGAGTGAGGCAGAGGCACGGCCCCTGCTCCGCTGCATCCTGGCTTTCCAGATGGAGGCAACCAGCAGCTCCAGCTCCTTCCAGAAGCTGGAACAGGTCTGTAACACGACTGGCTGGGGTGAGGCTGTAGAGCTCTACTAGCCCCAAGTGTAAGTGCTGGTCTCGCCCAGCTCTGTGTGCTGCTGGCACAGCCCTGGTGTGGTGCATCCCTACCAGCAAAGGGGCTATGGTGGTGCCACAGAGCTCCCATAAAAGTACCCTGCAGTTGGTGCTTCTGGGACTCCAGGCAGACCAGCAGACTTAGGGCATCTCTCTGCAGATCCTGACCCAGCTGGCAGTGGGGAAGGAAGCCCTGCTGGCCCAGGAGGTGGGCACACTGCTGGCTGGCCTGGCACCACAGGGAGAGGTGAGAGCACCCCAGTTCCTCACTGGCACTGGCTTTTGTGGGAGCCTGGCAGGAGCACATTTTCATCAGGGTCCTCCTGGTTTCAGCTGCCCAGAGTCCTCTGCTTCTTTTCCCACTGACTATGGGCTTGCTCTTGCTTGCATCTGGCAACTCGTGGCTGCCCATCACACCAGCCCTTTGCTCATCTCTGGGACAGCTTCTGGTGCCAGCAGGACCCTTCTGCCCAAGGCGCCAAGCCCCAGTGTATTGTCACGGGGAACAAACTGTCCTTCTGTCCCTGCAGGTACTGTCTCCTGGCGACCTTCAGTCAGGTCAGTCTCTGCCCCTTCCGCTTTGAGGGCTTTACCTAGCCCACGCCACTAATGCACAAGGAGACCTCACACCCACTCAGACCCAGAGGTGGGGGCAGGGATCAGATCTGTGGGATCTGCAGGGGCTCCAGCAGCACCCAGTGGCTCTGCCCACCCACCCAGAGTGGCTGGAGAGCAGACAAGCCAAAGCATCCTCTGCGTCCCAGCCCTGTCTCACCCCACTTACCCTTGGCACAGCCCTTGGTTTAACCAGGAGCCGGCTGGCTGCTGGCACCCTGCCGGGAGCTGATGCCATCCCCTTGCCCGCAGTGTGCATGTTCCTGGAGGAGAGCAGCCTGGGCCGGCAGCACTGGCGGCAGAACCTGGCAGCGCTGCTGCGGCGCCTGGCCACCACCTTGCGCTCGGTGCTGCAGAGCCAGCCTGCGCCCAGCAGCTCCTGGGCTTGCTTGGTCATCAAGGTGAGAGGTGGGGAAGGATCAGCCCCTGCGAGGACTGGCCAGCACTGGCCATGAAGTCCAGCAGGGATGTGGCACATTGCTGCTTTTGGAGAGGTGAGAGGTGCTGACAGCCATCACCATGCTCTCCCTCCCTCCTCCAGGCCTACCTCCAGCTCTTCCAGACGCTGCCAAAGGATGTGGGCCCCCTGGTGTGGACTGCAGCAGGGAAGAGTGAAGCTTTGCAGAGCCTCTTGGGACTGCTGCTGGAGGTGGCATGGGGGAAGGTACCTATGCCCCCAGGGAGGGATGGGGCTGCCTGTCCCAAGGAGCAGAGCAGTGCCATCCTTCCTGGGTGCTTTCTCCTTTCCCCTCCCTGCCTGCAGAGGCAGCCCCGGCGTCTGGGGCGTCCAAGGGACCCTGCAGAGTTGCCTGCACGGATGTGGGGCAATGCCTAAAGGGGGGTTTGTTTTAAACAAGGTTTTGAGCTGTGCCTTTCCCTCCCCTGTGAGCTCAGGCCCTGAACAAGGACACACGGCTGCTGGCGGGCACGGCCCTGAGCATGCTGGTGAACACCGCTCCGCAGCCCCAGCGCGGAGCCAGCGCCCTGCTGGCGCTCTTCCAGCTCCCTGGCCAGGGTGTGTGCTCCACCCCGAGCGGGGCTCGGCCTCTGGTGAAGGGGATGGCAGGGATAGGCATGTGCGGGTGTGAGGGGCCAGAGGCCGGCGCTGCTCACCAGCAGCACAAGCTGGACTCTGCTACAGTGTCCTACTGTCAGGGCCTGGGAGCCCGAGCTGGCACTAGCTGCCTCCCGTGGGCACTCCGGGATGAGGCAGGGCAGTCTGCTCTCAGAGCAGCATTTGTGTTTCCCATCCCTCTGCCATCTGACGCAGCTGTTTCCTACCAGGCAGAGCAGAAGTGAAGTTTGGGGAGCTGGTGGTGCATGTGCCGCTGGTGCAGGAGCCGGACGGGCTGGAGAAGTTGGTGTTCACCAGAGGTTTGCTGACTTGCTGCAAGATGGACATCCTCAGCTGCCAGCTGGAGAGTTTCACCCACCGGGTAGGGGAGCTCAAAAGCAGCACCAGGGATTTGGAGAGTGCCCTGCATAAGGCTGGCAGCTGCTGGTAGGGGCTGTGGATCCCTAGTGTACAGAGCCAGGCTGCACCCCTCTACAGCAGTGCTTCCACGCATCCTGCTGCATTAGCCAGGAGCCTGCTTTTTCCAAAGACATCTAAGCAGGGCTGTCCCTCTCCTGGGGGGACAAGAAGCTGGGTGGTGCCAGAAGTAGACCTTGAGCAAGCAAAGTGGCAGCAGTGCTCTTGCAAGCTGAACCTAGGGCTGCCCTGATCGAGCACAGTCTCCAGGTCTGCCCATCTCCAGCCTCTCTTGAGTCTTCAAGAGCTGAGGACTTCCAGTCAGGAAGGAAAAACCAGCAATAAGCTGCTGCAAGAGCAGAAGCAGCAGGCAGTGTCCCTCATCTGTCTCCTGGCAGGGTTTTCTTGCCCTGGAAAGCCCACACCTGCCTGCTCAAGAGCTTGCTGTGCTCCCACAGGCCTGCCTCCTGCTCGACGTGGTCTTCCCTACTGTGTGTGCCCTGACCAGGGAGCAGAAGGACTGCCACTACTACTGCTTCCAAGGTAGGAGGTGGTGACCCCACCATCTCGGGGTGGTTTGAAAGGCTCACTGGGCTCAGGATGCACAGGGGCCCTGTGCTGCTTCAGCATCTCCCAGGGAAGAAGCCTTTGTACATCCTGAGAACTGGTTTGGAAACTGGTGTCAGGACACTAAACCCTCCCAAGCTCTTCTGTACCTAATGTGGAGACCGTTCCCCTTGCTGGGGGGTGGTCCTCAGGCCCAGCAGCCTGCGGCAGCTGTGCCACAGGCAGGTCTGGGGGCGAGGGCTGCAGCAGGGCTCTCTGCTCTTGCAGCCTGTGCCCTGTGGCTGCAGCGCCTGCGGGAGAGCCTCCCTGCCATCTGGCACCTGACGGGCACCCGCGTCCTGGCCCCGGGTGCCAGGCTGCTCCAGCAGCTCACCCAGCTGGTGTGGGACAACGCTGAGACCCTGGTAAGGCCAGAGTGCCCGAGGCAGAAACTGCTGGCACAGCTGCTGCTGCCCTGCCCCAAACACAGCCCTACCTGTCCCAGCTCCCCCTTGCCTGCAGCTGCCCTCTGGCAGGGCAGGGGCACTCACCCTGCCGAGGCCAGGGCACTTGTCACACACAGGCTCTGCAGGGCCACGTCCCAGTGCTTTGCCCTCCCCAGGCAGCACCCACTGGTGCAGCCCATGGCCATGGGAATGCAGAGAGGCAGCAAGGCAGAGGGGACACCCACCAGAGCTGCTCCTGCTGCCGCTCGTCTCCCCGCAGGTGGAAGGGGTGTCTGAGTTCATCCACAGCTCCTTCCGACTGCTCCTGGAGATCTACCACCTCGAGTGCCAGCGCTTCCAGGACCAGGACAGACTCCTCTACCAACAGATGCTGCAGAGGGTGGTCTCGATGCCATGGCAAATCAAGGCCAGATACGTGCCCCTGTGCGCCGTCGTCCCCTATGTGGGCAGCCAACAGGTAGGGAAGGCAGAGGGTTGGGGAGGCTCAGTCCTGGCTGGCTGCACTGCCAGGTTGGCTCAGCCTCTGTCTGCTGCCTCTCACCGTGCCCTGCCTAGCTCAGCCATGGGGCCAGGCAGCCTTCCCAGCCAGGGGAACTGTTTATACTATCACCCGAGGGATAGTACTGAGGGTGGAGTAGTGAGCTGTAGGAACAGTGGTGCACTCCTGGGGACTGCCAGCCGGGAGGGAAGCTTTGCCTGTCGATGCCCACCACATGCAGCTTGAGGCAGCAGAGTTGCTTGCTCAGTGCCATGAGTGACTGCAGTGTATTCCGTACCCAGATCTGTCCCCCACCATCTGCAGCCTTCAGCCTGGCAGGGGGATGAGGGTCATCTGCCTCTCTCCAGGTGTTGGATGCTTACCCAGACCTGCCACAACACCTCCTGAGCTGCCTCTCCACCAACCACCTGTGCCCCGCAGCCACCGAGGTCTACAAGACGCTGGTGCGGCAGCAGTGTGCCGAGCGGCAGGACAGGCAGCAGGGCACGGAGGCAGCGCTGGCAGAGCGCTGGGCGCTGCGCTGGCTGCCCCTGCTCTCCCAGGCACTCCGCTCCCCTCTGCCCATCCTGCAGAACAACACTGCCAACCACCTTCTCACCTGGACGCTGCGGCAGATCCCGGCCAGCCAGGCACTGCTGGCTGCCCAGTTCAACGGCCGGGACACGGCGTCGCTGCGGGCCTGGGTCTCGCTGCTGAAGGCACAGAAGAACGTGGCAGGGGCCCTGCCTCTGCAGGGGGAGGCACTGGAGCGGCTCTCCTGCTGCCTGGATGCCCGCGAGGAGGGCATCCGGCTGGCAGCACTGAGTCTCCTCTGCTGCAGCCCCAGCACCAACCGGCCCCTCTCGGGCACCGAGCTGCAGCTGCTGCGGCAGTTCCTGCCCCTCAACCTCAGCTGCGACTCCTCCTCGTTCCGGCAGCTGCTGCAGGCAGCTGTGAGGAAGGCGCTGGTGCGGCTGCGGGACAGCTCCCTGGCCCAGCTGCGGGGCAAGGCACCCCATGGCATGGAGCTGGGAGAGGGAGAGGAGCAGCTCGCCCAGGCAGTAGGTGAGGCAGCACTCCCCCAGCACCTCCATCACAGCCCTGGGGCATTCAGTGCCCGGCCCAGTGCCACTCACTGCCACACTCTCTGCCCACAGGCTTTGTGGAGTGGCTGCTGCAGCTCAGCATCACCTCCCTCAGCCCGGGCTCAAACTACCAGAGGAAGAAGACAGCTCTGCTCCTCCTGGCCGCTGTTCTGGAGACCTGCACAGACACCTGGAGCCCTGCCAGGAAGAAAGGGCAGCCCCCGCGTGAGTACAGGCAGCCTGCTCAGAACAGCACCCCTCAGCTGCCAGAGTGCTCCCTGCCGACCCCGGCCCACCACCCTCTGTGCCCACTGCAGGGACCATGGCCGCACTGCTGAGCTGTGCCAGGCAGAGGGGCTGCTGGGACTTCTTCTCCCAGCCCAACTTGTTGGCGCTGCTGAGCTGCTTGCAGGACAGCACTAATGAGGTGAACCCCCTAAAGCCCACCCTACTCCCCTCCTGCCCTGCTCTGGGCACTTCCCTTCTTCCCACGTCGCAATTGTCCTCTCCTGTCTTGGCAGATCAGAGACCTGGCGTCAGACCTGCTTGTCCGCTACTTCCCTGCCACGTTCCCTGAGCCCATCGCCCTGGCTCTCTTCCAGCTGGCCCAGGATGCCCTGGGCAGCCCTCGAGTGCAGGAGGCTGAAGCTGGAGCCGTGCTGATGAAAACCATTCTGCAGAAGTATGAGCTCCAGGCTCCCCCCTCCCTGCAGCGGCATGGCAGCCCGAGGGCATGCCGGCGACACTGGTGTCTCGCTGGAGTCTGTGTTTAAGCTCAGGGAGCCATGGCTTGAAATACCCTTGCACTGGGACCTGGGTGCAGGAGCCTGCAGTGGGCAAGGAAGGAGCCACTTGGCACGAGATGGGCTGAAAAGTCCTTTGCCCTCACAGCAGCACCTGCCTCTTCCCCAGGTCAGACAGCAGCACCATGAAGAGCCTGGCCCTGGAGGCTGCAGCAGCCCCAACGCTGCCCAGCCGAGGGCTGTGCTTTGCTCAGCACCTTCTCCACGTGCTGCAAGCTCAGTACTCTGTGGCACGCCAGGACCTGCTGCAGGCAGCAGCCACTGCACCGATGCATGGTAAGGCCCTGGCCTGGCAGGGCAGCAAGCAGCTCCTGCAGCTGATTCCCTCCCTGGGAACTTGGAGTAGGCAGGAGTTGCACAGGCAGGACCAAGGCCACAGCTCAGTGCTGGTGCTGTGTCCTTGCCTCAGTTTCCCTGTACTGCTGCCCCACCTGCCCCTCCCCCAGGGGCCTTGCTTGCTCCTCTGCCCATGAAGCCATTTCAGCTGCAGTCTCGGGCAGGAGAGCAGGAGCTGTGCTGGCCACCGCTGTGACCAGAGCTGGGTGTGTGTGCAGGAGCCATCACAGCCCTGCGGAGGTGCCTGCTCCAGGTGCCAGAGGTGGCCACCTCCATGCGGGCAGCAGAGCTGGCAGAGAGCTGGCAGCAGCTCCTCGCCTGCCTTGTGAGCACAGTGAGAGACATCACCTCCCTCCTTCTGGGTGCTCTGCAGAGCCAGCGAGGCCCCGGCGCTGAGGAGCAAGGTGAGCGTGTCCCCAGGGTGGGGGCCAGGCCCGGGAACCACTGACACCTCTGTCACAGCTGTCCTTGGCCCAGCCCTGCAGTCCATGGGCAAGGCACTTCTGTGGGTTCACTGCCTCTAGCTGGGGGCAGCACTGGGGCCGAGCAGGGAAGGTTGGACCAGGAGTGAGGTCCAAAGCAGGACACTCAGGCAAGGGTGGTCTAGATGATGGGCAGGGAATCCAGGAGTGGGCAGTGCCTGGTTTGGGGTCCCTTTCTTATCTGCACATGAGAACAGCAGCAGAAGCTGAGGCAAAAGCCTCTCAGAAGCAGTGAGACACTTGCCCGGGGGAGCAGCTGGGCAAGCAGTGGGGCTGGCAGAACCCACCGGGAGGACTCCAGAAAAGCAGCGAGGCAAAGGGCAGCTGTGAGCCTGAGCAGGACGCGTTGCAGGACAGGAGCCCCTGCCGGTTTTATGCACACCAAGGGACTCACCAGCAGCAGCTCCCTCCCTTTGCCCCACAGGCGCTGCCCCACGCAGCCCCACTCAGCCCTCTCCCTTCCGCAGCTGCTGCCCCATCGTTTGCAGACATGGGGAATGCCATCGGCTCCCTCATCATGCTGGGCAAAGGCCGAGGGCAGGAGGAAGAGGAAGAGGACTCAGTCCTGCTGTCAGAGGAGCACAGCCTGATCCTGACTTGCTGCTGGGTGTCAGTGAAGGTAGGCACCCACTCCGTGGCACTGGGAAGATGAACAACCCAGCACAGCACCCAGCACCAGCCCACCCCAGCACTTGGGTTCTTCATCCGAGGTGTTCTTCCCCCAGTGGGGATAAACAAAGAGGAATCTCTTGCTTGTCCTCAGCGGGGTAAAAATGCCCCAGGGGGAGAGATGGAGGCTGCCACAGGGCCCACAGCAGGGGGGCATTGCCTTTGTCTTTAATCTGGGAGCTGCCACAGACCATCCTCACTCACTGCCAGGGAGAATACAACCACCACTGTGCCACCTCCCTTCATGCCCTTGTGTAGCTCAGCTGGTTCCCAAGCACTGGCATACCTCCGGTGTAGCAGAGCTGGGTCTCTGCCTTGCAGCCCTGTGGCTCCCATCCCAACTCCTTTCCAGCAGCCACCCATGCCAGCTCCAACCTAACCTCTTCAGTGGCAGCCTGGAGAAGTGCCTTGTCCACCACACACACCTTGCAGGTGGCTGGGAAGCCGCTGTGCTGTGGCATGCCAGTGCCCATGCCAGTGGCTGTGCTGCCTGATGGTGCCAGCAACCAGGAGTACCCGAGCTGGGTGTGACAGCAGCACCCACCGTGCTTCCCTGTGGCACTGATGATGGGGCAGGAGAGGAATGGGACTGGACAGGGGTGGGGTAGCTCATGACCTTCCACTTCTTCCCAGGAAATAGGGCTGCTCCTGGGGGGCCTGGCAGAGCTGCTGCTGGCCCCGGCAGTGGCTGCCAGATCAGGGCCCCTCCTGCCACTCCCCACCCTGCAGGTGGCCACAAAGGTGTTCCAGGAGATCCTGCTGCGCTGCCGGCACTGGGTAAGAACTTGTCCCACCTGGGGTGGCTTGGCCCCTTGCCTGCCTCTCCAGTCCAGTCCTCTCACTGGCATGCAGGGAGGACAAGCGCAGCAGGGCAGGGTCTGCTCTGGGGCAGGACATGAGAGACATCGGGAAGCCCCCAGCTGGGATCCAAGTGCCAATCCCCATCATGCCCCCACACCATGGTGTCCTCTCACTTTCTCCTTCCCCCTTGCAAAGAGGTTTCTGGGGGCTATGGGACGCTGGCAGGTGCAGCCTTCAGGGCTTGGGTGCCTGACGCTGCTGTGCCCTAGGGAGCAGTGGAGGGCTGCAGCATGGGCTTCACCAAGTTCTGTGCCGCCTTGCTGAACCACCCAGCTGCAGAGCTGCAGGCCATCCCGCGGACCGTGCTGGAGCAGGTACTGCACCTGCCCTGCCTTCTCCCACGGCTCCAGGCAGCCCCAGAGCCGTGTCCCTGCATCCTCCCGCTCGGGGGCGAGCAGCCGCGGACTCCAGCTGGCAGGTTTCCAGCCTGTCTCAGGTGGGTTGTGCTCCCCAGGGCCTGGAGGCGCTGAGCGGGCCGCGGAGCAGCTCCATCACACGCCGCGCTGCTGGCTTCCCCATGCTCTTCCTCTGCATCGTCAGCGGCGAGGCCCCGGCACAGGCGCGGCCGCTGCTGGCGCGCTGCGTCCAGACGCTGCTGGCCTTGGCCACCACAGCCCTGCCGCAGGACTGGGACCAGACCCTCGACCTGCCTCAGGTGAGCGTGGTGGGCACGGAGCTCCTGGCTGCTGTACGGGTCTGGGGATAGGGTGATCTGTATGAGGTCCCCTGAAGGGAGCTGTGCCGGGTGCCCTACACGAGACCTCGGGGTCAGCAAACCCCCCCAGCCCTGCCCACGCTGCCCGTCCCAGCAGCCCGAGAGCTGACAGCTCCTGGGCTGCTCTGTCTCTCGCCACCATCCTCCCCTGGCACGGAAGGGTGAGCCCTCTCCCCACGCAGCGCTGCTGAGCCCCACGCGCTCTCCCCAGGTGTGTGCCCTCCACGTGCTGCAGACGCTGGTCCGCGGGGCGGGGCTGGGCAGCGCGCTGCTGCGGCACACCGCGCCCATGGTGGCCCTGGCACTGCGGGGCCTGGGCTCTCCGTGCTGGGCCATGAGGAACGCAGCCATCCAGCTCTTCAGTGAGTACCGAGGAGAGAGCCCTGCAGATCCTGGGGTGCAGAGCCCGGCTGAGGTGAAGTGTAGGGCGGGTAAAGGGGACCTCACACTGCTCTCTGCCCTATCCCTGCAGGTGCCCTCACGTCCCGGCTGCTGGGCCAGCAGCGGAGCCGTGGGGAGGGCTGCCCGGCAGAGGGGGTGAGCCTGCCAGCCTTCCTCGGGCAGCACCCCCAGCTGAGCACTGTGCTGCTGGCAGAGCTGGAGGCTGCCACAGGGCCCACAGCAGGGGGGCATTGCCTGCGCCCTGCGCTCCATGCCGTCCTCACCCTCCTGGCCCAGCTGCAGCCTGGCACCGATGACCCTGACAGGTAGGAGGGAAGTGGGGATGCTCTGCCCTGGCTGAGGGAGGTGGTCCCATGGTGCCAGGGCTGGCTCTCTCTCTGAGGGGTCTTCTCTAGCTGGAGCATCACCTGTGGTGCTTTTTTTTACTCCACAGGCCCTCTGCTCCCTTCCTGGAGCCACTGCTGGGGCTGGCAGGGAGCCCCATCTATGCTGTGCGAGCGATGGCTGCCAAGGCACTGGTGCCCGTCCTCCCCCTGCCCCAGCGCCATGGACTCCTCCTGCAGCTGTCCCAACAGCTCCCCACTGCACCTGGATGTGTCTGCTCACACAACACTGTCCACGGACACCTGCTGCAGATGCGAGCGCTGCTGGCCCCCACTGTGGGCACTGACGGGTGAGCGGTCCTGTGCCACCCCTCTGCCTGCAGCCGCTGTGGTCTCTCTGATGGAGCCCTTTGGGCACAGAAGGGGCCCCATGGTAAGCACTCTCTCTTCCTACAGGCTGTCGGCTGAGGCACTGCACCCCCTGGCTCTGCAGCTGGAGGCACGGGGCTGGCTGCTCACCCCTGCCCAGCGCTGCCCGCTCATCCGCGCTGCCTTCCTCCAGGTCCTCGCCCTCCTGCCCACATCTTTCAGCCCTGGCTTCACCCAGAGCATCCATGATGCCATTAGCGCTGAGCTGGGCAGCCTCCCACCGCGGGGAAAGCCAAGATGTGCTGAGCAGCAGGTACTGCTGCTGCCAGGGGAATCACAGCCAGGGGCTGCCTGGCAGCAAGGGCAGAGGTGGGAGGTGAAGAGGCCTCAGCCGAGGCAGCGCAGTGGAAGGGGTTTGCTGGTTCTCCCACAGGTGGGCTTGGCCGTGCTGCACCAAACCATGGCCCACTTCGTGTGCAGCGAGGCGGCACGGCTGGCGTGCAGCGAGCGGATTGGCACCGTCTGCTCGCTTCTCGGGCAGCCGAACCCCGACGTCCAGCTTGCCATCCTGAGCTGGGTGGTCACCAGGGAAGGAGGAACGTGTGAGGAGCTGGAGAAGGCTCTTGGGCTGACGCTGCTGGTACGCTGAGGCCTAAAAGTCACTGAGTAAAGTAGCGCCCCCAGTACACTGCGTGGCTGTGATCCCGAGTGCTCGCTAAGAAGCACCTGGGCACTTGCTGGTTGGCTGAGGGTGCCAGTCCAGAGTGCCAGGGTCACTAACTGTGTACCTTCTTTCTTTTACACTGACGGTGCCTTCTTTCCCCTTGTCAACTAGGAGAGTTTGCAGTCGGTGCTGCGAGAGAGAAGGGACAAAGAGTTCCTGAGATTGTACCTTGAGGCTTTGCTGCATCTTTACCAAGAGCCATCGGCATGGCCCCAGGAAGCTTCTCGTAAGCTCCAGGGCTCCTTGGCAGCATGCCTGGAGATGCTGCTGCACGTGGTAGAGGCTGAGTGTCCCGGCCCTGACCTGCTCTTACAGGCACTGTGTGCTGCCAGCCTGTTGCTCGCTCACTGGTAGGTCCTTGCCACTGCCAGGGGAACTCTGCCTGACTCTTCCAGGAGATTACTCCTTAGTCCTTGCTGAAAACAGAGCCACAGCTTCCTGCCTGTAAATCACATCCAGTTTCACACCTGGCTTCTGCGGTGTCCTCGCAGCTGGTGGCCTTTGGGCCCCTGGATGGATCTGCAAGGCTTGCCTGAATTGCCTCTCCTTCCCTGGCCTCTGACAGGACTGAGGACGAGGACAGGTCGCTGGTGGAGCGCTGGTGCACGGTGCTGGAGGAGTGCAGCCAATCCGCTTCGTCCGAGGTGCTGCGGCTGGCAGCTGCCCGCTCCCTGCAGCTGGCAGGTGCCAGCGTGGTGCAGCGATCCCTGCGTGGTGCCTGCCCCTCGCTCGTCCCCGTGGCTCTGCGGTAGGTGCCTGAGCCCATCCTCTGGGACAGTCACGCTTCCCAGCACCAACTGCTCCTTGGAGCCCCACCCTCGGGCTGCTGCAGGTTAATTGAGACTGTGGGAGGTGTCCTCTGCAAAAACTTCCCCGGGGGGGAGTTAAGGAGAGCCTCTCATTCTGGAACTGTTAGGACCTAAGAACCTGGAGCCTACAGAAAATGCATGGGCAGGATTTAAACATCACTGCTGGGGCACTCAGCCCCTGCTGGGCACTCAGCACTGCTGGGGCACTCAGTCCCTGTCCAAGCCACGGGCTCTTGATCAGTGGCTGTGTCTTTCTCCGCCCAGGAGAAAAGACCCTCAGGGAAGCACTACCCTGGGGAGGGGCCTCTCGAGGCAGGCTAAGGCTGCTCTGGGGAGCATGAAGGCCTTCCCTTCCCTGCTCTTTCCTTTCCCCAGGCTGATACACGTGGGCATTCACCTGCTGCAGGATGAGGAGCGGGAGGTGCGGCAGGAGTCCTCGGGTTTCGCCAGCCTCCTGCGGCATGGCCCCAGGGAGCTGCTCCAAGGCGGCTGCATCTTTGTGCAAGACACCGTGGGGCTCCAGGTGCTTCTGCAGCTGCTGCTGGGGGAGTTCGGGGAGCACCCAGAAACCTTCGACTCACTACTGCAACACCTCCCCAGCCTGGACCTCAGGGCTATTGTGGAAGGGCTGGAGGCCAATAAGTGAGTTGCCTGAGTGCGTGGGAGCATGGGGTACCATGGGTCTGTCCCTTGGCTTCACTCATGCCTTGGCCTTCCCCCCCCTCCCAGAGCTGTCAGCCTGTACAGAGAGGATGAACCCAACGTTTTTGCAGAGCCAGCCAGCCTGGCCTGGCAGCTGCTCCCTGTCCTGCTGCAGCTCCTGGAGAAGGTGCCCGCTGGTAGCCCACTGCCTGCCTCAGCTCTGCGCTGGCTGGTGGCCACAGGCCCCAGCGTGCTACGTGACCTACGGTACTGCAAGCACTGCTGGGGCCAAGGTACAGCACAGAACTAAGCTCCTAAGCTGGTGTCCTTGTCCCTCAGGCCAGCTCTGCCTGGGGGGGGACTCTCCCACACTCAGGGTTCCTTCTCTTGCTGTCTCTGCAGAGGCCACTGCCCGCTGGGGGATGAAGGCGCTGGGCTGTGCCAAGCTGCACGTGGCCGTGGCCGTGCTGCTGGTGAGGGCCCGGCTGGTGGTAGAGCTGCTGTGGGTGCTGGGGGAAGGTGTGACCCCCGTGCCAGGGCTGGGCTGCAGTGCTCAGGAGCTGGAGCAGGAGCTCACGCTGGTGCAGAGGCTACTGGAGCAGCATGGGCTGGCGCCTGGGCCAAGCCAGGGCAATGCACTGGGGAAGTCAGGATCGCTGTCTGGGGCTGCCTGACGGCTCCAGGCATGGAGCAGTGTCAGAGCACGGCCAGGAGACTCCTGGTTCACCCTGCCACATCCCTCCATCTGCTGAACGCTCCCTGGTCACCAGCCAGGGCTGTGGATTCAGTGTGTAACTCAGGGCAACCCCACTCATGGTGCAGGACACACTCACATCGTTCCCAGTGTTTTCTAACCTCTCTCCCAAGGACATCAGTGCAGCATCGCCCTGGCCCATGGCATCCCTGCCCTCAGATCTGGTTGGCAGGAGGGGACATGTGCCCTGGAGACCTTGCACCCCCTCGACTCCCACCACCTTTGTTTTTTAACCAACCTCACAGGTGATGTGGGCTTGTATCCCAAATAAAGAAGCCATGGACACCCCCAGCTCTGAAGCCTTCATATTTCCTTGCTCAGGGGGGCGAGGGGGTGGCCGTGCCAGGGAGAAGCTTGTGGCAGGGGTCGGCAGGCAGGACCCGAACACATCATAGGGCAGCAAACGGGCAACAGCCGCCGGCTGCCGCCAAGAAGCTCCAAACCCCCAGCCCCAAAGCGACCTGACCCCCCAGCAGCCAGCCCTGGGATGCTGCTCGGGCTCATGATGCAGCAGCCGGGCCGAGTCCCAGTGCCCGGCTGAGCTCTCCCGGCCCCGCCCGTTTCCCCCGGGGCCGCCCGCTGGGCCAGCCCCGCTGCCGCGCCCCGGTACCGGCCTCGCCCCGGCGCGGAGCAGGATGCAGCCACATCCGCTTCCCGCTGCGATCCGCCGCCACTGGCTCCGCAGCAGCGGGGACTCCGCGGGCAGGAGCCAGTCCTGGCGTCTGCTTTTGGCATCGGCAACCCAGCCTAGCAATTCGACTCTGTACGGAGAGCCTCTGGCCTGGGGAGTAGTCACACAAGAACGGCAAGGGCATGGAAGAGGGAAAGTGCTGGAGCACCTGGGGCTGTGTGTGCCCGGATTAGGGGGCACTGCCCAGCCTGGCCCTGCTCCTGCAGAGGGGCTTGCCGAGCCCTACAGCCGAACCCAGACCCGCAACGATGCCATCACTGCCGCGCAGACCTCGGGTGCCTCCGTTTAATTTCTCTCTGCAAACCACAGCATGTAGCCGAGCCACCTTTCAGGGCTCACCCCGCAGTGCACTGCAGCCAGGCCAGCCCCAGCTCTCAGATGCCAGCTGCCACCCCCATCCTCACGTCGCTCGGCCAGCAGCCCCTCATGGCGTGGCATGGTGTCAGGGCTGAGCCTTGTCTTCCCTTGTCACCGCTGCACCATCTTCTCCCTCAGCTGTAACCTCAGCACCACGTTCTTCCACCACATCCTAGCAACTTCCTTACTGCCTTTAATCTTTCTAAGCAGAAGTTTCTTCCCCTCCTTCAGCAAAAAGGCTTCAAATGCAGGGAGTCAGCTCTGACTGCCAGCCAGGAGCCTGCACTGGGGGTGACATTACAACAAGCACCTCATTTTCAGTCTTTCCCCATCATGGGGAACCTCAGCTCACCTCCCTGGGCGGGGGAGGGAATGCTACACAAAGATGAGGGGCACTCCACCACGGAGGTGAGCACAGCCCGGAAGGGAGAGCTGGGGGTGAGCCCTGAATGTAAACTGAATTAAAATGAGATCAAGTGACTGGTTTAGGGTACAGGTTCCAGCAGCCTGTGCTGTTGTGACATTAGTTTTATATATAAAATAGTGTATTTATAATTAAGGAGATGCTCTAAGGACAATGAGAGATGTTTCTCCATGGGGGGGGGGATGTGTCTTTAGAGGTGCAATGCGCCCTTAGGGCGCATTGCACCTCTAAAGACACATCCCCCCCCCAAGACTCCCACCTACCTGGCTCCTTACAGTGCAATGGGGGTGGTGGTAGGACGTGTGTGTGTGTGTCCCCAGCACACCCACTTGTCCCAGTGCAGCTCCTCTGGTAGGGAAGCCTTACCTGCATCAGGTGGAAATAGCAGCAGTGGCTGGGGAAAGGAGGCTCAGGGGAAGGAAAAAGGCAGGGGAAGATGGTGGCTGGAGGGAAGGGTTGAGGTTGTGGTGTTTCTTTGATGGGTGGTGGGCTGTAAAGAGGCTGTGGTTGGGGGTGAGGTGAGAGGGGCCTAGGGAGGGTCAATATTTGGGGAGGATAATGGTTTGTGGAGCATGGGACTACAGATCTGGGGTGGGGAGCAAAGGGGACATGGTTTTAGGGAGATGGGAATGGCTTTAGGGCAGCTGCAAAGGGGCCGTGGGGCTGGGGGTGGGAGAGGAGGGTAATAGCTCTAGAGGGGTGCAAATGGGTCATGGGGTCTAGGAAAGGGATGCGAAAGGGGCAAGATTGGAGAAAGTGAGAGAAGGGTAACGGCTATGGGGCTGCAAAGGTCTGCAGGCTGCAAAGGGGCCACAGCCACAGGGAACTGTGCAGATCAGTCACAGCTTTGGGGAGGGGAGGGCGCAGAGAAGCCTACCCAGATGGCTCCTCTGGGGGCAGCAGCCTGGCTCTCCGCCAGGGATCTCTGAAGTCCCAGCTGAAGGAACTGGGCAGTATCTTAGCCACTTCTGACAGGAGAGCAACCAGAATGAGGGACGTGGGTGGCTAAAGACACTCTGGGACAGGCAGCAGGGCTGGTCAGGCACGGGGGAGGTTGGCAGCCCCCCAAGACCCACCTTACCTTTGGCTGACCTGCAGGCTGGGTGCTCCCCCAGGCAGCCACGACGCTGCTTGAGGTCCGGACAGGGCTCCCCTCCGTGCCGGGGTGGGATGGTGACCTGGCGGCTGCGGGCCTTGCTGCCAACCCCACACAGGGAGCTGCACCCACTCCACGGCCCCCAGGGTCCCACCACGCAGCCCACTGCTGCCCGTGGGATGGAGAATGGGAAAAAGAGAGCTTCAGTGGCATGGAAGACGGGAGGAGAGCAGAGAAGATGCAGCGCAGGGGAAGGGAGAGGGGAGGGAGGGAAAGGGCCAGGGGGACCCCAGCAGCCCCTCTCCCCACCTCCTGGGCAGGGATTGCCGTGGCAGTGCCGCGGCATTGTGCGCTGCTTCCGCAGGCCTTTATCCCCGTGCTGCCGCCGCGGCTCCGCATCGCGCTGAGCTGGGACCCCGCTAATCTCCCCGGAGATTAGGCAGGGCTGACTGCTGCAATTGTGCAGGGGGCCGCAGCCTCCGCCCGCCCGGCTCTGGGTCCCCAGGGTGGGCTGGCTCTGCAGCCCCCAAGCCCACGCTCCCTGTTTGCCACCCCCAGTACAGCACCCGGTTCCCACGTCCCTTGCCAGGCCCTGCCCGCAGCAGTGGCAGGGGTGACACCGGGGTTTGTGCCACTCAGGTCCTACGCTGCAGATTCCGAGGCTTGCAACGACAGCACAACCAGCAGCTGCAGCCCAGAGGCCATCCCTGTGGGCCCTCCTATTGCACTGGCAGCAGCCAGGCATTTAGCATGGAAAAGAGTGGAAAATCAGGATCTCACTCTAAATCCAGCCAGCCGGCAGCCCCCGACACGTCCCACCGCTGCTCAACCCACGGGGCTGACAGATGATAGCAAGCACATGCCACCACAAGCAGCAGCCCGGGCTGGCATTCCCAGACTGGCGCTCCCTGCCGACGTGGGGTGCAGCCGGTACCACCCCTCCGACACTCACCGGCGCGGCGGCAGGTGGCGTGGAAGTCCTGGCAGCAGTCGCCCGTCCTCTGGCAGTACGAGTCGCAGTAGCAGCGAGCCCGGCGAGCGCCGGGCGCCCAGCAGGCGTTGTTTCTGCCCGAGCAGCACCGCTGCCGGCAGCTGCCTGTGGCACCCACCAGGTAGCCGGCGGCCAGCAGCCAGCCCCCGCAGAGCAGCAGTGCCTGCATGGCACTGGGACTCCGCAAGTCGCCGAGTGCTCGCGGACGCCGGGCGAGGAGTGAGGGCTGCGGTGGTGGCAGCGGCGGCATTGGACCCCTGGCTGCACCGCCCCCGGGCTGGGCGGGGGGACAAAGCCTGTTCCCTTCTGCTCCACCGCCCCTCGCCCGGCTCTTTGCTCCGCGGCAGGGCCGAGGAACTTCATAAAATTAACCAGAAGGGTTAGTAAAATGCTGTGCCCGGGACAAGGCAACCCCGGATCGGCCAGGAGCACCTGGGAACGGGCAGCGCTGGGCTGAAGCCAGTCCTCACCCAGGAGCACCAGCTGGACGGAATGAGCCAGTCCTGCACCACAGGAGCCGCTTGCTGCCCCCCAGCACAGCCTGGACACCAAGGCAGCTGCTAAAGCCAGACTCATTTTATTCAAATTGCGAATGTAAACCAGAGTAACAATAAAAAAAACCAACTCAACCCTCACTGGCTTCAGAGCAGAAAGCCGCAGGTAAACCGCGCCCAGGCTCTCCTCCTCCTCCCCTCCTGCGTTAAGGCTTCGTTCGTCACTGGCAACAGGAGGGGAGAGGGACAGGTCGCGCCCCAGCTCCCGCACTCCCCTCGGCTGCTTTGAGAGGTTTGGCACAAATCTGGCAGGGCTGAGCCCAGCAGAAGGCAGCGCAGGGTTCTGGCCCCACGGCCACGGGTGTTACTGCAGTATGAAGCTCGGGAAGCTGCGGGGGTACCAGCAGGGCAGCAGAGAGGCAGCAAGAGGGCAGGGGAGGGGAGGAATGTGGCAGAAGAAGGGGTCTGCACCCCCAGCCGAGGGGCCAGGTCTGCGGCACGGGACTGCATCTCTCACCTCGGCTCACACACATCTTGACTGTAAACGCAAGTGATGGAGGCACCCAGCTCGGCCCAGCCCCGGCCCCAGGGTGAGAACTAAAGGCCTGGCTCTGTGTACAATTCTGGGCAGCAACTGCTCAGCAGCCTGGGGTTGAGGACTCAAGGGCCAGGATGCTGCACCCCAGCACTGCTTGGTGCTGGCAAGGAGGGAGCCTGGGGCTGCACTGGTGGGTCACTACCTTCCCATCGCAGGGGGTGTAGGGCTGGTGGGTCCCCTCAGAGGCACTGTGAGACCTGGTGCATTGCTTCCAGCTGGTGCTGGCAGCCCCGAGAGACTCCACCAACTGCAGTGGCTGGGGCAGCACTTGGCCATTGCACCCACGTGGTTCTGGGGGGACTCTCAGCATCCCCAGAAACGGATGGCCTCTAAACATCTGGCAGCTCCTGGCTGCTGGGGGATGCCAGGGGCACGGGGCCACCATCCCAGGGGACACCTCACCCTGCATAACCAGCACTCACAGGTGACATGGGCCCAGGGGGAAGTATCACCAGAGGATTGGGGCAGGCACAACCAAGATGCTGGAGGTCTGGAGGCTGAGGTGCTGCTCCCTCCCCACTCCATTTAGCACACAACTAATAATTTAACCTGCTCCAGAGCCTGTTCCTAAAGGTTAAGGTAGCTGGGTTTGGGGAGAGGGCGTGCGTGTGGGGCAGACTTGGCCCCGGGCAGTGCCCGCAGGCAGCTGCGGGCTTGGTCATGGCTCTCCAGCTGCAGCCCCGCGGGGCGAGGGAGGTGGGGGAGGGCACCTCGGCCCGGCCCCCTCAGTCCGTTTTCCACACCTTGTTGAGGAGCTTGACCACCTCATCGTAGATGACGAAGACGATGGCCACATCGAGGCAGACACGGCCCAGGCGAGGCACTGTGCCCTTGTAAAACCTGCCAGGGATAGAGAGGGGCCATGGGGTTGGGTGCCCTCACAGCCCCTTCCCCACTTATCCCCCCCCATCGCCCAGCTGCAGAGCTTACGCCAGAGGCCCTTCATGTTTCATGATCTGGTAGATGCAGTCCCAGGTGCTCTTGTACTTGTGCGCCTCCAGCCCCTGTGGCATGGGAAAAGCAGGGTCAGAGGCTGGAGCCAGGGGAAGATTTCCAGGGGGATGCAGGGAGCTAGGAGTGTGCCAGGAGGAACCAATCGTCTTTTGCTACTGGGAGCCACCGAACCTGGCAGGGATGTCCCCACCTCTGTGCACACTTACAGCACCCCCACAGCCTGGTTGCAAAGGGCACTCTCCCAAACCTCACTGCATCATCTAAAGCAGCAGGTGAGCCCAGCCTGCCACAGGCAGAGCAGTCCCACACCGTGGCCCAGTGCCATACCTGCATCCTGGTCTTCACCACATCCAATGGGGTGTTGCCAAAGACACTTGCAGCTCCAGCAAGGACTCCAAACACCCCCGTGACAAATGGATTGATGACCTTGTTGGGATCATCCCCTGAGAAGGAGAAGAGATTGAGGGCAGAGGAGTGGTGTGGGGATGAAGCACGGCAAGTCCCAAGTCTGGCTGCCTGTAGTCAGGGCTCATGTTGAGCTGGGAACTAGGGGACTATCCTGCAATCTCAGCCCCACAGAGGAGCTCGGGATCAGGGTGAAAGTGATGCTTCAGCCTTACAGGCTGGGGCCACCCTACCCTGGCTTTCACACTCCTCCTTCCCAAGAGGCTGAGACCCAAGAAGCAGAGGATATGCTGGGAGAAAGCCTGAGACCAGCTCCCAGGGATGTGCTGGTGGAGCAGTGGGACAGCTGGGGTGACCTGTGGGTGGGGGCCGCCATACCTTTGTACCAGTTCTTGAGGGATGTCATGACGAAGAAGCGGATGGCCTGATTTGATCCTTGCTTGAGGATAGTTGCAGTTAAGCCCTGGTAGGTCCCTTTCAGTCCTGCAGCAAGAGAAGGTGTTGGAAGGAGCCTTGCCCTCCTCACCTCCCAGTCCCTGCTCGATGTCGCTCTCGCCCTCTGCTCCACCCCGCAGCCTGGGGACACTCAGGGGTCAGGCCCGTGGGACTCACCCTGTTCCCGAACGATCTCCCGCACGCCGTGGAAGAAGCCACGGTATTTGGGGTTGGGGGAGGTCTGGTCATGGATAAACTTCACCTGTGGGGAGAAAACACACAGAGTGCAATGGCCCCAGAGGGCTGCTGGCCACCTCTCGCCTTGCCCCGGGGCTGATCCCGAGATCAGAGCCAATCCACACGGCCAGGAAACGCCAGGTGAGACCATGGGGCAAGGCTGTGCCCATGGCCTCTCACAGAACAAACCAGGCTGGAAAAGACCTCTAGGATCATCGAATCCAACCTGTCCCCTAACACCTTCTAATTCACTAACCCCAGCACTAAGTGCCTCATGCAGCCTTCTCTTAAACACCTCCGGGGATGGGGACTCCACCACCTCCCCGGGCAGCCCATTCCAGTGACAATCACTCTCTCCATGAAGAATTTCTTCTAAAGTCCAGCCTGAGCCTGCCCTGGCAAAGCTTGAGGCTGTGTCCTCTTGTTCTGTTCCTGGTTGCCTGGCAGAAGAGCCCAACCCCAGCTTGCTACAACCTCCCTTCAGGTAGCTGTAGGCAGCAATGAGCTCTGCCCTGAGCCTCCTCTTCTGCAGGCTGCACACCCCCAGCTCCCTCAGCCTCTCCTCACAGGGCTGTGCCCCCTCACCAGCCTCGGTGCCCTTCTCTGGGCACACTCAACCCTTTCACAGAGGAAACGCTGAGGAACCACCTCTGCCAGTGACTGCGTGGGTTTCACAGAACTAAAATGGGTGTTGGGATGGCTCCTGCACGTGGGGCTCCTCCCTGGAGCAGGGAAGGAGCTGTGGCTGCTAGAAGACCTGGCCTCTCCATAGAGCTTTCCAGCATCCCTCCCTCCCTTACACCACCGGCCTGAACAAATCCCCGAGGCCCTCAGGCAGTTATGGCTCTTGCTCCCTCCTAGACTGGACTGGGGAGGGAGGTGGTTAGGGCAGGGGGACACTGGCAGCTGTTTCCCACCCACCTTTACAGTCTCCATGGGGCAGACGACCACCACGGCCTCGGCCATGCCAGCTCCCAGCCCGCAGAGCAGGCCCCTCGTGCCGTCCAGCCGCCCCTGCTCGTCTCTCATGTGGTTGCTGAGGAACTCGAACATGCCGAACCTGCGAAGGAGCCACCGTGCCACCGCCAGGCACCTGGCCGGGGGTTGCACCCCCCTGCTCTGGGTCTGTCTCCAGGAGCACCTGCACAGCTTGCGAGCAGACCCTCCCCAGCCGGGAAAGTGCACGGCTCTGGCCAAGCGCTGCTGGGGGTGTGAAGGGCAAACCCATCCCCTCGTTACCGCTGCCTCACGGGCACCCCAACTCGCCCCGTGCCAGAGAGGACACCTACCTGACAGCAGCCTTGGGGATGGAGCCGTACACCAGCGAGCTGAGCCCCCGGTACAGCCCCCGGATGCCATGGTCACGGACGGTCTGCTTCACGCAGTCCCCTGCGGCAGAGCACAGCGGCGCCGCCGTCAGCCTGGGCCACGCCGAGGGCCGCGGTGCCGCCCCCGCCTCCCACCCCGCCAAGTCCCGCTCACCCCCCCAGCTCCACCAGGATTCCCGGCAGCCTCCAAACCCAGCCGGCAGGCACATGCTCACCGATGCCCTTGTAGCGGGGAGGGTTTGCCTTCTCGTCCAGCTGCAGCTGCGTCTTCACATACTCGGTGGGGAATGTGATGCAGATCTCGATCCCTCCGGCCAGGCCACCTGAGCAGCAGAGGAGGGGATGCTGGGGCTGGGAGCAGCACTGTGTCTGTCCAGCTCCGCAGCAGCTGACAGCCAGGTCCAGACTGGGATCTGGTGTTCCCGTCCTCGCCAAACCTCTGACTTTACAGGGCAACAAGGCTCTGTGCCAGCCTGGCACTCTGCACAGGCTGTGGCAAGAGCTGACAAAGAGACTGGCCAAAGAGGTGGGAAAAGTGGCCAAAACACCACACTTGTGGCCACGGTTTCAGCGCTGTTTTCCCCTCCAACAGCACCTCTCCCTGTCTGGAACCCTGCGTTCTGCAGGTGAGCTGCCAGCACGGGGAGTCATGAACCCTGCGGAGCCCAGCAGCATGAGGCCCAGCACCACTCGCCCAGCTGCAGCAGGGGCCCGTTTGCAGCCCCAGCAGGGGCTCGTTTGCAGCCCCAGCCGTGCCAGCGTGCAGGCACAGCTATCATCAGGCGCCGCCGGCTGCTCGCAGCTCACGCAGCGGTGGCTGCTGGGCGCTGATTACAGCGGCTGAAGCCTTCCCTGCCGCAGCCGCCCTGGCAGCCAGCGGCACTGGCTCTCGGTGGCTGGGATTCCCTTGGCTCGCTTGAGGCACCTGCAGCCAGCCCCACCACCCGCTGCCTTGGGGCAGCAGAGCCAAGCCAGTTGGGTTGGAGGTCCCTGGTGTCCAGGCTTGGTCTCGGATGGTTGGTTTGCATCCGTGCAGCTCAGCCCACGCCCGTGCGGCTCAGATCCGTGCATCAAAGCACAGCTGGACCCTGCCATGCCATGGGAGCTCTCTGTGCCACTGCAAGGAGGAAAGGTGGGGCAGAGCCTTGCAAGGCCAAACCATGCTGCACACATGAGCTGGCACTGGGGCAAAGCCCCTGATAGGCACAAGCGTGGACCCCGCAATGCTGGGGAGCCTCAGAGCATGCTGCTGGGGCTGGGCACCCTTGGCAGCAGCCCCCGAGGGCCTACCTCAGGGCACCTTGTGCCCCAGCGCACAGGCCTGGCACGGGCTGGGGTGGGCAGCAGCTCGCAGCTCCCACACCACCGCCTCTGCAGGCCAGCCCGGCCCGGCCTCAGCGTGACTCAGCAGCACTCCTGCCACACCGCGCAGCACGGCCCCAGCACGGCCCCAGCACAGCCCCAGCACGGCCCGGGGGCACGGCGCTGCAGGGCTCTGCTTATCAGCAGCTTCCCCTGCGAGGGGAGCCGCCAGGGCGCAGGCCGCTCCGCACGGCGAGAACAGGCAGCTCCGCGGCCCCGGGCCAGGGCAGGCTCTCGCACAGTCTCTTTTCTACGGCCTCCGCCTTACAAGAGGCCTTTAGTCACCCTGGTGCTGCCTCCAGCTTCATCCCACAGAGCCCCATCAGTGCAGCTGCTCACCCAGAGCAGGGACCTCTTGGTAGGCGTGCTGGCAGCCCCTGGGGCACCACTGCCGTCTCTCAGCCCCCTCCTTCTAGAGAGAGCTGAGAGCAGGCTCTGTACTCCCTCCGGCAGCTGAGCAGTGCCCACCCCAAACCAGCCTTATCCTGTTCCTTCCCCCCAGGCAGAGCTGTGCTCTCCTCCCCGAGGTAGCCAAGAAGCTGTGCCAGCACTCAGCACTGCCAGGACAACAGAAAAGCACCAACCCCACACGCTAAGAGTATCTCCCCTCCTCCTTCAGGCATGCCAGGGATGGGGACACCATGGCACTAAGTGCTGGTCACCCAGCCCTAGGGCAGGAGCCACTAGCCCAGCCTGGCAGCGCCCCGGCCCAGGGGGCAGTGGGGTGAGGGCATGAGGCCAGCCAGGCTGCACTGCAGCAGACAAAGGCCCCTTGTTTGCCCCTGCGTTCCCAGGAGGGGACGGAGCTGCTCAGCCCGGGCCAGGCAGGCACCGCCCAGGAGGCAGCGATGGCCACCCACTGCCAGCCGCTACGCCTCCGCAGCAGCCTGTGCTCTGCTGGCCCGGGAGGAAACTCTGGCAGCCACAGTGAGGCTGGCTCCCACTGCTCCTGGGGCACCGTGGGTGGACAGCCACCAGCCCCAGGGTTCCCAAAGCTCTCCTGCTCCCTCCTCAACCCTCTCCTGTCCTTGGCACACCCGTCAGAGGTGGCAGACACTGCCAGTGCCAAGGCACCAGGCTTGCCAAGCACTGTTCTTTCTCCTACAATGCCCAGCAGCTCCTGTGGGAATGGCTGTGGGGCTCTAGGGAACTGCATGAGGAGCGGCATCCTCCAGCTGGGCACAATGGTCCCTGAAAAGCTAAGCACTGGCTGGCACCTCTCCACGCCACTATGCACCACTGTGTCACCAGCGTTGCTGCCACACAAACACTCCAGGTGCTGCCAAGGCCACTGCCCTCCCTCCTACGCAGCAGGTCAGGAGTGTGGACATTTTAAGAGCCTGTACATGTTTGTTCCCTCTCAGTCCTCCAGCACCAGCTGCTTCCCTAGCACCTCTGACAGCTAAGCAGCAGAGAAATGCTCGGGATGAGCACCGGCAATCAGCACCTCGGCTCATGGCAGGCATAGCAGAAGGCACGGGGAGGGATGCCACACCTGCAACTGCCCACAGCCTCGGGAGCCATCAGGACTAAGGGCATTTGTTCGTGCAGATAAGGCAGAGAGCTTCTGCCTGGCATCCCATGAGCAAAGCTGCATGCCCAGGAGCTGTGAAGTGCTCTGGCAAAGGGACAGCTTCCTGCTCCTGGGAACTGGCAGCCTCTGGGGCATTGGGACTGCCTGAGATGAGGAAGGAGAAATGAGGTGCTTGTGCTGGCTCCCTGGAGCAAAGCAGGGAATGGAAAGAGACAGTATCTCCATCCCAGAGCCTGGCTTCCTCCCTGGCACGCTGCAGAACACAGAGCAGCAGACACAGGTCTGCAGCAGGGGACGCCTCAGAGCTGGCGGAGCGGCACAGGCAGTGCTGGATGCTGGCACCCTGACTGCCTCTGCCACCTCTTGCTGGGGACAGACAAGGCGAGTGGAGCCTGCCCAGCTAGGACAGACTCCAACACCCTTGGCTGTGCACAGGCGAGTTATAGGACAGGCAAATCCAGGTGTGCTCAGGGAAATGCACCCAGGAGGATCTTTTCCCTGGCCCTACCTGGGAACGTGTGCTGCCTCTGCTGCCAGCTCCCCTCCCTGCCACCCAGTGTTGCTCTGGCCCCAAACCCCACAGGAAGGTGCACCCAGCAGAGACTCCAGCTGCACTCCGCGACTTGGGACAGCGTTGTCCTGTGTTATCTCTGTCTGCAGAGACAGGGCAGCACCAAACACCCACCCTGCAAATGAGATCCACCAGAGGTCTCACTCTGCTGTCAGGTGTCTTCTCCCTACACCACTTTGTTCCAATGGAAGCCCTGATCTATGCAAATACATCACCCCACTGCTCAGCAGCAGCAGCTTCTTCCTGCCCTCCTCCCCTGGCAGGGCTGCCCGAGGCTTTGCAACCTGTTTACCCGGACTTTAACCAGCACCTTCAGCTCTTGCAACACCACAGTCAGCAGGAACAGCTGGCAGCGAGTGCTCGGGAGGTGAAAGGGCACGTGGGGCAGCCCAGATCCCGAGCCAGGGCTCCAGGAGGGCAGCTGCATGCAGTGGAGCCAGAGAAGAGAGCACATACTTGAGGGAAGGCTGCTCTGCCTGGCCCTGGAGAAGGTGCCTCTGGCAGGGGGATCCCACTGCTGTCACTGGGAATGGCTCCTTGCCGGCAGCAAGCCTGCAAGCGCCTCGGCTGCCAGCAGTGCCAGCCCTGCAGCTTCAGCAGGGAAGGAAGAACACCTGTTTGCCAGTCCCTTGGCATAGCTTTTCCAGGAAAAGTTCGGCCCTGCCCTGCAGAGAGACCCTTGGGCACAGCTGGGGAGAGCTGGCAGGAAGAGGGTTCCTGGGGACAGCAGGAGGGTGCTGCCTCTGCTACGCTTGCACAGCAGGGGATGGCGTCGGCACATTCGGTTCAGATATTGGCCTCAAACCTAACTAACGAGCACCTCCTGGGGACACCGATGGCCACCTCCTGACCTCTCTGTTCCAGGGACACCAGCACCAGCTCCAGGGTGAGTGCTGAGGGCAGAAGGATGCAGCCTCAGTAGAGAAGAGCAGAGCCCCAGGGGCCCATCACAAACCAAGGCTGTGCAGTCAGGGCTGACACTGCTACCTTCTGCAAACCCCTACCCTGAAGCAAGGGTTCCAGCCAGCACCCACTGCCCTGTTCAGGAACCAGGGAAGGGCAGAAGGGGCACTTGCCCTCTGCCACTCCTGCAAATGACTGCCTGGGCCTGCAAATGCATCCTGCTCCTGCCGACAGAGCAGCAGGTCCCCAGGCAGCACTGATGAGAAGTGAGCACCTGGAGAGCAATTTCAGCCTCTCCATTCTGAGGGTAATTTCACACACAAGCACCTGATCTCCATACAAAACGCTCCTTACACTTCAGATTTAGCAGGACCTTTCCAGGATGGACAAAATCATTCCTAAGGGCCTTGAAGCAAAGCAGCAGAGCTCTTACAGCACTGGGATGGGCACAAAGAGGCTTCCAGCTGCTCTCCAGAGCACCAGTGGTGGCTGACTCCTGCATGCCCACCCTGTTCAGAGGGCAGGAGATGCAGGTGCAAGGGGTGGGCTGAGCAGCCGAGACTCACGGCATGGACCACACGCTGCAGGCACTGCAAGCCAGGCTGCCTGCCTCCTGGGTGCTGTGCTCATGGCTCCTGTCCTCACACGGGGACTTGGTGCCCTTCCCCGTTAGACAAGATAGCTTCCAGAGCTGGGGGAGTAAGAGCCAAAACTTAAAAGCAATCAAAGACCTGCAGGGTGTTACCAATCCAGGAGGCAGGAATACCCAACTCCAGCTCGGGGCAGGTCTCTGCAGCACAGCTGCTGCCCCATCAGCAACTTTCTGCCGGCCCCCTGCCTCCGCAGGACAGACCCCTCTTGGCAGCCATCCCCACTGCTCTTGAGCCATGCTGTTAACACAGCCCAGCCAGAGGCGGTGGAGGAGAAATCTGCCCGGCCTGCAGCGGTGGAACGGGTTGAACAGGCTCCTCCCGCCACGCACATCCCACCGCCAGCGGCAGGCAGGCACCTCCCTGGGGACAGTGTCCTCCAAAGCGCTGGCGTTCAGCAGGGCTGGCACCACGCTCCTCACCTGGGCACCCTCTGGTATGCACAGCCCTTCACCACCCATCCCCTCTGGTACGCACAGCCCTTCACCACCCATCCTCAGGGAGAACCACCACGAGAGCTACTCTGCAGGGAAAGGTCTTCCACGGCACTGAGGTCATGGCCCTTCACTACCCATCCACAGCCTCATCCTCATGGAGAACCACCACGAGAGCTACTCTGCAGGGAAAGGTCTTCCACGGCACTGAGGTCATGGCCCTTCACTACCCATCCACAGCCTCGTCCTTATGGAAAACCACCACGGGGGCTGCTGCTCTGCAGGGAGAGGCCTCACATGGCAGGGATGAGGGAGGGCTGCTTTGCCCAGGGCCTGCCAGATGGCTGCTTGAGTTTTGGCTGGGAGGGAAGAAACGTGACCTGCAGCAGGTCAGCTCATCTCAGAGGGTGTCCATGCCCTGCAGTGGGGCTGGGGCCCCTGGATGGTCTCCTATCCGGAAGGGGCAAGGCCGGTGAGGGGCAGGAGGGTTCAGAGTGCCGTCAGCAAACACGGAGGTGGCTGCTGCCGTCAGGGGAGCGTGCCCCGGCCGGGCCGGCGCGGGGCTGCTCTGCACAGAACAGCAAACATGTGCCAGCAGGTGGGTAAACAGCCCCGAGCAAACAGCACTGCAGATCATGCTGGGGTGGGACGGAGCCGTGGGTCCCCAGCCTCCCGGGGGGGGTCCTGCTCCAGCAGGCTGCCCCTGCACAGCCGGAGCGCCCTTTGCCTCCCCGCGCTGCCGTCCAGAGGGCCGAGGCTGCAGACGGTCACTGTCGGCGCTCAAACCGCTGGGCTCTGTGATGGCAGAAGCCATTTCCCCTCGCTCACAGTTGCCTTCGCTGCTGACTACACCTTTGGGGACTGCCAAGTACCTCACTCTGGCTCAGCTCACCTTCAGGCCATTGCCCTCTGCACCCCAAGGCTGCCACTCCACCACCACGAGGTGGTTCTTGTCCACCAGGCCACCTCACACAGCTACTCTCCACGTGTCCAGAAGCCCTTCTAAAGGCAGGCAACAGGGAGCCAATGTCAGAGCCTGGGGCTGCTGGAGATCTTCTCCAGCACAGTCCTGAAGCTGGAGGAAGGAGCCACTGCTGGGACATTGCTTCCTTGGGGCCAGGCTGTGGTCCCCCAGCCACCAGCGTGGGAGAATGACTGCTGCACCAGGCACTGGAGCACAGGGAGAGAGAAGACATGTCAAAAAAATCAACTCCTGCTGTCAGGAGGTGACCTGAGACCTGGCACACAAGCAGAGGGCTGCAGGGAGGCTGCATTGGCATGCACCACACAAGGCCATCAGGAGATGAGAGATGCGGTAAGGTCCCTGAGCTGTCAGCTGGCGGTGCCTGTGCCCCTGGGAAGACTGATGGCTCCTTCCCACCGCTCCATCAGCTCAGAGAAAATGGTTGCCTGCAGAATGCCAGGCAGAGCATCAGGCACCTGGAAAGCTCAGGAACTTGCCTTTCAAAGCAGAGGGTTAAGCTCAGCTACCACAGAGCTCATTCACACCAGAGAAGCCTTGGGACTGCTCTAGGGTTCTTAGCAGCTGCAGTCCATGCAGGCTCAAGGCCATGGCGATCCTTCTGCCCCACTCCCTGGCAGATGACAGCCAGGGGAGCTTCTTACCAGATGTAAGGCACCAAGGGCCAGCAGACCTGGCAACACTGATTCCCTCTGTGCTCATCAATCCTCTTCCACTGCCATGCTAACCACCAGCCAGCTCCCCCAGCTCAGCACCGAGGGGATAACGTTCCCAACCGTGCTGTGAGCAGCAGGCATCCATCTGCAAGCCAGGGAGCATGCTGACTCACTGCCATTCCCAGTAGGACAACCTCCCTCCCATCCCCCCCGGAGTGCCCTGAAAGTTCAGGTGGACTTGGGCCTCCAGGGGAAGAAGTCCTACTCCGCAAGAAGCAGGTCTCAGCTTTCACACCTGGGCCCTGCCTGCTCTCCTCTGCAGGTACGGCACTTCCTCGGAGAGATCATATCACAGACTAACAAAGAGGAGGAAACTGAAGCTCTAATTACTGCTTTGTTTCTCATCTGGGCTCCCTGCTTCGAGCCCTGCCCTGCAGGCTCTTCTCCTTCTACCCTGCAGCCTCTCTCCCCCTTGCCCATGCCCCCTCCTGAGACCTTGACGCACGTCACTGCTGTTCCCCAGTGGCACTCAGTGTTAGTTGCAAGCAGCAGAGCAGCAGCCGCGGCCACGGTGAGCTCTTTCCAAAGGAAGCACCATGTGGGAGCATCCAGGCACCCTACCGCCCCGAGCAGGCAGGATTAGGTGTAGGCAGGAGGAACAACTGAGCACCAGCCCCCACGCAGGAAGAGGTCCCATCCAAAGAGCAAGGCTCTGTGGGAGGGAGCAGACCCCTGGCTTCAAAGCTGGCTAAAAACAGACTCAGCCTGTACTTAACTCTGGGAAGGGCAGGCAAAGCCTTTCATCAAGCAGCTGCTGCTAACCAGGAGCAAAACTCTTAGGAGGGCAAGGGTTTGCATGCAAAACAGCAAGGACCATTTGTGCGGGGCCCTAAACGGTCCACCCCAGGAAGGATCAAGCTGGTCTAGGAACACCGTGGTGCCTGAAAACCCCCTCCATGAAAACCACAGGGGTGGCACCCCCTGCCAGCTCTGCAGCCAGTGCTCCTGTCTCCCCACTTGCTGCCTTTACTTCAAGCTCCCTGTTTCCCTGCTGCAGTGTGGTGGAGCAGCAGCTCCCAGCCCTGCAGGAGGCTGGCAGGAGGGACAGGAGCGTGGCCAGCTCCTGGAAGAGCTGTGTGGGCACAGCAAGGTGAAGCACTGCCTTGGCACACAACTACTTGGACAAACGAGGAGCCATTAGCAAATTAATTTTTAACTTTTGAGTGTGTCTCTTGTGACAACTGAAGGAGAAGAGCTCTTGGCAGCCAGGGCTTGACTGCGTCTCTTGGGAAGAGCCAACCTCAGCACGCTCAGGTCTGGCAGGGTGAGGGAGCTGTGCCTCCTCGGCAGAGGACCTCAGTCACACGCAGGGTCTGGGAGCAGATCTGCACCCAGGGTGGGGTGATGGGTGCTTGTTTAGCTCTACCAGCACAAGGCAGACGAAACAGCACAATCACTCTGGCTTGAGCACCTCCAGCTCTCCAGAAGGTTGAGCTTTGGAGCATGCACCCCTGGTGTGCAGATAGATGTCAGATGAGGAACCCTGAGACTGTCAGCAAACTCCTTTGTCGGCAGAGACAGACACAACTGGCACTGCATGCCCACAGCAAGGGGCTGGAGGGCTGGGCAGCCCGGGACACAGAGGGTTAACAGCAGCATTCTCTCTTCTCTGTGGTTCTCTAACACAATTAGATGTCACAGAGGCTTGGCTGGACTTCTGCCCATTAACCAATTACTCTGATTTGCTGCCTGCAAGGAAAGGACCAGCATCTCAACGAGGTCCTTCTCCCACCTCTGCAGCCTCATACAGACCTAGACAGGCTCCTCCAAGTGGGGGCATGTGCAGCTTTGTGCTATGTTGCCCAACTTGACACCTGGCAGAGGCCACAAAACCCATGCTCCTTCCTTTACACCTGAACAGCTTCCAGGCACACCCACATCATCTCCTGGATGGGGAGGGCAGGGCAAGGCTGCTGCAGCCTCTCTGTCAGGGTATGTCAGCAAGCCATCCACATCTGATGATCTCTAGTTGCAAACCTGCACCGGGACTGTGAAAGTCTCCTGATGCACTGGCCCAGGCAGCAGCAGCCTGACACAGCAGACGTGTACAGCGAGGTGGGAAAGCCTGGGCAGGCTGGGAGGGGAGCAAGCAGCCTGTCTTTCCATCCTGAACTGCGACTAAATCCCACCTTGAAACCCTCTAAACAACAGCCCTGAATTAACAACTCGCTTCAAAGGGATGGCAGCACAAACCTTAGGACCCTTGAGGAGCAGAGGGCTCCAGAGCCCTACCTCACTGAAGGGTCCATCTGCAGGAGGTGACACCCTCTCATTTGACAGCACAGACGCCTCGAGGTGACACAGCCCTAGGAGTCCTTGTCACCTTTTGCACGCTCCGGTGCTCCCATCCATCTCCCCCAGCACTGCCATCACAGGCAGCTCTATGGAGCTGGCGAGGGGCGGTTGACTAAGGAGGCAGGGGCCAGGGCCAGCGGGCAGAGCTGGAACAGCAAGAGTAGGCTCCCCACAGCCAGCCCAGGCGGGCAGAGCTTGCTCCTCCGGGTCCTCGCTACAGGAGGCTGGAGCTCGGCCCTTGGAGAGGAGCAGAGTTGGACAGACGAACAAAGGCGCAATCGTAGGAGGAGGAATTGGCTGGAAAACACAAAAGGTCTAAACATGTCAATCACGTTGAGACTGCAATGGCTCATTCAAAGGGAAGACACTAATCTCCACTCTGGGAATTGTCTCCAGAGTGGCAGCAGAAAGCAGGGAGCTAATGAACGGCTACAAAGGAGTTTAACGAGCCTGTGACCGTCTTGGACTGCACTCAGCTCAGAACTCAGAGTAGCTACAAGCAGAAGGAGGAGCATTAACTGTGCAGTTACTGCTGTGCTTAGAGATTGTTCCGATCCCATGGAAATGGCCAGGACTCGTGGGGAAAACACGCCCTGATCCACAGGGACTGATGCTGAGACACAAAGGAGGCACCCAGAAGCTGCATCAGAGCAGCGAGCAGCATGCAACATCAGTTACTGCTGCTCCTGCCCTAAGCTGCCGCTTCAGCTTCTCCCTCAACGTCTTCCGGAGGTGCACAAGGAGGTCCCCTACTGCCGCCTCCTCCATCGGCTCAGCTCCCTCCTGCTGACATGGGGACCTGCCCCGCCGACCACCGCAGCCCCGTGCTCTGCCCGCGGTGGGGACAGAGACACGTCCCCAGCAAGGCCACAGGTTGCAGGAACAGCCTCGCTGCGACTCCGGGGCCAGGAGCAGCAGGAGCCCGGCGAGCTGACCCAGCTCAGGGAGCATCTACCGAGGCTCTGCCACTGCCGAAGGGAAATCCTGCTCGCCGCGGGGCAGCGGCTGCCAGGATGCGGCGGGGCCGAGCGCGTTACGGGGCGGGACGGGCAGCGGGCGATGCCCGGCAGTGCCGGGGCGGCCCGGACGCAGCACCTGCGGGCAGCGCACTGCCTCCCCGGGAGGGTCGCGGCAGCCCCCGCCCAGCACGGATGCCCACGCTGGCAGCGGCGGCCGGGCAGAGCCCACAGGCGAGGAGAGCCCCAAGAACGGGGCGGGTGTGCGGGGGGGCACCTACCTGCCAGGATAGCCTTGCCGGGGTGGGTGAGCTTGGCCTTGCCGGCGGGGGCGGCGGCTGCCAGGCGGCGGGGCGCGGTGGGGGCNCCCGCGGAGGGGCGGCCCCGGCGGCGTCACATCCTCGTGAGGCGGGGCCGGGGAGGGTCCCGGGGCTCGGCCTGCGGCAGGGCGAGCGCAGCGCGGGAGAGCGGAGCGGCCGGGGCGGCGGGGGGCGGCTGGGCCGCGGCCCGGGCTCCGCCGGGGCGGCAGTGGGGAGTGCGCCAGGAGCCTACGGGAAAGCCGCTCGGCGGAGGGGCACGGAGCGGCGGCAGGCAGGCGGGGAGGGAGGCACAGGGGCTGGGCCGACGCTGCTGCCGCCCTGGGAGCGCCGCCAGGCGGGTGTGGAAAGCCGCCAGAGGAGATGCCAGAAGCTCTCTGGGCAGCTGTGCCAGAGCTCCGGCATCCTCACGGGAAGGGTTCATACGAAGCCTGCTGGGTTGCAGCTCGTAGCTGTTGCCTCGTGTCCGATGCAGGGCCCTAGTCCCCCCCTCAGGGCCTCCCCCCCTCACCTGTTTCTGTGCATCGGTAAGATCTGCCTCTTCGTCAGCTCGTTCCCAGGCTAAAGCCACCCAGGTCTCTCAACCTCTCCTTTAAGAGAGATGCTCCAGTCCCTCCATCGTTATCACAGTAGCACCAAGGTTGGAAGAGACCTCACAGATCATCAAGTCCAACCCTTTACCACAGAGCTCAAGGCTAGACCATGGCACCAAGTGCCACGTCCAATCCTGCCTTGAACGCCAGGGACGGCGACTCCACCACCTCCCTGGGCAGCCCATTCCAGTGTCCAATGACTCTCTCAGTGAAGAACTTTCTCCTCACCTCAAGCCTAAATTTCCCCTGGCGTAGCTTGAGGCTGTGTCCTCTTGTTCTGGTGCTGGCTGCCTGAGAGAAGAGAGCAACCTCCCCCTGGCCACAACCACCCCTCAGGTAGTTGCAGACAGCAATAAGGTCTGCCCTGAGCCTCCTCTTCTCCAGGCTAAACAATCCCAGCTCCCTCAGCCTCTCCTCGTAGGGCTGTGCTCGAGGCCTCTCCCCAGCCTCGTTGCCCTTCTCTGGACACGTTCCAGCATCTCAATGTCCCTCTTAAACTGGGGGGCCCAGAACTGGACACAGTACTCAAGGTGTGGTATCCTAGCCTTCCCTTGGGTAGTTCCCTCTCCCTCATGAACTGGGAACCCCAGACCTAGACACAACACTGCAGGTGCAGCCTCAGCAGAGAGGGTTCTTAATGCACCCCAGGCTGCTGCCGGCCTTGGGCACTCCAAGCACAGCTGGGTGCATTCCTGTGTAAGCTGCCCTAGGTGGCCCTGTGTTAGCACAGGGTCCAGAGGTCGCTTCCAACCCCTACCACTCTCTGAAGAGCAGGCAGCAACCAGCATAGGCAGCAGCACTCCCGGAGCAGGCTGTAAACCCCCCTAAAGCACACTCCTACCTAAGAGTTGCACAACACTCCCTCTCTGGGCTCAGCTCAAAGCAGGTTTGAGCTTCGCTGGTCCAAGTACACTCCAACGTGTGGGTTTGCTCCTTCCCACGCCCATTGCTTCAGTCCTCTGGTTCACAGTTGGCGAGGAAGGAAGACGTGGGAAGGGCCAATGCACTGACCACATGCAAACACCCAACACAAACGGAACAGAAACCAAAGCATTCTGGAAGCCAAGGAGAGCCTGAGGGTGCACACAGGGTGGGGGCCAGGTCACGTTTAGGATTTTAGAGAGGGACATGGCTGCTGCTCCTAAATCATCACCAAATAATTGCACCACTCCTTGCTTCTGCTTTCCCTGCAGGAAGACAGCCCTTCACTCACTCATGTCTGAGAGCTGCATTCACAGGAATGCTGGGGGAAAAACCAACCCTGGTTGCCTTTCTGTCTGGAATTTCACAGGAAGCAGGGAATGCTGCATCTGGACTCTGGAGCTGTGCTTTCTCTCACACCTGGCACAGCCACTCTATTGCTAAGTGTGTAAGAGGTCTCCCCAGGCCATGTGTAGCAGGTCCCGCCAGGAGCGTGTGCGGTCTGTGCACTCTGACTTGACTTCTGCTTAGCGAGACTCTGCACTCTCGCAGCTGGGTTCATCTGAAAGCAAACTGCAGGTGGAGAGCAGCGATACAGCTATGGCTTTGTGGCTAAACTGACTGCAGAAAGACCATTTGGGAAACTGAAGCACCTTTATCCTGCCAAGATTAAGCAAAAGGACAGAACTCCTGGGTGATGCCAAAACTAGACATGGTTTCAGAACAGACTTGAGACAGTCACAGAGGCAACTCTACTGAGGTGGCTCCATGGCAAACCTAAGGCAAACTCCTTCCAGTGCTGGGAAAAAAACCCAAACCAAAATGAAGGATACACAGAAGGAACAAACATTCCCAGCCCCAGCCCTAGATGCAGAGCAGCTGCTCAGTGCTCAGGTTAGCAGTACTGGAATAGTAAACCCAACAGCAAACAACTGGAAAAGCATTTGGGTCTCTGGTTAACCTCTGCAGCTTCCAGCGGTTACCACCACATGTGTGTGTGCTTGTGGACACTCGCAGCAGCTGCTGTCAGCCCATCAGCAACTTCACAACAAATGCTGACTCTTAGGGCTTCCCAAACCAAGTCACAGAGATCTTCTGCACAGCCCCATCTTGTCCAAGAAAAACAGTGCACCAGGGGCTTAATTCTTGTCAGCGTCAATGGGGCTCATGACGGTGCTTGCTTTGCTCAACAGGGAAGGGATTAGTCATATTCAATCACACACAGACTGCAAACCATCTCAACTTGACCTCCAGGTGGCTGCTAACACCACTGCCCAGCAGAATGCCTGGAGAGGAAGAGCATCTAAGGCAGATAAGCAAGCCCTGAAACACCAGAGGCTGCAAGAGGTGTGTGTTAAATACCGTAAGAGGTTTAGATGAAAGCAAAGGCTTGAGTGCACTTAATGGTCAAGGGCATCTCCTAGGAAACAGGTGGTCACAGGGTGAAAAAAGCAGCTACCCTTGCAGATAAGACATCAGGTCCTCTGCTTTTAAGACTCTGGGCAACCTGATCTAGTGGAAAGTGTCCCTGCCCATGGCAGGGAGGGGTTGAAACTAGATGATCCTTGAGGTCCTTTCCAAACCTGACAACTCTGTGGTTCTGTCTTACCCCTCTCACTTCAGGGATTCTCAAGGAAACAACTCCCTGACAATTGGAGTTCACCTCCCTTGCTGCTGGTTGGTGCTTGCTCCTGCTGCCATAAGAAGATAGAGTTGTGAAATAGGTGCTCTTGCAGCCTCTATGCCTCCTGGCATCCCTCTAGGCTCTCATCAGAGTTAAACAGAGCTACCAACAACCAAAAGCGACTTCCACGCTGGTTCCAAGCACAAATGCTGAGTGCAGACAGAGCTCTCTGGGTCCTCAGAAGCCTGTGCACAGTGACCCTGCTCCATTAAAACCATGGAAAGGTTTTTCCATCCTTTGGTCCTTCCCCAAACGACTTCTGTTTCAATTAGCACAGCTTGATGCACCTGCAGCACAGTTTGGTTTCAGAGATGAGAGCTGCTCAATATAGGGCAGATAACTCCCTGATTTATGGCCCTGAATCAGAGAATCATTTCCCCGAACAGCTCTCTTATCTCAAGTGTTACAGCTCATTGGCTACTACAAACCTTTCCACACATCAGTAGTCCAAAACACTTGGGGGCTGATGGTGAAAATAAGAGAAACTGATTGCCTCTTGGGTTGCCTGTCGAGAGCAAATGCTTGCTTCATGTGCAACAGCCCCTCTGGGTAACAGGCTTCAAGGAACAGGTCTGAGTCAATGTTCCCCCACCTTTCAGCTGCATGCAGCAGGAGCTACTCTGGCTGTAAGAGGATGCTACTGCAAAGCAACTTGCATGATTCCCACTTGAGTACCCATGTAAAGAGAGCTCCTGTTGACAGCCAAGATTATTCACTGAGGTTACCAAGCCTGAGCCTCTCCAGAGCCCAGCAGAAGCCCCCTGTTACGTTAACATTTGGGTGGCCCTGACTCATCTCAGACGAGTGCAGTCCGTGCACTGCACAGTGTTTACAGCTTATCCTTCTGCCACCAGACCCTGGTCCTGCCTCTCTCGCAGCAGGAAGAAAGTACTCCAGCTGACAAACCCTGTTAGCAGTTTAAGACCTTTTTCCCACTCTCTAAATGAAAACAAAAAAGGGAAGCAATTGAGAAATGTACTAACCAGCCCTCCCCACTGGAATCCACTCCTGGCATCCCAGCTGGAGAACCAGCACCTGGGGAGTAACACCAGAGACTTCATCACTGCAGAAAAGAACAGAGCAGATGACTTTCTCATTCCTTCCTTCTTAACCACTAGGGGGAAAAGAACAAATAGAGATTTTTAGATGGGAGTATTTTAAGGTTTTGATTACAACCAGAGCAGACAGGGGGGAAAAAAATCATCTGCTTGAGTCAGTGAAGCAGGCAGCAGAGTGCATGGCTGAGCACGTTCAGACTTTGACTCAGGATTTTTGGATGTCTGACACATAAAAGCAAGACAAGACTTAGCCTTCGTGGGCTGTACTCAAACTCACAGCACCCCAGTGCTCAAAAGCTGGCAACGTTGGGGTTTCATTTAGCTTGGAAGAGAAGGGATGGGTTTTGCTGCTTTCCTGAACGATCTCAAAGGGTGCACACTGAAAGATCTGGGCTGAAACACATACCTGTGCTAACAGCATTTTGTCATCACCTCTGGAAAGACACCCACAGAAAACCTAGTATTGGAACCCAGCAAATCTGCACCCCCAGCAAGCCCTCTGAAAGCTGAATGTGTGCCAAGGTCAGATGTAACAGAATAAAGGCTTCAGATCCTTGTGGGCAAGAAGGCCAATGGGCTCCTGGGGGGCACTCAGAAGAGGGTAGGCAGCAGATCCAGGGAGGTTCTCCTGCCCCTCTGCTCTGCTGAGCACACACCTGCAATGGTGCATCCAGTGCTGGGCTCCCCAGGGCAGGAGGGACAGGGATCTGCTGCAGAGAGGCCAGGGCAGGGCTGTAAGGGTGCTGCAGGGCCTGAGCACTGCCTGAGGAGGAGAGCTGAGAGCCCTGGGGCTGCTTAGCCTGCAGAGGAGAAGGCTGAGAGGGGACCTGAGCAGTGTCTGTCTCTAGCTGAGGGCTGGGGGCAGCAAGGCAGGCACAGGGACAGCCTCTGCTCACTTGTGCCCTGGCACAGGACAAGGGCACTGGGTGCAAACTGCAGCACAGGAAGCTGCAGCTCAAGGGGAGGAAGAACTTCTTGGTTGGAAGGGTCCCAGAGGCCTGGCAGAGGCTGCCCAGAGAGGTTGAGGAGTCTCCTTCTCTGAAGCCTTCCCAGCCCTGTCTGGATGTGTCCCTGTGCCACCTGTGCTGGGTTCTCTGCTCCTGCTCTGGCAGGGGGGGACTGGAAGCTCTCCGGAGGTCTCTTCCAACCCCTAACATCCTCTGCTCCTGTGATCCATTAAGAGGGCCTGGTGCACCTACAGATAGCTGGAGCAAGTGTTAATTCACTTAGCAATGCACACCCTAATGACACACCAACATCACAAAGCCACTCTGGTGTCTTCCAGCATTTCCAGCCTTATGTTCCATAACTTTTTATCACCAATTCAAGATGCCTCGAATTTTACTTTGCAGGGACATATTAAATTGGATCAGTCTTGGGGTCATCTGCAAAGCAAAAACTGTCAGCTTGGAAAGAAGTGACAAGCCAAAGCATTTACAGCAGAACAGAGAGGACCCAGAAAGGCTGAAAGAAGTTCTACAGAGGAGGAATGTGCCCTGTCACAAGGCAGCACACACACTTCCTAAGCTGCTTGCTCTGGGAGCCCAGGACATGCAATGCTGTGTGTTCCAAGGTCTGCAAGATCTCTGTCCTCCGTTTGTTTGCAGTAGGAGCTGCAGCCACTCTCATGCTGGTTTAATCACACTCAGAGTTTCTCAGTGGCCAAGATGTAGCCTGCTGATCAGAACGTCACATGTTGAAGCATGAACTTTATCTATACAGCCCTTGAACATTCAGCCTTACCCAAGGGTATGTGCCAAAGTACAGAACTTAGCCATGCTCATCAAAGTGGGCATCAGACAACAAAGGGTGTTTGTCAGTCTGAGAGTTCAAAACCCCAGCAGAAATCTTCTATGCTTCTGAAGAAGTATTTGCCAGAGTAAAAGCAAAAAGCTGTTCCTCATTTCATACAGCCTTATTAAGGGATCCATGCCATGCTCTAAGTGCCAGCTCTCAGCATCACAGTTGCTAAAAACAGAAGCTATTAAATCAAGTTTCAGACCTTGCAGTCATTACTCTTTCCTCCATTCCCATGTACAAACTGCAATAGGTTTCATCTAACTCTTAATTTTTGTTTCCTGAAGAGCAAACTCAGATAAGAGCATTTTCCTCTGCTACTCTATTTAATTAGAGTCCTAAAAAGAGGAATAGAGAAATAAAAGTCCTCTAAAGCACCACATTATGTAGCAAATAAGAAACAGAACTTACCCCAGTGACAACTTCCTCCCAGGTTTAACTCCTCCTGAGTTTACAGGGCTTGTCCAACCCAGTAGAGCAGAGAGCAGCAGCCTCCACCAGAACTCTGCTTCTAGAAGCAGCTTTGTTGGACACTCTTCCTCCCCTTTCACTTGGTGTTTGTACCAAAAGCAGGCAGTAACCTTTAAAGCTGCAAGGGAGCAAATAACAGTGTAAGGAGCCCTAGAGCTAGTGCTGAGTGAGCAGCTGAAGGCAGCTCAGAATCTGATGCCAAGGGGAGCACATGTCCTTGCAGTACTTGGCAGGGAGATCAGTTTCCACCTAGCTCACAAGACATTACAGCAGCTGCACAGCAACCCTCCTGAATTGCTTCTCAGCCCTGATGCTACAGCTAGGGGTGCCCAAAACTTGCCAGACTGGGGGAAGTTCCCCTGACAAATAGAAAAATCCATGCTCAGTCTCTTGCAGGGAAAGCCTGAGCCAGCCAAGGCCTGCATGTAGGTACAAGAAAGTTACTGTTTGACAGGACTGTAAGCCCAGAAGTCAGTCTGCAGCTGCTGCGCTCTGCAGCATGTTCTGCACGATCAGATCAGGGCAGCACTGGTCCCATCTCACTGAAGCAAGGGGAATGAGTGAGAAGTTTCACTTTGGAAGAAGGTTTCCTTTATCCAGAAGTTCACGAAAACTTGGATGGACATTGCAGCTTCAAGTGAATGAAACCCTCCGCTCAGGCCACCAGAAGAGGGCTGATGTCCTGCTGAGAACGACTGCACTGTTAAAGCAGCAGGGAAGTGCACAAGGGTTCGTTCCACAGCTGAGGTACAGCTGCACTTCACTGGCAAGGAATGTTCAGGAATGCAAGATCACAAAGTTTATAAATGATACTTAGCAAGAGCTGAAGATACCAGGAGAGCAACTAAAGCAAGCCTGTTTCTCAGAGGAGGCAGTTTTGCTTCCCTTGAGACATCAGCCCTTCCTCTAACAAGGTTTCTATATTGAAGCTATTAAGGATCCCCAGGCTAGCTCAATTTCCTACAGGACAGGAGCTGTTGGAGTATTTCATCCAGCAGTTCCCTCTATTCCACCATTGCCTTGTCCTCGCTACTGTGAGGTCACAAAATTTGAGAAGAAGGAAACTCCCACAATCATAATATCACCAGAGCTGGTCTCCAGTTCCAGCTGACCTACCCAAATTCCTTTCTCCCCTCGAGGAACCGACTACAAAGCAAGCACCATTTGCCTGGAAAGCAGCATGCTGCCTGGCCAGCTCCTACAGATTTGACCTCCCTGGCTGCTCAGCACTTCGAGCTGCCGAGGCTTGAGCAGCACAGAACTGAGGTTAGAATAGAATAGCATCAACCAGGTTGGAAGAGAACTCCAACATCATCCAGTCCAACCTAGCACCCAGCCCTATCCAGTCAACCAGACCACGGCACTAAGTGCCTCATCCAGGCTTTGCTTCAACACCTCCAGGGACAGTGACTCCACCACCTCCCTGGGCAGCCCATTCCAATGCCAATCACTCTCTCTGCCAACAACTTCCTCCTAACATCCAGCCTAGACCTGCCCTGGCACAACTTGAGGCTGTGTCTCCTTGTTCTGTTGCTGGTTGCCTGGGAGAAGACACCAACCCCCACCTGGCTACAGCCTCCCTTCAGGTAGTTGTAGACAGAAATGAGCTCTGCCCTGAGCCTCCTCTTCTCCAGGCTGCACACCCCCAGCTCCCTCAGCCTCTCCTCACAAGGTTTGTGTTCCAGGCCCCTCCCCAGCCTTGTTGCCCTTCTCTGGACACCTCCCAGCACCTCAACATCTCTCTTGAATTGAGGAGCCCAGAACTGGACACAGTACTCAAGGTGTGGCCTGAGCAGTGTTGAGTACAGGGGCAGAATAACCTCCCTTGTCCTACTGCCCACACTGTTCCTGATCCAGGCCAGGATGCCATTGGCTCTCTTGGCCACCTGGGCACACTGCTGCCTCATCTTCAGCCTACTATCTACCAGCACCCCCAGGTCCCTTAGGGTGGTGTATCACCACTGGGAACATGCTGCTCTCTATCAGGTCATCTCTCTGCCCTCGCTGTCACAGTGCAGTGACCCAGGCAAACAATACACCAATTGGAATTGTGCCGAGGCTCAGCTTGCTGCTTGCAACCCTGGAAGTCTCTTCTGGTTGGCATTTAAAGATGTTTTGCCCTGTTCAAGCCGAATTCAGCACGAAACAGTGTGGCTTACCACAGCCTCTGCTGTGCTGACGTGTTTCAGTGGAGAAGACACTATCTGCAGCATCTGCCTCAGCACAGGACTGAAGCTTTTCCAGTCACAGAAGCATGACTCCTGCAGCATGGCCTGCACACACCACAGTGTGCTGGCGTCTCCAGTGGTGAGACCACCACTGCCTCCTCAGTTATAACTGCTAAGCCTTCCAGGTTAGGTGCTTTGCTACAAGTTTCCCTTCTGCTGCCTGGCATCCTGAGCCACCAAACCTGCTGCAGACACTGTCACAGTGTGTTCCTACTGACCAGGCCCCCACCCCTGAGACATTGAGACTAGAACCACACGGTGGGTACTGCAGTTTTACCTTTATAGTTGGACTTTCATAATATTCAAGATTAGCACAAGATTCATAGCCATAAATTATACATTGTTATCTAAGTACATAAAACGTTAATGATACATGGATTTGAAGTGGCACAAAGTAATGATACATCCCTGTTGGCATTCTCAAAGAAAGAGGTGGGTGATGGACAGGCTGTCGACACCACTGCAGCACAGCAGAACTGAGTCACTGCAGTTTGGTAATTCAGAGGGTGCTGCCTCTGCCCACCAGACAGGGTCAGAACATGGTGTGGCAGGAAGCCAATGCCAGGATCAGTTAAAGGTGCAAATAAGAAGTCAGGATTATGGCCCTCCCCACTGCCTCAGTATTTCAGCAGTGCATCCCCCTCCCCAACCCTGACACTGTGCTCTTGCATCTCCAGTACTTTGTTAGCCCATGCACACTCCTGTGTTTGCTTGCCACAGAGAGCGGAGGTGTCCTGTAGTACCATTTAACCTCAGTAAGTAACATGCTCTCTCCTCGTTAAACAAAAAGGATCTGGGAAGTGTTTGCTCTCTGGCACGAGGTTTATTTTCTTCAAGTCTCAGATCTACTCCAGAAAATATCGAACAGACTCCAACAGCATCGAATCTCAACCACATTATTGTCCAGAAAAGGAAACTCCCCCAAGCCTCCTCTGAACATTCAGAGCACAAATATCAGACAGCCCATTTTCTTTTGCAGGTAAGCCTGCAAACAGAACAGGGTCAGTCAGCTGTAACACCAGCTTCCGACAACTTGCCACCGAGATGCTTCACTGAATTGTTAGCAACCCTGCCGCTCCTGTAGCTTCAGCTAAAGCTTTAACAACTTGGTGCCAGGCCATTTCCCAGCTGCCTTCAACGGGCTTGGCAAAAGAAAGAAAGAATCTGCTCTCCTCCCCCTGGCCTCAAGCAGTTATTGCTATATGAGTTAGTGAAATAGTGCCTTAACTTCAGCCGTGAGTCTCACGTGGCCATTCACGGAAGCTGCCTTTCAGAGGTTGAAATGTAACCGGACAATAATCAATAAATAACAGTACAGGCATCCCGCTGAAGTCTCCTCACTCAGCTGGGCAGCAAGTGTGGTCAGCCAACAGAAGGTCATCTGTGCCTTTAGGACCGTTGTACACTTCTTGGAGAAGTTAAAAAGGGACGGGGAGGAAGAGAAGAGAGACAGTGAAGGCCTGTCAGAGAGCTCGTTACATATTGAAACCATAAACGGGCGGCTGGGTGAATCCTGGCGCTGTGTATCCGTACGGGAAGTTTGCCTGGGGAGGTACTGCACTGGGGCCTGCTGTTAACATCAGCTGCTGGCCTAGAAAAGCACAAAAGAGAAAGTTAGCTTCAGAACCCACGGCCCCATAGTGCTGGCTGTGCTGCAGACAGGGCTCTGAGGCGTTAGCTACAGAGCAGCCACTGCGCAAGCACACACTAGCAAGTTACTGTTACTCAAGATGCACCCCAGGGAGGGCACCCAGGCCATCTGCTCTTGCTGCTAGAAAACTACCAAAGCAAGGCAGGGATGGAGGCAAGATAGGGATCGACTGACCTTAAGGGCACATTAAAGAGGCTTGTTTTGAAGTGACCATACTGAAAGCCAAACAAACTGATACTGTTTAACCCCTGCATGCTCAGAACTCAAAAGTAAGCAATTCAAGGAAATAGTTAGGTCTGTTAGGTCTCGGTCTGGAGGGTGCTCCAAAAGGCCTCAAAGGATCTTGTCTTCATCACTAGGAACACACATGCCTCATGCACAGGTTAAATGCAGGGTAACGACTGCAGACAGTGAGCCAGTCACATCCCTCCCTTACCAGCCACTTCTAGATGCTTGTTAGCAGAACACTTCTTCGGAAGGGCTCCTAAAGTAGCAGGACACTTGCTGACAGCCATGCTTTTTTGGCTGCACGTGTCTTAAAATGGGTGAGCTAGAAAGCCACTCTGCCTTTCTGCTTGGAAGAGCAGAAAGCAGAGACATTCCTCTTAGACAGGAAGAGCAAGAGGAATTTGCATGCTCTGGAAGTCATTCCTGGGTTGTGCACACCTTGGTATCCCCTGTCCTGTTACCATACTGAAAGGCTATTCCTGTGCTAGAGTTCTGAGCCACACTTGAGCTGAAGAGAAGGACTGTGAGAGTGAGATGTCACTTCAACGACTTGCACAGTTCATCTAGCAGAGGCAACCATTCCACCTGCTAGAAACCAGTTCACCTTGACTGGAGGTATTCATGTTACTTCCTTAAGGAGACCAGAGTGACAGTAGATAATCAATTAAAACCAAATCTTTCACCTACCAAATACTATTGGAGTGGGTTCAGTTACTTGTTCCTCTTCTTTTCTTAGGCTTTCAGAAGCATCAAGTTTATCCACCTACGTTGAAGTGAACAGGAGATACATGAAGGCCTTGTCTAGGCATTGCACCACTCTGTGAGGCTTTTCACTGTCCCTCAGCTATCACAGGTGTTCCTTTTATTAGTCCAAGCTGGAGACTGTGAAAGTCTGCATGCTGCCAGCAAACTGTGGTAAACCTGCCCTCCCAACTGCTTTAGGTTTATTGCAACTAACAGTAGCTGTCAAGTGCAGACGAGATAATCATTACCTTCCAGGGAAGCAGTTTTGGGGGCCCTATTCTAGTCACTGTTAACTCTATGACCCAGAAAACAAGCCCATCGACTCACTATTCCAAAGCACCCTCTCAAATGAGCTAAATCTGCACTTATCTATTCACCTGCAATCCCACTCTTACCTTCAGTGGGAGCCCCCAGATATTTGCAGGTATTCCAGACCCATGAAGTTTGATCTCAGCTAGGACTATAGCCTAACCCGGGCTGCAGAGTACTGCTTTGACCTTATTAGCATTTGCATAGGCTCCTCCTAGAAGAATCTCTAGAACCATCCTGGAGAGCAGTCCTGTAGTATCAGCTTCACATGAGAAACTCTAGAACCATCCTGGAGAGCAGTCCAGTAGTACCAGCTTCATACAGATCCCAGTGTTGTGCCAAACAAAGCTCTACTCATGCTAAAGACATTTGCAAAGTGCCACAGTAATGCAGGAGCCCTTCACACAGCTCTGAACTTGGGATGGGAGGAGTAATCCAAGAGGGAAACAGTGCCTGCCTTCTTCTCAGGGCTAGGAAGTTATGGTTTCCATAAGAGAACCATTCAGACTGAAGACTGCGAGGCATAAAGGTCACACAGCTTCACATCCCAACACGGGCAGCACCCACATCCTGGGCAAGCCTACACTTAGTTGAGTGCTGCATTTCAGCCACTCCTCATCCTCTTTTCCAGCTGCTCTGAGCAGTGCTGCAGGAGAGCTCTCTGTTACAGAGCTCTTTTCTAGATATGGTGTTTCCATCTCCTGGCCTTTTTGAAGTTCACAGCTCTTGAGTGGCAGTGAGTCTGTAACTGGTACCGTTATAGCTGTCAGGCCAGCAGCCCCTCAGGGTACCACAAATGCTGTCTATATGCCTACGGATCAAAGCAACTGGGAGCTGCCAGTTTCACACTAGTTGCCCTGCTCTACTTATGACCTGGGATTCCCACTCTCCCCTGAGTTCGACTTTGCTCTTCACTGCCCCTAAGGCGTTAAGGGGCTTTGGAAGGTGCAGTCGCTCCCTCTGTTGGACAAACAGCACAAGTTTGCCGAGAGCAGGCACCCTGAGGAAGGCAAAGAGCAGCTCTTCAGGAAAGCCTAAACGTCTGTCTGCTTTCTCAAAGGTTTGCAAAGGAGTGTCCTTGTATCTGTGTGCCTGGTCCCTCCCAGGACAGACTATTCTGTGCTTTACCATCTTCTTATGCATAAAAGAAAGATCAATTCTTGAAGACAAACATGCCCTGCTGATGAACTAGTCAGTTCTTTTCACAGGAGCAGAGGATGTTAGGAGTTGGAAGAGACCTTTGGAGAGCTTCAAGTCCATCCTCTGCCAGAGCAGGATCACTGAATGCAGCACAGGTGGCACAGGAACACATCCAGACAGGGATAGAAAGGCTCCAGAGCAGGAGACTCCACAACCTCTCCGGGCAGCCTGTGCCAGGTCTCTGGGACCCTTCCAGCCAAGAAGTTCTTCCTCCCCTTGAGCTGCAACTTCCTGTGCTGCAGTTTGCACCCAGTGCCCTTGTCCTGTGCCAGGGCACAAGTGAGCAGAGGCTGTCCCTGTGCCTGCCTTCCTGCCCCCAGCCCTCAGCTAATGACAGACACTGCTCAGGTCCCCTCTCAGCCTTCTCTGCAGACAAAGCAGCCCCAGAGCTCTCAGCTGTCCTCCTCAGGCAGTGCTCAGGCCCTGCAGCATCCTTGCAGCCCTGCCCTGGCCTCTCTGCAGCAGATCCCTGTCCCTCCTGCCCTGGGGAGCCCAGCACTGGATGCACCATTCCAGGTGTGTGCTCAGCAGAGCAGAGGGGCAGGAGAACCTCCCTGGATCTGCTGCTCACCCTCTTCTGAATGCCCCCCAGGAGCCCATTGGCCTTCTTGGCCAGCAGGGCACATTGATGCCCATGCAGCACTTGTTGTGCCCCAGCACTGCCAGGGCCTTGTCTCCAGGGCTGCTCTGCAGCAGTCACCTCCTGAGCTGCACTGCTGCAGATTCTTCTCCCTGCCCAGCTGCAGGACTCTGCTCTTTTCTCTGTTGAACCTCATCAGGTTCCTCTCTGCCCAGCTCTCCACTCTATTCTAGTTTTACTGAATGTCCTCACAGCCTTCAGGTGTCTCAGCCAAGCCTCCCCTTCGTGTCCTCAGCAAACGTGCTGAGCAGACTCTGTCCCCTCAGTGGCGTTGATGAAGGTGTTGAACATGACTGGACCCAGCACTGATCCCTTCTTTTATACTTCTGCAGTTAGTCACACGACAGTTTCAGACACACACATTTACAAAGCCCATTCTCTAATTCCAGATTTTGCAGTTAATTCCACAGACTAAATTAGTTCCACTGTAAACCACTTCCACCATGCAGATTTTTCTCTTCTGGCAGGTTACCCCATTTAGTACAGTCAAGCGCTTGTAAATCCAACCAGCAGTTCTAAACCCACAATTTCACACCTGAACCTCACGTGGCAAAGCTCAGATGAACTGTGTGTGTGGCAAGTTACTCCTCAGTGGAATCTGAGGGGGAGACAGCATTTAAAATCAGGGCATTGTACCAACAGGCAAGAAGCTCAGAGCAGCTTCGTGCTGCTGTGCAAACTGACTATGCCTGAAAGATTGCACACTGCAGGAATTTACAGCATAAGAAGAAATTTGCACTTAGAACACACCCTGCTACTGGGCAACTGCTTGTTTACATCTGAACAGCACTCTCCTTGCCACAAGATAGCTGTGATACAGTGAACAGGAGTCCAGACACACAAGTCCTCCTTAATCCCTTGCTTCTGTTTTTCCCCTGAAGAGGAGCAGTCTGGTTGGATTTTCAAGTTGCTTGTGAATTAAGTTATCCTTTTAGCATTAGAAAGTGAACAGGAAATGAGTTAGAGCTAAATTACACTGCTCTTCTGGCAGAAGCTACAGCTAGATTCCTGTAAAAGAAACCTAGGATATTGAGGGACACAAATGAACACAAAGAGTTGGAAATCAGAGTGTCACCTTATAGAACAGCCCATCAACCTGCAAGAAAATTCAGAGGGGAATACTTAACATGAAGCAGTCACTTTAGATTACTCATTGTAATGAAGCTCTTTACTCTGATGTCCTATGCAACCCTAAAGCCTCCTAAAGAAGGATCTCTCCTTAGCATCTTGGAGCTGTTTGAGACAAGCATTTCAGGACCACGCACAATCAGAATCTCTCTTCTCTCTCAATGTACTATCTATTGGTAGCAGCACTGTACAGCCAGGTCATGCAGCTAAAGTTCTGGTTTCCATGTTTAGAAACTGGTCACCAGTCTGCTCCCACCTCTCTGTAACCAGAAAACAACACTTTGTGTAACTACACAGGCCACAGAATCACTGAATTGTCAGGGCTGGAAGGCACCTCAAGGACAGCCCAGTTCCAATCCCTCTGCCATGGGCAGGGACATTTTTCACTAGATCAGGTTGCCCAGAGCCACATCCAGCCTGGCCTTGAACTTTCAGGGATGAGGCTTCCACCACTTCCCTGGGTCAGCCTGTACCAGTGTCTCACCAACCTCATGGCAAAAAGCTTATTCCCAGCATCTAAATCTATCCTCCTCTAGCTTGGGTCCTCACTAAGGACATCAGCTATGGAGCTGCTCCAAGAAGCACACAGCTGTTGCTGCTCACTTAAAAGCAGAAGTTGAACTAGACTCAAGTTCCCAAGCATCCACACCTCAATTTTGCTAGCTAGCCTAGAGATTAAACCCACAGAGTTCTCCATACAATGTTTGAGAACTACTCTATCAATATTCCAAACACCTGCAAACACAGCACTAGTCACCCAGCTGACTGGAAGTCTGAGCTTTTCAGCCTGTGCAATACTCACTTTGGTAAGGTATTCTCTCATCACTTGGATGAAATAAGGCATTGCAAAGTCCATGATGTTATGCCTCCATGCCAACTCAAGGACTACGTCTGGGTGCAGCAAGTCGTAACATGTGAACAGGCAGGCTGCAAAGCACTCCTGCTTGCCTTCTTCCAGGAACCACTGAAGCAGCTTCTCAGCTAGCTCTGCATCTTTGGACTCTGCAGCATACTGCATAGCATCCTACAGAGAAGAACAATGGTTAGAATCAACCTTTGCCTGTTAGCATCTTGTTCTACACTTTGTGTGCATGCTGCTGCTGGCCAGAGAAGTGAGCTATTTGACACAGCATGAAGTCAGTCTTTGATGGCACCAGACCTGTTCTATAGGAGTCAAGTTCTCTAACTTTGAGGCAACCCAGAACACAGGATCACAGGATGTTTGGGGTTGGAAGGGACCTCTGGAGAGCTTTCAGTACATCCTCTGCCAGAGCAGGACCACTGAATGCAGCACAGGTCACAGGAACACAACCAGACAGGGATGGAAAGGCTCCAGAGAAGGAGACTCCATAATGTCTCTGGGCAGCCTCTGCCAGGCCTCTGGGACCCTTCCAGACATGAAGTTCTTCCCCACCTTGAGCTGCAACTTCCTGTGCTGCAGTTTGCACCCAGTGCCCTTGTCCTGTGCCAGGGCACAAGTGAGCAGAGGCTGTCCCTGTGCCTGCCTTCCTGTCCTCAGCTAGTAATAGACATTGCTCGGGTCCCCCCTCAGCCTTCTCCTCTGCAGGCTAAGCAGCCCCAGGGCTCTCAGCCTCTCCTCCTAAGGCAGTGCTCAGGCCCTGCAGCATCCTTGCAGCCCTGCCTTGGCCTCTCTGCAGCAGATCCCTGTCCCTCCTGCCCTGGGGAGCCCAGCACTTGCATTAACATTACCCAACAGACTTTCCTTAAGTACTTGAAGTGACCTGATGAGATTTTGTTCAGTTTTGTAACAGAGAAGATGAAACAGTCTCTCTAGCACCCCACCTACCTCACCATTAGTCATTAAGGATTAGCCAGCGGAGACTGCTGCATCAACAGCTTGCTGTGTGGCAAGACAGGAGTGTCTGCCAGCTCTCCCACAGAACAGGCAAAAACTGCCCCATGTGAACACTCAGGCGGGAAGACCATAGCAGTGTAATCATGTTTCATCTGTACCTTTACAAGGGTATCAGTCCTCAGTTCTATAGAGGATGTTCTGCTCTGATACAGAAGGCTGTACAGACGCCATGGATAGAGATAGACAACATCATGAAGTTAGATTGAGGACATGTTTGCAACTGCCAACACTTCTGCTCCAAGAATCTTTCCTTAAGCTTGAAGGGAAAGGCTAAGACTAATTAGACCTCCAGATCTGAAACTAAGAAAACACATTCAGTGTCCAGCAGATCATGAAGCACTGATCCAGTGCTTCATGGCTCAGACTTTAGAGTCACAGACTGCATTGGGTTGGAAGGGATCCCCCCAAAGGTCATCTTATCAGTTAGCAGGGACACCTCCAACTAGATCGGGCTGCTCAGAGCCCCATTGAGTTTGACCTTGAATGACTTCTGACAGTCAGGGAGGAAGGCTGCATGACCTCACCTTATACAGATGGTCTTTCTTGCACAGCTCCACGCTCTGTTTCCAGCGGTTGTTGCCCTTGTAGAGGTAGGCTGCGATGCGCCTGAACTCGATCAGTTCATGCTTCTCCAGGCGCTGAGCCAGCGTTATGTTATCAAAGTTGTCGTAGGCATCAATGGAAGCTCTCAATCCCTGTTGGGGAGACAAGTGTCACATCACCTCCCAGATGGTAGCAGGGAAGAAGCAGAGAAGTATTTAACTATGGTGCAGCAGGCTTAGGTTCTGCCAGCTGGATGGGCACAGCTTGTCCACCACGTGTAATTCCATGCACCTCTCCGGACAGTGGTTTTCCACAAAGCAAGGTGCTTGCTTTGTCAGACTGACTTCACTTGACAGAACAGAAAAGCTATCTTTAGAAGATACAGAACATGACTCCCAAATAGCAGCCAGTGAGCCAGAACCAAATCTGCTCACAGAAGAGTCGCCCAGCAGAGGACTCATCTGACAGCGACCTTCATGAGGCTGTTCTGAGGAGCACTGTGACAGTTGCTTTGTTTGTAAATCAGGGTCTCAAGGCATCTGCCTGCAAACAACCTCGTTCCACCCCCACTATCAGCACACTGCAGATGTTATCTTTTCCTCAAAGAAATCACTCTGTCAGCTGGGGAACAACCAAAGTATGGCCTCTTTTTGATGGAGAAAGAGCAGCACCCCTCAGGCCCAGCAATCTGTTTCGTAGGGCTCACCTGGTAATCCTCCTCCTCTGTTAGAAGGTTGTTTAGAGCTTCATTGACTCCTTTGTTGTTGTGGTTCTGGACTGAACGCAGGTAAGGCTTTACTAGGAGCAGCTGATTAACCTGGAATCAAGAGGTTTTCATTACAAGGAGACCAATTCTGACACTTCACACTCCTGAAGCAAGTTCCCACTTGCTAATACAAGAGTTTGTGCTTACTACCATGCCAGGACCCCTCACACAAAGCATCTTGTATTTGCAGAAGTAAAATAAGAGTCTCCTGGACCAGCTGTGCCAACTCTGCCAGTGCTTCCTGTATCAGGCCAGCATTGGGCTGCTTCTCAGTTCTTTGTACTGGAGGCAAAACAACCTGACAGATATCAACCCTTTTTTCCACCCAGGGATGGAAGTGCCTTGAGCAAGAGGATTTCTTCTTCATCTATCATCTCCCCAGCTCACCTTTGAGAAAAAATTGACTGTCCTGGTGTGATCCAGTCGTGGAGATAATACAAGCAGGAGATCATTGATCAGCAGAGGTTTGTAGTCCAAGTAGAACTGCAAGGCTTTGTAGTACAGCTCCACATTGGCCACCTGTATGGTTGGACCCCAGTTAATACTTCAAACACAAATCAGTCTGAGGTGCTTAATTCAGTTCATTTAACTCAAAATTTACCTGACTTGAGTAAAAATTTTAGTCTCCTTCTAGAGGCCAGGAGTGTTATACTCACATACAGAACTCCTGTTCAATCTTTTGATTGCTTCTAAGAGAGCAAAGCCATCAGCTAACAGGGATAGTACAAACCACTTCTAACCCATCCACAGTTGAGAGATCCTGGCACAGGTAACCCACTACAAGAAATGTGATTATTTGCTGAACTCCTGAAGGCAGTAATGGCTGTAGCCTCAGCCTGTCTTCAAGCTGTTGCCTTGTGAGACCAATCATAAAGTTCTCAGTCTCAAAACTTGTCTAAACTATTCAAAATTCACTGTTCTGTATTCAAGGAGTTGCCTGTCCCAGCTCTTACACTGAAACAGCTGGAAACATTTGCAGAGCCCTTTCAAGAACAGTTACAGCCTCAGACAGCAGCCAGCTCAAAGCTGTTAAGGAGGTCACACCTCTTGCTTGTGACCTATGGTCCGGAGCAGTCTCCAAAAACATTCTGTGCTAGCTGCTGCCACTCAACAGAATGTGCAGCGCAGCAGAAAACAACGAGTATCAGATTACATTAATTCTTCTGCTAAACTACTTGGAAGTTGTTTCAAGTGCAACAGGAAAACTGAATAGTAGCTTAAGCAAGCTCATTTTCTAACAGCAGCTCTGTTGTGCATTTCTGCCACTGTTCTGGAAAGCTTTCAGCCCTCCGGTTCAGTTAACCGGTCACTTACCTTGGCAATTATGTCTTTAAACTGCCCTTCTTTCCAGGCATCAGTGGGATGATTCATCATAGTAATTATTGCATTGTCATACTCCTCATATTTGTCATAGAGGAATACAAGTTCTGCCCAGAGATGAGCCTGTTCTGCAGCTCTGAGCACCTGATAAAACATAACAAAATCAGTTGGATTCACTGACTGCTTCCCACTTTCACTTGCAGTGTAGCTACTTTGCTGCATACCTTTGGAATATTAACTCTAGACCAGAAGAGCTCCAGATGTTCCCTCATTTTCTGAGGCTTGAATTTGGAGTACAAGATGGCAAGTTCAGTAAACATTCCCATGTGAGCACGCTCGAGGCCTAAAGCAGCTTCCAAAAGGGCGATCAGTTCCTCAAAGTAGCCACGGTCCTGGATGTTAGGAAAATAAGGATTAACTGCAAATTCATGACCAACTGGCACTTCAAGCTTGCTAAAGTGTGTACTTGCTTCATTTCAGCATGCTTTGCTTTTCTCTCCAGATGAGACTGCTTGGATTTGTAAGACATGATTCCGATTAGGCATCAGAATTACAAAAGAAGGGTCAAGGGAAACCTTCACCCTTCTATTTACTGTATTAAAAACAAGATGCATGCAGCTATTGGGAAATGGAGATAGGAGAAGAATGAATTTAACAATCAGCCCCATGCAGGTATCAGGTTTTCCCTGTGCCCACTTTGCCCAGCAGATGCAAGTATACTGTCTAAAATCTTGTAGGGCATTAACAGTGATCTAACCTGATAGTAACTGATCAGCTCCTCCAGTTCGTCGGCGTGGATGACGATGTGTAAGCCACAGATCTGCGCCAAGCGGAACTCTTTCCCATCCACACAGGCGAAGCACACCTGTGAGGGAAGTTAGCAAACGGTCAGCAGAAGAATACTGCAGTGCTTCATGTCCTTATGGTAAAGTTAAAAAACAATTAACAAAGCTTTACCAAATCTGAGGCATTTCCATAATGCTTGTTCTAGAAATCAAAGCCTCTACTGCTCATTTTGTTATCCTGGGCAAAAGGACAGCTTCTAAAGCTACAGATGTGTTCTGTAGCCAGTCACAGTTAGCAAGCTACTGCCAGAGCTAGAGTAGCATGCTCAAAAGTAACAGTAAAGCACATTCTACATTGAAGACCACAAGCAATAGCTTCAAACTAGAGAAAACCAGATTCAGATCCATTAAGGTAGTGGAACTCTGGAATGGGTTGCTCAGGGAGTGTGATGGTTTGGGTGTCCCCCACACTTTTGAAATCACCCAGGCTAGACTCAGCTGGCTCTGGAAATCTGAATGAAGCTTATATTTACAGCTAGCACAATTTACAAGCAGATATTTACAGTATATACAGTTATAGACAGAAATATACAAGGTAAAAAAGGTAATACAGACACAACTCCCCTCCCAGAAACCTGAGTCCTCAGGAGGGGCTCTCAACCACCCCTCACCTTCCCCCTACCCCTCTCAACCTTACCCCAGTCCCAAGGAAGAATGGAGGTTCGGCCAAGAGGATTAAGAAGCAAAGGTGAATCAGCAAAGCAAATGGAGGGTGAGGTTAGAAAGCAAGATGGAGTTCAGCCAGCAGACCGAGCTCTCCAGCAGGCAAAGAGCCGAGAGCACAGCCCAGAACGCAGTGCCCAAGCAAAGTGACTTTATCTAATGTTTTGCTTTTCTTTTCTATACATCTCAGCAAGGCTGTGAGGGAAGTGGACCTCACCATTGTTTTCATTTCTCAGCCTATGATCTAATTCTTCTCAACAAAACATTCTAGCTAGCTTCAAACTAGCACAGGGAGGTGGTTGAGGCCCCATCCCTGGAGATGTTCAAAGTGAGGCTTGACAGGGCTCTGGGCAGCCTGATCTACTTGAGGATGTCCCTGCTGAGTGCAGAGGGGGTTGGACTGGATGACCTTCAGAGGTTCCTTCCAAGCCAGACCATTCTACGATTCTAGGCTAAGTTACCTCCTTCCAAGTCCTTGTGCTGTTGGCTTTGCGGCCGCTGTCCACTGCTGCCTGGTACTCCCCCAGGTGCACCAAGGTAGAAGCCAGGCGAGCAAAGTTGGATACGTTGTTGTAGAGCAGCTTCGCCGCTTCGTACATGCCCTCCTCGTAACAGCGGTCGCCAACCTGCATTAGGAGTTCAAGTCACAGGAGGACAATGGCAAGGATCAGGGGCCAGAGAAGCAGCAGGTCACGGGTGGGAGCTGCGGATCAGGACGTACCTGTTGTATATGGGCATTATTAGGGCCACTAATGAACTCCTCCAGTTCCGACAGACGATTGGTTTTCGCCAAAGCAAAAATAAGTTCTGTCTCTACGTAAGACTCTCGAGCCTTCTTCCTGGCCATCTGTAGGAACTTGACTAGGTCCTCCCAGTTATCTTGAAGAGAGAAGAGAGATTCAAGAGCCTCTCTTTAGTCGTCCTGTATTGCTCATCTTGCCCCCCCTTAGGAAGAGCTTTTACTAGCAGTCTCAAATCCATCTCCACGGTGGCACTAAGCTGTTTGAGTTAAGGAATTCCCTGCTAGACACAAAGTCACCCCCACGTAAGGTTGAATTTCTTGCAACTATTCCACAATCCAGCCGGCAAGCAACTCAGCCACATACAGCTACATCAATCCATTATACTTGGTTGTATTTTAGATGATAACACTCCAAATTATCTCCAGAGGAAGGTCTATCTTTGGTGTAGCAACACAGACAAGCTTGTTGACAGGAATCTCACTAAACATTGACTCATCCTTTCCGTGCACTGACTGCTCCCTTTTCCTCCGAAACACAATTCAGAGGTCTCATGAATCCCTGTGGCTTGAGGTAGGTGCAATAACCTAGTTCATATCCAGACAATTAAGTTTGAGGATGCTTTGTCTTACCATTTCTATTAGCTGCTTGAACAACTTCCATATAGGCAGAGGGATCATCTGCCTTTATATAGGAGTCAATGGCTTCTTTCACCAAGTCCTTCTGGAGCTGTGCTCTGGCTAGCTGGCTCCATACTGCAGGCTCATTGCATCTCTCTGCAAATTCATAAGCACGGTCTAAGTTGCCAATGTGCTCAATCAGCACCTGTTTGAAATTGAAGTTGCAAGTTACAAATGAAGCTTTGTCACATCGACCTTTCTAACAGCTCCTCAAGGGTGTTGCTGTTCTGTGTAAGCAACGTGAAGCTAGCTGATTTTAGAGCAGCCATTTCTGTTTGGTGAAGTAGAGGCAGAGAAAATAAGATTCTTGCTGCTGCTGTGTCTCCTCCGCCTCACAGAAGCAACACCAGCCTAAAGATAATGCCTGGTAACATTTGCTTTTGCTGCACCTTTCAAGCATGAGTCTCCAAGACAGTCACTCTGAACTAAATGCAGCACAAACTATTCAAGCCACAGCCAACAATTCTACACTACTTTGACCAGGTCAGCTTCTGACTGTTTGGCTGTATCGTATGGAAACTACACTCTTCAGTCTCGCTAACTTAAGTGATAATGACTCCTCGAGAGCCAATGTGACTGCAACCTTGCCATCCTCTGTTACCAGCAGGCAGGAAGCACACCTCACCTGAATAGCTGAAGTATTAACATCAAATTTTCTGAAGATAGCAAAGGCCTCCTCGTACAGCTCATTACTGATGGCAATGTTGGCAATATCGGGGGCGTCGTAGTTGTCCAGCCGATTGATGTACTCCATCACGCGAGTGCGGTCAGCCTTGATGGCAGTCAGGATCAGCAGGTTCTGGAGATTCCTGTGGTTACCAGAAGATTGTAAGCAGTGCATGGCAACACCTGCTTAAGCGACACACTGCACGGACAAGAAAATACAGCCACCACTTGCTGTCACTTGCAGCAACCTTTCAGCCCCAGATGGAGAAGCATCAGTACTCACCAGCAAAGAGAAACGGCTTACAAACAGCAGGGTTCTCTTCTCTCAGCACCCCACTGCACACTGCATAGTGTGAGCTAGCTCTGTTCTTAATGCACAGAGCACTTGAAAGTCTGCTTTTCCACCTGATTATACACATTTAAGAGTTCTTAGGTCCTGCAACCTAAAACATAGGCAACAAATAGATGAAGCTTCTGGACAACACTCTCCTCTTACCTGTGCTCACTGAATACAGAATTATCCAAGACAATTTTTTCCAATAACTCAATCAATTCATTAGGCAGGTCAGCAGTCATGAAAGCTTTCACAGTGACAGAAACCTCCTCAGGATCTTGTGTCTCTGATAAAGCTGTTTGAACGACCTGGATTTGAAGGCAGGAAAGCATTAAGTGTTTTCCTCAAATAAGAAATTTGCCAACCTATTTCACCGAGCTACAAATTAAGGCTTCAGGGCTGTATTTGGTCACAGGCAGTAAGAGTTACTTCTCTAGTGGACAGAGCTATTAACAGCAGACCTTGGGTCTGTATAGGAAGCAGATTCTCTAGAGGTAGGTCACTCCACAGGACAGAAGCAGTATCTTGCTGGTAAATTTTCTAACCATGATTGGAAGAGTTCATATCTGCCACTCAAACTCTTAGAAATTTCTGTGTGGCTTGGATGGAGCCTTCAGGGACTTTGTGGGGAAAGAATCATGGAATGTTAGGTGTTGGAGGGGACCTTGCAGGATGATCTAGTCCAATCCCCCTGCTAGAGCAGGATCACCTAGGGCAGGTCACACAGGAACACATCCAGGTGGGTTTTGAACATCTCCAGAGAAGGAGACTCCACAACACCCCTGGGCAGCCTGTTCCAGTGTTCCATCACCTTTATGTTTCCATGGAACTTCCTATGCCTCAACTTCCACCCACCGCCCCTTGCCCTGTCACTGGGCATCACCTAGAGCCTGACTCTGTCCTCTTGGCACTCACCCTTTACTAAACATTAGCTTGGAGAGGAGGAGCCTCACTAAAGAGCCTCAGCTCCCTCAGGCTCTCCTTGTACGGAAGACGTTCCACTCCCTGAATCATTTTTGTGGCTCTGCACTGGACTCTCTCAAGCTGTTCCCTGTCCTTCTTGAGCTGAGAAAGCTACTCTGATGCTCTGCTATGTTTCTGAGACATGCTGAGGTCTCCTTGTGCTGGAAGTTTAGGCTTTGTGCTGTACCTGGTCGATAAGCTGCCGTCTGAATGGGTTGTTTTCTTCCAGAACATTTGCCCAGAGCTCAGGGTCCTTCCTGCGCACCAGATAGCGAGCCTCACTCTTAAACAGAGAGTTCTCATTGCAGACCTGAGGGAGAAGTCACAAATATTGGTGCTCATGTTAAGGGTCAGTACCACAAAACAGGTTTGGCTAGACTGACCAGAACTAATTGCTGACCAATGCTAAATGCCACAGACAAGTTCTTACCCAGCCTCTGATCTGGAATGCTCATGGAGAAGGTCTCCAGCAGGAATTCTATAGCTTCTCCAGGTTTTGCCTGACACACAAATACTGTGACAGTGGCTTCATAGTAACTATTTGCTTCTGTTTGAAGTGAAGACCTGCAGAAGCTTGAAGAACTTCAGTTTTAAATCTAGAAAGGGAGCCATTTGCCCGGGCAATGTTAAGTAGTGAACTGAGGAATGGTGCTGGTGTTTAAGGCTAGAAATGGGTTGTGTGTTTGGTGTCATTTGCTTTACACTAGAAGTGCTCAGAGCAGCAAGTGCCTTGGATTCCCCTGTTAAAATGTTAAGGGTACAGAACAAATGTGAAATCTCTGTAGAAGTGCAGCAAGGAAGAGTTATGAGTTGTGATCCTGCTAGCATCACTATCTTCGATTTCCAACTAGAACAGAAATCTGGAGGCCTCTCCCATCTTCTACAAAGAGGTCATGTTTTGTTAGCATCCAAATTAGCTCTTGGAACCTCAAGTACTTTGCTGTAAAGAAATTGGTAGCAGCACAATTTTATGTTGTACATCTCTTAGGTGAGGATTTGAACCCTCTTTCTGTAAGGCAGGGGGCTCAAGAATAATTTTCACAGATGAAAGACCTTTTCTCCATAACCAGAAACTGCTGTTCAGAACAGTTTAAGGCACCAAGTGGTACTGGCAGGCTTTCATAGTTAACCAGAGTGTTAAAGCTTAGCCTAGCAAAGTTTCCTAACAAAACAGCTCAGAGCCACCTTCATAGCCTGAAATAAAGGTGCCAACTGTAGGCAGTTATCTTTTTACAGCTACAGAGGAGGTACTACTTCAAAACACCAGCTGCTTTGGGTTGCAGAGCCATCTACTTTCAGCAGCAAGGTTAGATGACACCACCACACCGCAGCTGGCCTTGCCAGGGGGCAGTACTTCCTTCCTTTGGAACAGGGCAAACCCAGCTGGTTCCTGCCTCTACACAGCCGACTGCCTTTGCATCTTCTAGCCTGGCAGAGCAGGTAGGTGGAGTAGGTTTTCCTTCTCAGCAGCTGCAGGCAGTACAATCTGAAATTGAGCTCTGGTGTTGTTTGAGACTAGGATGTATTTGGAAAACTCTGGGAATTTCACTTGCCCTTGAACTTCTGAGGGAGGTTTTAGGAATCAACATGTTTGTGATAGGAGAGGAATGCTATCAGAGCAAGTCCTTGCAGTTTGACTGTCAACATTTATTTTCCTCATTCCTAGTTAAGCATTGGAACAACTCTAAGGGTCAACCACAACGAGGGAAAATTGCAAGCCTTGTTCTAGTTTCAGGGAAGTTTTTCTTCCTGCTGTAGAGTCAGACTAGATGATAACTTGTCTTCTCTGCTCATCAAGTGATCAAGGCTCAAAAACGTATCCCATCAGAAGTTTAACAATAATTCATTAGCTGAGCCCAATAAACAATTCCATTTTGAGCAGCCAGTGGATGAAAGACATGAACAGTACCTTAAAGCTGCAGAACTGTACATTTTAGTTCAGACACAGCATCAGAGCTCCTCATCAGGATAAAAATGACTGTTTCCATACAGAAGAATCCTGCCTACCTCAACTCCTAGGTGAGACTGCAAGAGAGGATTCTGAAAGCGTTAGGCCAACAGCCAGCTGGGCTTCCACTTCAGGCAGCAAGCAGCTCTGTAACATGCTTATGAACATAGCCTTGCTAACCTTTATGAGTTCCAGATCGCATTGCCCCCTCTCATAAGCAACGCAGGCCAGATGAGGGTCCCTCTTCTCACAGTATTTGCCAACCACACAGCTGTCATAGTAAGGGTTCTCACGAAGGAAGCGCTCTGGATTGTTGTTGCTGTCGATGTAGATTTTGGCCAGGGCGTTATGAGTCGCAGGTTCTTCACAGCCTTCATGAATCCTTGATTCAAGCCATGGCAACAGCAACTTCAGCCTTTGAAGAAGGAAACATTTTAGGTTTACAAGTCAGGCTGAGCTATGCTTGACAGCTGCCCATTAATACCTGGTCCTCCCTTCAAGCAAGTCTGCTTCAAAGCAGATGGAGACCACTCAGTTATTTTTAGTAGGTCTGCAATTTAACATCAGGGAAGGCTGCAGATGCCACTAGTTTTGCAATGTTTCATTTCAACTCCTGTTCTATTAGCTGACTCTTGACACTTAAAAGCCATTTGCTCACTTTACAAGCCATTACCAACTGATCTCACAAGCTGCTGTGTGCCTATAACAAAACTGTCAAGACAGTTCAGCCCAGTTTTACTCCAAAGGCACACCCCATGGTTGGCTGTAGAAGTGTTCACAAGCCACGATATTCATCATGCAGGGCTGCCAGGCATTCCTAGACTATCTAGATGATCAAAAGACTGATTAGCAAATTTAAGCTGCTTTTCTATAAAGAAAAATAAAACAACATTCGTGTTTTGTCACTCAACAAAACTGCATCTGATTCAGTCTGGGTATAGCAGGGTCAGGGAAGCTCAACACTGCTGTCTATAGCCCTATTTCCATTACCTATTTCTTTTTTCCACTTCAGCCACCAACTCATCTGTTGAGAATTGGCCTCTAACCACCATGATCAAGTTCTTAATGACATCTTCAGAACAGTCCACATCAAGAAGCCCTCCAACCACTGCTGGAATACGGCTAGGATTCACCTAGAATAAACCACCATCAATAAAATCAGTTATTAGAATCATTAATAACCCACCCCCAGTCCTCTGCATGGGGAAATGACAGTTAACAATTTTAACTGTGCTGCAGAGAACTGAGTTTTAGGTCACTAACACATTTGTGTACACATCCCAGGAAAGGCTACACTTTGTAGTTGGCAATAGAGAAAAGGCTTATTGAAGAGCACCTGCACTAGAAGTGCAAGTATAAAGGACATAAGAGATTCTGCTTTAGGATACTAGAAAGTCAAGGCCTTTCCAAGAAAGGAAAGAATAAGAGCTTAAAGTTGGATTCTCCTTACCTTCTGCACATAGATCTCTATGTACTTCTGCAGGTTATTGCGGTATAAGTAGAGCACCAGGTCATGGACAAAGTCAAATCGATCACAGACAATGATCAGAGGCAGCTGGTCCGTCAGCTTTGCCTCCTGTATTGTGTGGGGTGAAAAGAGAGACAAACAATCACTATTTGTTAGTGCTTTCAAAGCAGGGAAGTCTGACCAAGTTCCCCTAACACTAGAAGTCACAATAGCTTCGCACTGACTTCAAAAGCAAGGCACTCACTACGAGTGCCACACAGCCAGTTCTCAGCAGAGCTTTAAGGTCAAGCTTTTCGTGGACAAAGTGCCACACTAGGTCTACCTCTCTAGCTTCAAACTCAACCCCCCTATCAATTCAGAAGATATTTGCTGAGACAAGAGCTTCATACAAAATGAAGTGGCACTAAAATCCCATTTCACCAGTCAGTGTGTTGAAGCACACATTTTAATAAGATTTTTCTAGCCAATATCCTTGGAAAAGTTCCTACTGAATACTTCAGCATTGCCTTTTCTTCTGCCAGCCTGGACTCATCTACTGTTAGGTGATAACATTCACAAGTCCAGTACAAGTTACACCATACAAGCCATTTTTAAAGGAGTGGTGAATTTGGGCCCTATGATCCTGGAACAGGATCATATTCTTGTTCCAGCTATGTAGTAGAACACCCACAGCCATGCCAGCTAAACCTTGAGTTGGCATTTCCCTCCATGAGAAGGCTGTGAACAGCCTTTTGCTGCTCAACAAAACTAGAGAGAACTGCTAAGTCCCTTGGACAGAAGACTTGCCTTCAGAAAATTCTTCACCCTCTCTGGGTTATAGCAGTTGCTTTCACGGCAAATCCTCTCCACTTCCTTTATCTGGCCAGTCTTGCAAGCTGCCTGGATGTACTTGAAGTGAACATCTGGATCCTGGCTGAAGTTTACAATGGAACCCAAGAAATAGAACAGCCCTAGAAACAATCACGTTTTTAAGATAGTTAGAAGGCTCAGTGATGCAAGCACAGACTGCAGCTTATGATTCAGCTCAGCCCTGCTAAGACAGCAGCTTTCATTCAACTGCAGGAAAGAGCAGGATGACTTTTCCCCTCTTCCAGGTTTCATCTTTCTTTCTGATCTTTTTTCAAGAGGGTTAAGAAACAACCTAGAACAAAGCTACCCCTAGAACTCACTGTCATGAGCTCACTGTTAAGCCATGTGACAAGTACCTCCCCTGTAAAAGCTGCAACCCTTATTATTAGCTTCAGTCAGGCAGTGCTTCCAAGGAAGCTGCTTCCCTTCACTACTGTACCTTCGTAGCTTTTGAAAGATTCAAAAAGCTCCACAAGAGACTGGGTACCAAGCTGCTCATGGTATTTAGAAGCAACTTGCACACAGAGCTGTAGGTTTTGCCTAATGTTGGCTGACAGCATGGCACGCAAGCACTCCACAGAGTCTTCAACTGAGAGAGAGCCAAAGAAGTTCACAAGCCACTGCAAAGAGAAAGAAATTGCACTCAGTAGCTTCTACAGGATTCGACCAACTTCTAAGGTGTGGCAGCAGATTCTGTATCCCAGCTAAAAAGAAACACATCATCATTACAACTGCCAAAATGCAGCTTGGAAGCAAGACCTGAAATGCCTCTCCGGGAAACTGAGGTCAGACTTAAGCCATCAAGGCTATGGATGTTTTAATCACTAACTAGACAGATACTCTTGGATCACAACTACATAGGCTACTTTGGTACCTACAAAACGTCTTTATGGCAGCACAGAAGCACAAAAGAGTATCTACTCAAGCCTTCACTTTCTTCCTGTGTGCAGCAGTCTTACCTCAGGATTCAGGAGGTGAGTGTGAACCACAGCACGTTTGATGTCGTAGAGATCCGTGTAGTGCTCCAGGGCTCGCTGGAGCAGGCCTGCCTTCTCACACAGCTGGGCAATGTGAGCACGATCATAATGTGTAAACATCTGGTTCCCAAGAATGGCATCTGCAACCTAGGAGGTGACATTGCATAGAATCAGAGAGTGTCAGGGGCTGGAAGGGACCTCGAAAGCTCATCCGGTCCAGCCTCCCTGCCAGAGCAGGATCACCTAGAGCAGATCACACAGGAACACATCCAGGAAGGTTCTGAATATCTCCAGAGAGGGAGACTCCACAGCAGCCCTGGGCAGCCTGTGCCAGGCTCTGTCACCCTCAAATGGGAAAAAAAAAAATTTCCTCAGTTTCACATGGAACCTCCAATGCCTCAGCTTCCACCCATTGCCCCTTGTGCTGTCACTGAGCATCACTGAGAAGAGGCTGGCTCCAGCCTCCTGGCACTCACCCTGCACATCTGTCACTAATCAGGTCACCCCTTCGTCTCCTCCTCTCCAAACCCCCAGCCCCAGCTCCCTCAGGCTCTCCTCAGAAGGAAGATGTTCAACTTCCTTAATCATTTTTGTGGCTCTGCGCTGGACTCCCTCAAGCAGCTCCTGTCCTTCTTGAGCTGAGGGGCCCAGAACTGGGCACAGTACTCCAGATGAGGCCTCGCCAGGGCAGAGTAGAGGGCAGGAGAACCTCCCTTGACCTACTAACCACAGCCTTTCTAATACAACCCAGAATGGCATTGGCCTTCCTGGCCACTAGAGCACACTGCTGGCTCATGACACCCTTCCATCCACCAGCACTCCCCAGCCCTTCTCCCCTTCACTGCTCTCCAGCAGCCCCCAACCTATCCTGCTCCCTGGGAGTGTTTTTACTCAGGTGCATGACTCTACACTTGCCCCATTGAACTTCATTAAATATCTCCCTGCCCAACTCTCAGCCTGTCTAAGTCTCTCTGAATGGCAGCACAAGCCTCTGATGTGACAGCCACTCCAGCTCTTTTATATTCAGATTCTCAGAGCATGCCAGCAGCTCAGTTTAGAAGTCACTGAAAAATCATACTAGTGACTTTTTTTTCTGGTCAAAGTAGTATCTGACATCACTGAAGTAATTCTGGATCTCAGCATCACACAGCAGGTGCTCGTGCAAGCTGGCTGCTGTCTCTCCTTCACTTCTCGGAGGAACTAGAAGAGGTCTTACCTGTGGGGCATGAATCAAATTCATTTCCAGGAGACGAGTCTGAAGGTGGCCTTCTGCAGGGCGGTTGTTTTTCAGCGCATCCAAGAGGAAGGAGGTACACTGCTGGATGAGGCTGTTCTCCATGAACACATCCACGATCTGTGGAGATGGGCACCTTGGAGGAGGGGGTCCAGAGGCACTTGTGCACATTCATCTGTACAGTTATGGCCCGGCTGGAAGGCTGGCAAGGCAGCTCATCACAGCACCTAGTGTGCTATACTCTCTGTTTTCAGAGGATTACTATCAGAGTAACAGACAAGTTTCACACTTCAGAGAACATAAGCAGCACATCACTTTGAGTTATTATGCCAGATTTTGCCACCCACTCTAGTTTTAACACAGCATGCAAATCCTGTCTCCTTGCTGGAGTAGTTCCTACAAGAAAAGCAGAGACTTTAAGTAGCTTAAAATATTTAATAATGCAAATCGTTGCCTTGTTTCTCTGTCCATATAATCAGAAACAGCCCCTGGTAGGCAGCATTTGGGTTTATTTGCTCATCTTCCTCTAAAGTCTCTGCACAAGAAGAGCTGATGCATGCTCCACTAAAACCAGCAGTAGGGCAGCACACTTGCCTCTGAAATCTTAATGGTAACCAAATAGGACTAGAATAGTTTAGTCACTTTAAGCAAGCATAATAGAGACCTGAACTGGCCTTACCAGTCCCCAGAAATGTACCATGCTCTTGCCTCTGTCTAGAAACTGAGACCAGTACTCTTGTTGTAGGCATCACCTGGTTAATGTTAGCCAGTGGCTCCTCATCCTGCACCAGCATCTGAGAGAACTGCAGGCCTTGCTCTGGACTAACTCTCATCACGCTTCTCAGCAGGAAAATCCAGTCTGGGGTGTAGCCAACCTAGAGATTTCAGACACAGCCATGCATATATAGAAAGCTTTACACAGATTTAAGTCTTCAAATTCTATAGCATAGGACTATGAACTGCTGTGAGGTTGCTGTGCCCATCCCCCATCTCCCAGGGATTCTCAGAGGAAAGCATTGCTTGTTTGTTGACAAATTCGGTCTTCACCTACCACCTAGTAACTGCACTTGCACTAGGGTATGTCTCTTGCAAGGTAAGAAAACTGCTGGGAACAAATCATTCACCAGCCTGAAGACATTATCAGGTGAGGTCCTAAATTTAGACCTGGACATCAGGCAAATGGTTTTGCAATCAACCCTGGAAAAATAAAGAATTCTTATGAGTTTCAAAAGAGTCCCTATCTTTATTCTCTAGAATAAGCTGGAGCCAGACAATTAATTTGGTAATTCATAAAATCCTGGATGTTTTGAATTGAATTCTTTGCAGGCTGCTCCAACTTCAGTCACGCACTGAAGCAATGAGGAAAAGTCTGTTTCTCAATCTTACCTACTTAGCAGTTTGAAGCAACAGGAACCGAACTTATCTCATGGAAGATAGGTTAAGAATGTGCACATAAGACAGAGCCCAGCAGTTTGGGATAAACAACTTTACCTTTTTAGCATACAGCACTATTTTCTGGAACTGACCAGTTTCAGCAAAGCACTGAATCACTTTGTTTGGCACATTAGCACGAAGATAGACACTGAGTGCAAGGGTTGGGTCCGCAGTCTTCACCAGGTCTCCCAGCTCCTCTGAGCACTCCAGCTGAAGTCAGAAGTGATACTTCATTAAGCAAAGGAATTTAGAGATGCAGTATCACCAGAAGTATTGTTCAGACAATTGTTATGAGGCAATAGAATGAAGCTAGGTGTCATGATGGAGCCTACCTTGTCTTCCTTCAGCCACTTCTCCAGAAGCTGCTTGCGGCCCTGCTGTAGGACAGGGCGGCAGAGCTCCAGAGACTCAAACTTGTTCAGCTGCCCCTGGTCAAGCAATATTCCAAAGTAGTGGAGCAGGGGAGAGGCCTGCCCAGGCTGAGCTGGTACACTTTGGAACTTCCTGATTGTATCACTGGTACGCAGAATTCCCTGAAGGGGCACAAGATAGAGAGCAGCAGTGTTCAATTAGTAAAAGCTGAACAATATCAGTCAAGAACAGCTGTTAAGGTGTACACAGAAGCACCTTCAGGGTGGAGATCTTCAAACCAATGACATTCTAGCAACAAACATTGGTGGCCACAGAAAGTCCAGCCTGTGGTTGAAGAAAAACCCAAACCAGCAGATGCTCCTTTATGAGACAGGAGAATATCTCAGAACAACTGAGCTGCAGCAAACTAAGGCTGTTCTTGCAGCACTTTGGTTTTCAAATGCCAGGTACTGAAATGCAAAGGAGCTAAGTCCTCTAAGCTAGGCAAATCCCCAGGACTTCTAAACTCCACCTTCAGGAGTTAATTTACCTTTGGTGCAGATGCAGCTACTTTGGCAGCATCTGCATAGCTTCCTTGAGCAAACAGGGTGTTGAACTTCCTGGCAAACAATTCCTCTGCCCCAGCCAGATTACTACGTATAGCCATACGCAGGCCCAGGTCAGGGTTCTGGAGAACAGTTGTAGCATAGTTCACTATATTGTCTTCCTCAACACATACAGAAAGCACCTGGAAAGGTAAAAAAGGGCATAGTAACTATTGTCCTTTCTACAACTACTATGAACTACAGCAACCAAGTGGGTATGCAGCCCACCAGTGAAGCAGCAGACTACTGAAAACCAAATTCCTGCCTGAGCAGTTCTGTGCTAGGGAAGATTAAGAACTGACTGATCAGTTACTTGCTCCCTCTGAGGACTGCTGCATCAAGTCACTCTGAGGTTCAGCAAGGACAAGTGCAGACTCCTGCATCTGAGGAGGAATAATAAACAGCACCAGTAGAGAGTGGGAGGTGATCTGCTGGAGAGCAGCCCTGTGGAAAGGGACCCAGGTCCTGGTGCATAGCATCCATGGCAGAGCAATGTGCCCTTGTGGCCAAGAAGGCCAACGGGCTACTGGAATGCATTAAGAAGAGTGTCCAGCAGATCCAGGGAGGTTCTCCTCCCCCTCTACTCTGCCCTGGTGAGACCTCATCTTGAGTACTGCCTTCAGTTTTGGGCTCTCCAGTTGAAGAGGGACAGGGATCTGCTGGAAAGGGTCCAGCAGAAGGCTACGAGGATGATAAGGGGACAGGAGCACTGCCTGGTGAGGAGAGGCTAAGGGACCTGGGACTTTTTAGTCTGGAGAGGAGAAGACTGAGAGGGGATTTAATCAATATTTATGAATATCTGAGGGCTGGGGGTCAGGAGGAGGGGGGACAGTCTCTGCTCACTGCTCCCTGGGATAGGACAGGGAGAAATGGATGGGAGCTGCAGCACAGGAGGTTCCAGCTCAAAACAAGGGGAAACTTCTTTCCTGTAAGGGTCCCAGGGCACTGGCAGAGGCTGCCCAGAGAGGTTGTGGAGTCTCTTTCTCTGGAGCCTTTCAAGGCCTGTATGGATGTGTTCCTGTGTGACCTGAGCTAGACTGGATGGTCCTGCTCTGGCAGGGGTGTTGGACTCAATGCTCTCTTTGGGTCCCTTCCAGTCCCTGACATCCTGTGAGCCTGTGTAGGTCTGTTACATTCCATCTAAGCTTCAGAAGCCTGAAAAGTAGAATGCTGGATTCATTACCTGTCCTTTTTTGTTCACACCAATAATGCCTGAGGTAGGTTCATGAGGAGCTGTGACAAAGATGGTGTCAGCACTGATACGGTTCATGTAGATGCAAACGCCAGACTCCAAGTCGTACATGTGAATATAGCCATACTTGGTGATCAGGTAGATAACTCCATGCTTAATTCCAATCTGCCAAAGACCCACTTTTATTAGTCAAGACTAAGACTGTCAGAGTCAAGACAGCTGCCTTTAGCCTAGTGCCAAGGCCCTGTTGCAGTGTCATGCTTTTGCACTGACACCAAGAACAAATATAGCTTTGGGCCTCTTCCTTACACCTGGAGCCTGCTGGGCACCTGGAGCCAAAGCTCCACTAAACAGAGGCTGAAGGAAAATCAAAGTCCATCTACATCATCCTTATCTTAATGGGCCAGGCTGAGCAGAAAGCTGGGGCACAATGAGCATTCTAGTCTGTCACTAGAAGTCCCTATTCAGAAACACTAATGACAGAATCCCACTCATCCAACAAGGCCTGCCCAAAACACCAGCAGAGCCTAAACCAAGCTCAGCTACTGCGTACTCCAGTTTACCTGTCAAGTTACTTAAACTGGGGGGGCTTTCAAGTCAAAAAAATAGTCCTCAAAGAAGTCCTTTCACTTTGGAAGAAGTTCTCAGATGTTTTGTTAATTAAGCCTCATGCTGAATTCCAGAACCACAGGAATTCTGCCATGCAGGCAGCTGCTTCCTTCAGCTGAGTTTAAGGCACCCCTTGGTTCATTTATGAAGCTGGTCTGTTAGACTGGCCAGCAGTTGCATGCTCTCAGAGTCTGCTTTTCTTACACAATTTCAAGTTCTGCAGACATGCTAAGTGAGGCTTGGTCTATAATGGCAACCAGTTCCATTCTTTCTTAAAGGACCTCCCAAGAATGCCCCTAAATGACCCTTTCTGTGCTGCTGCTGTAGGAGTTAGGCTGCCACAAGACTCCTTACTCAGCCTAGTAGTGAGATATACTGTAGATGAAAAGTCACTTTCATGTGAAGCTGCATCAAGCAGCAAACCTAGAACTGCAGTTCAACAGCCAAAGCAACGTTAGATGTTCTACCAGAAGACACTGCTGAGGCTTTTTGTTGTTCTTGGTTTGGCTTTTTGTTGTTACTGGTTTGCCTTTTTTTTTTTTGGTAGGGGTTTTGCCAGAGACTTTCGTTTGCCTCCTCCCCTCTTTTTTCTTTAGTACAACTTCAAGCCAACGTATCTGGACAACTTCTGAATCAGCCTACATGTTTGAGTGACTGTTTTAATCTCCAAACTACCTCCCCCAAACCTATAAGACCCTTCCCAGAATCGGGAAGAATGCCAGCAAAGCAATCTTTATGACAGAGATAGCAGCTACAGAGTTGATTTTTGGGAGGTCAAACATTTACCTGCATTGCCACAGGAAAGTCTGTCTGTGCCTCAGGTGGGAAAAACACATCAACAGCTTTCTTAACAAATGGCTGGTTTCCAGTAGCTGGCTGACCTACTTCAATTATGTGTAGCTAGGAAGAAAAGAATACATGTCACAAGATTGCCTGCAAGCACAGCCACATGAAAGGAGCTTCTCTCTTCAAATATGCTACCCAGTCATCTGCCACACTCGACTGATGAATCCACCCAATTCCAAACCACAATTTGAGGAGCTGTGCTCCAGTTACTCCTCAGAAGCACAAGTTTTCCAGAACTTGTTAACGAGTGAGAACCATGACGAGACCAAAGCCCCAAAAGCCCTCGTGATTCCTACAAAAACAGGCTAGGAGACCTTATAGTGACTTTCCAGTACTTGAAAGGAGCCTACAGAAAGGCTGGGGAGGGACTATTTACAAGGTCTAGTAATGTCAGGATGAGCAGTAATGGGTTTAAACTGGAAGAGGGGAGATTTAGACTGGATGTTAGGAGGAAGTTCTTTACAGTGAGGGTGGTAAGAGAGTGGAACAGATGGCCAGGGAGATTGTGGATGCTTCCTCCCTGGAGGTGTTTAAGGCCAGGCTGGATGAGGCCTTGAGCAACCTGCTCTAGTGGGAGGTGTCCCTGCCTATGGCAGGGGGTTGGAGCTGGATGATCCTTGAGGTCCCTTCCAACCTAAACCATTCTATGATTCTATTTCTATCCAGGACAACTAGCCCATGATCATTTGAGTAAGACTTGTCTACTCAGTTTTGCAGGACAAGACTGGAAAGCTTAATACATTTGAGTGCTACCTCAGCTTTTTACAGACTGCTCAGCAGTTGCAACAGATCAACTGCTACTGAATCCCACTATCAGTTTGGTACAAATTACCTACCTGCAGCACTAAGGCTTATCTAGTCCCTTTCTGTACTGAATTCAAGACAAGAGGCTGCTTAATGGTTTAACTTCTTACACAGAAAACCCCACATGGGCATAAAGCAATGTTTTAATACCCTTAGCTCTGCTCTCATTTGGAAGAATAGAATAGAATCAATCAGGTTGGAAGTGAGCTCCAAGCTCATCCAGTCCAACCTATCACCCAGCCCTATCCAGTCAACCAGACCATGGTACTAAGTGCCCCAGCCAGGCTTTTCTTGAACACCTCCAGGGACAGTGACTCCACCACCTCCCTGGGCAGCCCATTCCAGTGGCAAATCACTCTCTCTGTGAAGAACTTTCTCGTAACATCCAGTCTACACCTCCTCCAGCACAACTTGAGGCTGTGTCCCCTTGTTCTGTTGCTGGTTGCCTGGGAGAAGAGACCAACCCCCACCTGGCTACAACCTCTCTTCAGGTAAGGAGGTTCTTGATTTGCTCTCAAGAGCATCTAGATTTGTTTTTAGGTCTAAGTTTCATCCAAGCATCTCAGACCTTCTGCAGTTTCTGTCTACTGAAAGAAAACATTTTGATGCTAAACATCCCAAGATGTCCTCCAGAGACCATGCACTAAACTGTGATCACTGAAGGTCTGAGTACAGAGTTCTACTACAGTAGAAACAGTTGCAGACTTTACCTTGCCTCCTGCAGGACTTCTCACAGCAAAACAGAAGAGGGTGGAAGGTTTGGCATTTCCCTCTATTTTGAATTCAGCGAAAGCTGCTGCATGGCCCTCTATAGGTTGGGAGACTTTTCTGTCAACAGAGTACAGCTGCATTGCACCAACCACACGATTTTGCTAGAAAAAAAAACAAGAAGAAAGGTCAGCTTTGAGAGACAAGACTTCAGATGTTTGGAGCAAGGTGCATGGGACACAAAAGAGCAGCAAATGCACCCCCTTATCCAATACTTGAACCACATTACAGGTCAGATTATAGAATCATAGAATCATAGAATGGTTTAGGTTGGAAGAGACCTCAAGGATCATCCAGCTCCAACCCCCTGCCATAGGCAGGGACACCTCCCACTAGAGCAGGCTGCTCAAGGCCTCATCCAGCCTGGCCTTGAACACCTCCAGGGAGGAAGCAGCCACAACCTCCCTGGGCAACCTGTGCCAGTGTCTCACCACCCTCACTGTAAAGAACTTCCTCCTAACATCCAGTCGGAATCTCCCCTCTGCCAGCTTAAACCCATTCCCCCTCGTCCTAACATTACTAGACCTTGTCAATAGTCCCTCCCCAGCTTTCCTGTAGGCTCCCTTCAAATACTGGAAAGCCACTCTAAGGTCTCCTCGAAGCCTTCTCCTCTCCAGGCTGCAGAGCCCCAACTCTCTCAGCCTGTCCTCATAGCAGAGCTGCTGCAGCCCTCTGAGCATCTTCGTGGCTCTCCTTTGGACCCGCTCCAGCAGTTCCATGTCCTTCTTGTATTGGGGGCTCCAGAACTGCACACAGTACTCCAGGTGGGGTCTGACGAGAGCAGAGTAAAGGGGGAGAATCACCTCCCTTGCCCTGCTGGCCACACTTCTCTTGATGCAGCCCAGCACTCGGTTGGCTGTCTGGGCTGCATGTGCACACTGCCGGCTCATGTTGAGCTTCTCGTCGACCCAGACCCCCAGGTCCTTCTCCTCAGGGCTGCTCTCCAGCCATTCATCACCCAGCCTGTATCTGTGCCTGGGATTGCACCGACCCAGGTGCAGGACCTTACACTTGGCCTTGTTAAACGTCATGAGGTTGGCCTGGGCCCACCTCTCCAGCCTGTCCAGGTCCCTCTGGATGCCATCCCTGCCCTCCAGTAAGCCAGCTGCGCCACACAGCTTGGTGTCATCTGCAAACTTACTGAAGGTGCACTCAATTCCTCTGTCCATATCACTGACAAAGATGTCACAGAGCACTGGGCCCAGCACTGACCCCTGAGGAACACCACTTGGCACCAGTCGCCAGGTGGACATTGTGCCATTGATCACCACTCTCTGCATGCCACCATCCAGCCAATTCCTTATCCAGTGAGTGCTGCACACATCCAGTCTGTGCTTTTCCAGTTTGGTGACCAGGATGTCATGTGGGACAGAGTCGAATGCCTTACTCAGGTCTAGGTAGACGACATCAGTTGCCCTTCCCCTGTCCATTGCAGCTGTGACTACATCATAAAAAGCCACCAATTATTCCCAGACAAAAGATACTTCTGACCTTTGGTTTCTCTAGATCAAAAATTAAGTAACTACAGCAAGTGTGGGGCCAGGATTTCCTGACTGTTCACAGTATCCTGTGTCCAGGTAACTTACCTGAGCTGAAATCCCTATCAGCAGCAGCCATTTTTGGTGTTCATCTGTTCTGTAGTTGATGATTTGGCAGCCTGCAAGACTAGCATGTCTGTCAAACATCTTTTGAGGTTGGGATTCTCCCTCCATGCTCCAGTGGTAGACTGCTGTCTCTGTCACCAAGGCAACTGTGTTCACAGATATCCATTTCCAGAAGATCACTTCCTCTGCCATCGTGTGGGCTTTCATTTTACTTTTCATCTCAATGTTAAAGATCTGAAGAGTTTTCCCAGCTAGTATGACAAAACCCAAGAAACACCACAGATTACCACCATGGCCAACCTGCAGGCTGCCCTGTTTAACCCACTATTCCAGTGACCTTACAGACAGGGTTAGGGTCCTGCCAAATCCAAGACTCCTTTGATACTTGACTCTTATCAGACTCCCCTCCCCAAACACCTCTACCATCTCTGAAGCAAAAAGGTCTACTTTTTACAGACACTTACACGGACATTCCAACAAGGGACAAGCAGAGACATTTCAACAACCTCTATGCTGTAGTTACAAGACAGTCTAAGCTACAGAGCTTGTGTGAGCTCTGGCTTTGGCAGCAGCACTGGTATATCCAGAGATAGGTGCTGGCTTTGACAGAGCTTTGGTATATGCAGAGATAGGTGCCTAGGAGATGTCATTCAGTATCTTTAACAAAGAAGGGCTCCAGTTTGTGTCATTTTAGTAGCTGTTGTGAATGATCTGGGCCGAGTCCAACAGCACAAGACTTGCAACAGCTCAGGACAGCCAAAGACCACACCTTGCACTCTGTATTTCTGTTGAGCAAGCTGTGCTCTTCACTAGGAGATGGATGGGCTCTGTACAACAGTAACATGAATGCTTACTGAGGAGGACAATCAGAAGTTGAGAAAGATTACAGAAAGGGTTGGAGCTTTGGCTCCAGTTAAAATTAGTCCTTCAAGATTTGCAGGTTTAAGCTTGAATTTAGGGTTCCTTTCATCTACCAGAAGCAGGTAGCAAGCATAGACTTAAAAAAAAAATGTTTGTTGAGCCAACCTATAAAGGGCTCTGATCCTTTCAGGAAATCCAAATGATGTTTTACTTCACTGCAGATGAGACGCCTTAGCTCTAGGAATATTGTTTTCTGTTCACAAGACACCCACTCAGACTGCCAGAGTATTGGCTTGTAATGCCATTATTTCTATCCACATTTCACAAGTGTTTCCTGCTAGTAACACTTCTCCCTGTCAGACTGGTAGATATGCCTTCTGCTGGGAAGTTTCAATAGATGATTGCTGCTGGCCACTAAAGAACTGTTGTTGAGAGACACTAACCTGAAGCTGATAGGCATCTGAGACTGCTCTGTAACATTTTAGCATAGATTGATGCAATAAACTGATCACATTAGTTTAATGCAGTGCCAGGAGACAACACAACACTTCAGAGCTACCACATGCAGCATTTATGTTCCCTGTATTAACTGCACAAAGAACTGTTAACCTGACCAACTAGTTCCTAGGCCAGCTTGCTGGCATTCCTGGGAGCAAAACCAGCCTATTGCTGACCACCTTGCTCCACACTGTTACTATATTATCCAAATGCAATAAGCCCAGACCTAAGAGTAGCTGTAAGCAGACAGCTGGAAACAACTTATTTCTTCTATTGGAGAACAATTTGTCCAGCAGTGGACTGGTGCTATTAAGGGATTGATTCTGGAACTTCCATGGTGTGCAGCTTTGCATGCAGAAGGCAGGCAAGTAATTCTGGAAGAACTCTAATCTCCACCTCAACAGGAATACCAGTACATCCATACAGAAACTGCTCTCAGTCTTCCTTTACATGAAGCAGGATGTCCTTCCCAGTTTTAAGACCACAGAAGAAACTGTTAAGCTACTAAAATGATCTGAAAACTCAGTCTGCCTATTTTCTGGTTTACATTTGACTGCTGTGCTACAGTTAGAAATGGCTTTAGAAGCTTCATCAACATGTAGCTGGCCAAAGGAGCCACAGCAATACAATTTAACTTTGACAAGAACTTCAAACTTCAGAACTCAAGCAAATCAGTTATTTGGACTGAGAAGAGACTTTGCTATAAAGTCATAGTGAAGGCAACTGTGTTATGTCTACTTGAACACTTTCTTAGACCAAGACTGAAGATGAAAAGCCAGGCTCCTACATAAGTTTTTCTGATCAATCTACTTTCACTGTTCTCTACAGGTGTAGTCAAGTTTGAATATTGGCACAAGAATTTACATTTCAATTCACTGGAGCATGAAGTTTCTCCATTCCAAAAAGAATGGAAGCACCCAAGTACTGCATTCTCCATTTACATTGACTGGGCAGAACTCTCAGTACAGAACAAAGCAAGAGAATCATGAACACAAGGACAAAGCAGGAACTTTGGTACACCAGGAGAATGCCACATGCAATCCAGAAATGAAATTGTGCATCCTGTATTTGTTTAAATCAAGAACCATTTCATTTCTTTTTCTAAGGGTGAGTTTGTACCTCTATTGCTCAATAATCCTCAGATTATGAGCAACTCCCACCCATGGCACACAGTCACAATACACAACAGTTTTCACTACTGAAGCTTCAGTCAATCAGCAGGGAAAGCCTGGAATGACAGACTAACTTAACCCAGGACATCAGAGCAGTTCACTGGAGTTCTGCAGATTATTGTGGGTAACAACATACTGGTTAGGTAGCTCTACACACATCCTCTTTTCTACCCAAGCCCTTGATTATTAGATTATTGATAGGAGATCGTTAAGATTGCAGTATCTGACAACACAACTTTGCATGTCAATGTGACATCATTCACCCAACCTTTTCTGTTCAGAGGACAAGCTTATTCTCTCTGCATGGACAGAGAAGTACTCCTTTTGAGCAAGCCTTAACACTGGCAAGAAAAAGCTGTATTCTTCAAAGCTGATGATAACTTATTTAGTAGGCTAGTTTAAAACCAGATGAGTTTCCTTTTAAAAGCTTGATGAAGCTCTGATAGTGCAGAGAAGGCACTTTCCTTGCCAATACAGTTTGTTTAAAGGAGCCCATGATTAAAGGACAGTGAACTCCACAGGTCTGAAATGATTTTTTCCACTGTTACCTTTAGCCACACCCCAGGTAAGGCAGTCCTTTGCATGATGTGTAAGCATCATAGCTGAGCCAGATTCAGCTGAAGTCAAACATTAACACATCACTTTCCCCCTAATGTCAGTATAAGCCTGAGCTCAAAGACAAGAAGTTACAGACTTTGTGCCAGTTCTGAGGACAGTTATTTCTTGGACCCCTAACTTCACCACAATTTGTCACAATCAAAAACACACTTAGGCAGAAATGAATAGCACACAGGACATGCTGGCAGAGGTCTCTCATAAAAATATGCAACTTGGTTTTGTCTATCAACTGTACTTCCATCATCTAAACACACAGACACACACACATTAAGAGCAGGCTCCTCTCTTTCACTCAGTACAGTCAATAGTCAAAGCAACCAAATGGTTGGTAACAAGCCAATGGAAAACATTTTCAGTACAGTACCAGGTGAGGATTAGGATCTCCCACCTGGCTGTGAAGTGAACTGTCAAATGGCTACCTTCAGTTCAGGACTTTTTATGAGATGAGACCATTCTGTACTACTGAACATAAAATGTCATGACAAAGTTCACTCACCATCTGTTTAGATAGATGCAGGAAGAAAAGTACAGAGTCAGTTATGGAAATTAAATACCAGAAGAAAAGAGCTACAGATGTATTTATATATATATATGTATGTATTTGAGCTTTGAGTCCTACTTAAAAGTAATATCAGCACTGGAAAGCAGAATTCTTATCTGCAAGGTCTCAGGATTGCCAGACTCAACATGCTTGTACATTCAGACTTGCACAGTTACTGGACAACCCTATGACACTTTGACAGTATCAAGTAAGCTCTTCAGCGCCACAATCAAGGGCTAGGACAGAGCAAGGACTAAGAATGGCTTTACACTTCTATTCACCTTTAGGAGTGCCCATTATACTCACAACACCTGTTTAAAGGGAAAGTATATCATATGTTGACCTGGTCCTCAGTGACAACAGGAGGCTGCAGTGCCAAGCCCAAGCATCTCACACCTACCTGGAGGCAAATCATCCAAGGATTACTGAAAAAGCCACTGCCAAAAATACATCATGCAAGTTTGGGCAGGAATCCCCATTCTCATATAAATTCCTAGAAAGCTTACAATCTTAAGCCTCAGAGCATAGGTAAACAATAGCACAGCTGAACAGTAGGTTTGACAGCGCAGTACTAAAGGGTTACTTACCTTTCAGAGCAATCACTTTGGAGGCTGGATTCATGATGGCACTTTCAGCAGAAATTGGACGTCTGATGGGTGTGGTTGGATCACTCATGTCAATTATCACTACTTGTGCCTGCTCTCCCACTTTCTCCCTGATGCAGATGAACTTGTCAGATTCCATTGTTAGGGTACTAAATCCAATGTTTGCTGGGTTAATGCCCAAGTTTTGGAGCTAGAAAGACAGAAGAGTGTTTTATTATCCTACTCATGCTGGAGGTCTAAATTTTCCTCTGGAAAGAACCACAGAATCACAGAATTATCAGTGTTGGAGGGGACCTCAAGGATCACCCACTTCCAGTCCCCATGCCATAGGCAGGGACACTTCACACTAGATCAGATTGCCTGGAGCCACATCCAGGCTGGCCTTAAACTTCCAGGGATGAGACTTTCGCCACTTCTCTGGGCACCCCATTCCAGTCTCTCACCACCCTCATGGTAAAGAGCTTCTTTCTAACATCCAATCTAAAGCTGCCCTCCTTCTAGCTTGGATCCACTCCCCCCAGTCCTATCACTACCTGACACCCTAAAAAGTCCCTCAGCAGCTTTCTTGCAGCCCTTTTCAGATACTGGAAGGTCACAACAAGGTCTTCTCCAAGCCTTCTCTTCCCCAGACTCAACAGCTCCAATTCTCTCAGCCTGTCCTCACAGGACAGTATCATCCTTGTGGCCCTTCTCTGGACACCTTCCAACATGTCCAGATCTTTCTTGTAATAGTGGCTCCAGAACTGGATGCAGTACTCCAGGTGGGGTCCCATCAGGGTGGTACAGAGGGGGAGAATCACCTCTGTCATCATGCTGGCCACATTTCTCTTGAAGCAGGCCAGGATATGGTCAGCTTTCTTGGCTCCAGGTGTACACTGGTGGCTCATGTTGAGCTTGTATTGCAAGAAATGCAAGACTAGCATGTTTCTCTGACAAGAATGAGTGTTATGGAACTACACTTCAGCTTCCACAGACCTGCACAAACCTCAGTATTTGACTCCTAAAGACATTCTGAAGCTGCACTATTGGTGCAAAGTAAAAGGGGTTTTATCTGAAGCATTTGTGGCTAGAACTAGGTTAAGCAATGACTATCAGTAGCATCACTATTCCAGATTTAGCAAGGCTGGTAAATCTGGTATTAAAAACTTAAGAAGCAGAACTACAACATACAGCACTAGTGAGACTTATGGAAAGACCCAATTAACCCTTATGCAACTCACTCCTGGCAACATGACAGAATCAAGTTTGCACAGGTCTCTAATGGCCTGTTCTTACAAGTGGATTTGTTCATCTTGCTTCATGGAATACAATTAGTACAGGTGAAAAGGAAGGAAGGTGTGCTAAAATAATTAGGCAATCCATCCCTCCTTGCCCAAGATGCCATTTGGGGTCAACAAGGGCAGGATCTCAGCGCAGGATACCTCCAGCCTTATGTCCAGCTCTCAAAACATAACCTGTGCTCAATCATGAGATAGTGGCTACAGAGCAGTTGCTCTTAATGTATCTCACTTTTGTGTCACTGAATGACCTGCCCTAAGCAGATGCCTATTTCTCATTTTCATTCTTTTGAGTCTGTTTCCATTCATTTTCAATTCCAGGTTAGCAGGAGGCGGCAGCAAGTGTGAATCTCTGTTTCAGTGGCTCTGCAGCCAGGTTTACCTGTGCAGCACACCCCAGCTTGGCCTGTGTGTACTCAGTAGAACAGTAACTGTGACAAGCCTGAGCACCTGCTTTATGCCCCCGAGGAGCTCAAGCAGAGGAACTCTATCAGCTTCACTGAAGCTAAAGGGATTAGCCTACACTGCTTTTCAGTGAAAAATGACTGCCCTCAAGGAGTCAGGGCAGAAACTACCATCACCAATGAGTCATTAGACTGCTTTGATAGATACCACTAGGACCTTCACACAATAGACTAAACTCCTCGGGCAACCCGTCCCATAATGGCGTTACAAGCACTGTTTTAGTGTATTTTGATGTGGCTGATCATGGCTTGTTGCAGCTTCTGTAAAGCCACTCATTAAGTCATAAATGGAGTATATGAGAGAGATACCTCAGTGTGGTGTCAGGATTGCACCCAGGAATGCCTCAGGAATTGTTTCTTTTTCCTTCAGCTGACTAATGAAGAGCTATTCAGCTCGGGAACTGCTAATCTCCACGCACTCAAGTTTCAGCAATGCAAGCCAGCTGTACGCATGTGTAAAGAGACCTTGACTCCCTCCCACAAGTCTCTCAGCAAAATCGAGCTCCGTTCAGCCCAACACTTCACTCTGCAGTTTGGTACCTCGGCGCACACCAGTCAACTCCAGTAGGTGTCACTCATTCTAGAAGAGAATCCAGATTTTGGCGCAAGAACAGCAGAAGCTGCTTGCACATAGACTTTTGGAAACAAGTCCATCAGGCATGCAGCTATTACAGGCTTCTGGGTCAGAAAGGAAAGAAGTTTCCATATCAAGACAGCTCCTGTACTTTTTATATGTAATGCTGAAAGTTTTAGTAGCAACAAACAGGCAAGTTACAGCTGCACCAACTTCTGTGACCTCAGACAGAGGAATAAATGGACTCCTAATTCCACTGGTCTTGGTCACATGCTCTAGGCTGGACAACTTCCACTTGTTGCAAAAAATTACATGGTCAGAGTAGACACTTGAGCGCTTCAATATGGACCATGATCCAAGTCCATCCACCAACATAATCCAGGCCAAGAGACTAAATATCACAAGAGTGGTTAAGAGTTAACTCCATCTTGGCCAAGTACAAGTACCAGCCTAACTCCCTTTCATGTCCTAAGGCCCATTATCTACAGCACAGAACTATCTTCAGAATCAGATGGAATGACCCAGATAAAGACCTTTGCTTCATAGGTATCTAGTGTGATTGCAGGCTGAATTAGATACCAAACCTACTTCTCAGCATCTTGTAGATACCAAAAACTTGCTGACATCATAGAGATGATCTTGAGGTGTACTGTTTGATTGTCAGGTTGAATGAAGAAACACAAGTCCTACACTTAGGGCAAAGTACAACTGTTCTGAGAGTAAATCTTTCCCTGTTCCACTTCACCAGCATGATACCGTTTGCTAAGAAATGAGTCAAGATGTTCTTACACAAGAGTTGTACTAAATATCAGCCTTTCTGTGGGCTGCAGTGACCCAGGCTGAGCCAGCACAGACCATCTTAGACACAGATACTACCAGTCTTCAGTCAGTTACTTAAATGGGAAACACTTAAGCCTAGCTTACTGTCTGACACTGACATGCCAATACTTGGGATCCACCATCAATTAAATGCTAGAGTCATAAGAACTTCAAATTTAGGATGTCATTTCAGCTTTATCCAACACAGCTCTAGCAGAAATGCTTTCTGAAGGTGATCAACTATTTGTTCCTGTATGTCTGATGAGGATTAGATCTTCCATTAATTAAGTCTCCCTACAACACCTAGGCCATTTCTCAAACCAGTGAGCACATCCAGCCTCTTCCACACTAAACAGGTGTATCAAGCCATGCTATTCAGTCTTACCTTTTGAATACAAGTCCAAAAAGCCATTTACAGCTTGCAAATATCCTGAGTGCTTTTAAGTCTACATGTCTAGCCAAAAAAAACTGCTGAAAGCCATTACACTTCATCTCAGTCATGTCTATTGCACAACAGACAGTAATTCTTCACAAGACATCTCAGGCTATCCAAATAGAAAGTATTTTTCTCCAGAAACAGACAGAAGTAAACCTATATCCTTCACACTTGAAACCTTACCTTAGCCTCTCAGTGCTACATCAAGATTCTTAAAACCTGAGGCATCAAGAGTACACTAAGGAAAGAAGTTTTTTTCCACATTAGCTGCCTGTGCTGAAGAGCCTGTTCTGGTTACTCAGCAGAAAGCAGAACTCTGTCTGCAGATCCACATCTGCCCAAGGGATGAAGCCCCCAGCACCTCAGATTTTGTATAAGCAACAATTTACTCTGGAGGCAAGCAGAGATTTTTGCTGGTTTAGGGGAAAAAAAAAGTATCAAAATGGGACAAAGAAAAGCTTTGAGGAGCAAACCAATGACTAAGTAAAGGAAAAGTTTAATTTTAGATCAAGAACACTTTGTACACTGAATTCCAGTAGTATTGCATCCAGTCCAGTATATTTAGTCTCCTACAGCATTTCCACTGTAAACTGCAATTCCCTTGGAAGAGTTCAGTCTGGTCAGTAATTCATCATTCACTGCTTCAACAGAAGCACTGGGGTTAAGAACTGGACTAAATCACAGCAGCTTAAGTAGTGTGCACCAGTCTTTCACTGGCATAGTTTGCACCGCTGTGGCTGGTCAGCCACCAGCCAGACACAAACTAAGGCCTTATCTTATTCCCCTCCCTTGCTGTGGTATGCAACTGTGAAATGCTTTGTGGGAAGAACAAGCCAGATGCAAGGTCTTCATGAATTTGAAGGCTCAGCTAGAGCAGAAGTGTAGAAACAACTGCTCAATTGCATGGAAGAGGAAGCTAAACTCAACTTCATTCTCAACACCAAGACCTGGATATCTTTCTCTTACTGCAGCTATTCTCCATCTTTCAGATCACTTGGAACTCAGATTGTACATTCAAGTACAAGCCATAACAGCTTCCAAATTTAATGTGCACTGTGACTGGCAGTCACTTCTCCTGCACAGGCTTGGAGCTGCACTTTAGTCAGCAGGATGATCAACATAAGGCAAAATGAGCTTCACAAGGAATGTAAACAGTCTGCTGATCCCTAGTACTCCTACAAATATACATGGTCCAGGATCCCTGTTTCACTTCACACTATCATTTATCCACTTTCAGCTAGAGAGAGTGGGAGAGAAGAGTTCAGGATTTATCACTGCAACTTTAGTTTCCCTGGAGAGCACTTTCTGCATGCTTCATTTCTTCTTTTAGTAAAGTACATGCAACTGTCTTGGGAAGCTTCTGTACTTGAGCGAAATAGTGTTTCATCAGCATCAGGGTGAAGCTGGAATTGAGTAATTATGGTGCTAACAGCTACTCTAACCACTTAGAGCCTTATTAATTAAATTTGCTACAGGTTGACTTAAGGCACAAAAAATTAGTGTAGGATCACAAAGACAGCACAGTTGCAAGGAACTGTAACTTCTTCGGATTTAACATCACAAAGCACTGTAGTAGATCCACTACACCATTTTTGAATATGACAATTTAAGCAGGGCTAAGCCAATCTCTTGGGAAGTAGCATGGGAGAATAGGAGAGCAAGATTAAGCTGTTAAAGGTAAATATGGGTGACAGTGAAGCATTATGGAGTGAGAAGACTGAATCTTCTCATGAATTCCCTAGCAGTCAACAATAAGCACCACATGCTCATTTATTCCTGACTCTCGGTGTTTACAACACAACATTAAGTTAGAGCTGATAAAACTGTCCTGCAGATATCTAGCCAGAACAAACACTACCAGTTCCCACATCCCTTCTGGTTTCTCTCCCTATTTATCCCAACACCTGCAGAAACATCACTGAGGAGGCTGACTGCATTCCTACTCCCAGATAACTACTAATCTCACTGTCTCTTCATCAGAGTGCTGCTTTGCAGCTACTGTGTTCCCACTGTGGGGAGAAGCAAGAACGAGTAAATCCTGATTAATTTGGTCCTACATCTTAGCAGCAGGGGGTCCCAAGGCCTCCCCCTACTCCTCTATGTGGCCTCCATGCTGGGGAAAGTCCCTTAAGTTTAGTCCTTTCAATAAGATCAAATTATTCAAGACCAAAAGCAGGTGGCAGCAAAAAATAGAACACGACTTCAATACAAATCCCTCGGGAAGTTGCTAACCCCCCACCCAAAACAAAAGCACTCCACTGCCAATACTGCCAAGGCTGCAAGACATACAATATCAGCCAGCACAGAACTAGGCACTGATTATACAAAGCAGCACATTACACCAAGTGTGATGTTCTCCAAACGTTGTACAGACTATACACTATAACTAGCATTATACAAAGCAGCACATTACACCAAGTGTGATGTGCTCCAAACGTTGTACAGACTATACACTATAGTGTATAGTTACACACTATAACTAGCATTATACAAAGCAGCACATTACACCAAGTGTGATGTTCTCCAAACGTTGTACAGACCAAAAGGCAGCAGGATCGGCTATGTTTGCTAGTTTTAAGTTGTAAGGACTATATGCCTCTTCCTTAGGAGAGTGACATCAAAACCACTTTGATCACAAGTTTCCTACACAGACAGCTGTACTGTAGCTCTTCAGAATTCATTTGAGGTTACTGCAATCACTGCTACACTGGACACTGGGGGAAAGGGAGGGAAGTAACTAAATGATTCTTCTTTACTATATGAAGCTCTTTTAACCCACGACAGCGCTGAGGAGACAGATGCCTGCTCCCCTGGCCACAGAGATCAGGTATTTCTGGAGTTCGCTAGTTTCTCAAGCTAGGGCTTGCTCCTTCTAAAGCAAGCAAGACAGATCTTTCTAAAGCAAGAAAGCCCCCTCACGCTTCCCAGAGGGTGCCGGAAGGGGCAATAACCATCTTCCAGGCTGAAATGCTTAAAGTGGCCCCAAGCCCACAGCGATACCCTGCTCGCATTTTGAAATGGATGCCTGATTTGACAGAAAGGGGCGGTGCAGAGGCAGAAGGATGACTTGCCAAGTCCACTTCCTGTTCTCTCATTCATTTAGCAAATTCCTTTAATTCCTGCCTCAAACTGCATGCTCAGAGACTGCTGTTCCCTCACTCCATTTACAACCCTCCCTCGACACCAGTTCACCAGGAAACAGATAAACCGGTTTGTCTGTGCTGCATCCATTAGTCGTGGATCTTCTCCAATGCTGGCATTCGAGCTTTCACGGGATATTAAGAACAAAACTATGTCATTTTTAGGGAGGTTTTGTGGTGTTTTTTAATAGTGTTATGTTTGGATGAGGGGACAGCGGCTGAGCGGCTTCCAAGTCCGAACGGTTTCTTGCACCTCGTTTCATCAATTTCCTTCCACTTCGCAGCTGCACAGAAAGAGGTTCCCAGGAACCTCCGCGATCCGGAGCCCGATGTTCGTTTAGGTGAAAGGAAAAAAACCCAACCAAACGCTTCGCTCCCTCTCGCAGAGGCATCCACCGCAGCTGACGAGCGGGGCAGCCCCCGCGGTCCCCGGGGCGAGCAGCCCGGCCCGGCGCCTCCCCCTCCCCGGCGCGGGAGGTCCCTCAGGCGGCGAGTGACTCTGCACAAATCGCGGCCGCCCCGTACGCCGCGGAGAAGCAGCCCCGGAGATGGAGCGATGGACGGCGGCAGGCGGCAGCACGGGAGTCCGTACCGGGGGGAGCCCGCACCGCGCTCCTTCCCGCGGCGCACAGCGGGACGGCAGTCCCGCAGCGGACGGGAGGGATTGAAGGAGGGAGAGGGTCCCCCCGCCACGGCGGCCGCGGGAAGGGCTCTGGCGGCCCGTCCTCTCCCCGCCCCTCCCCTCGGCGTGCCCCTACCCCCGGCTAGGCCGCGGCCCCCTCTTCTCTGAGGGACGGGGTGAGGCAGAGCAGGGGGAGCCCCGTCCCTGCGCCTCCGTCGCCCCCCCCGCTCCGCTCACCTGGAAATGCTCCTGGAAGCGAATGGGCAGTATCTGGGCCATGGCTAGGGGCGAGATCCCCGGGACAGGGGCGCGGGGCAGGGACCAGCGGTGGCAGCAGGGCAGGAGCCGCTGCACCCCACACGGCAGCGGGGCGGAGGGGAGGGGGAGGCGGCGCAGGCGCAGTGCCCCGGCTGGGATGGCGCCCCGGCGGGCTCGCCTCCCTTTTCTGCTTCAGCCCGGGGCCGCTCACTGCGGCGGCAGGATCACTCCGCACCTCCCCGCCAGCCTGCCAGGGTCTTCTCAAATAGTCCCTCCCCGCAGCGCTTCTTCTTCCACTCCATCGCCCCCCTTTGCTTCTTCCACGCCCTCAGCCTCCCCCATCGTCTTTCTCTCGTCGGCTGCCTCACCACTCTTGCTGAGGGGCGGAACTGAGGAGAGGGCTTCGAGGATAGGGGGGCTCCCCCCGCCCCGGCTGCGGTCAGCGGAGAGAGGCGGGAGGGTTGCAGAGCTCAGGTATCCTTCCGCTGCTGCCACACACACTCTCGCGACTCGGTCCCCTCCCCGGCGCCCTGCGGTGCTGCCTTCCCTCCTGGCTCTGCTCCGCCTCACACGGACCCCTCGAGAGCCGCCAGGCCCCGCGGATACTCTTCGCCGGTGGGCGATGCTTCCTGCCTGGCCCCGGGGCTGAGGAGAAAGGCAGGGGTCTCCAAGGCGCTGCCGGGCTGCCCGAATGTGGCCCTCGGCGGGCACTGGGGAACGGGAGCAGGCCTGCTCCTTGTGCCTCAGAGCCCCGCGGTCTGCCCCGGCACCTCGAATTGCAGCTGGTTGTGGGGAATTGTAGCTGCTTTAGCGAAGAACGGCTGTTTGTAGTGAAGAATGGTTCTTCTAGGTGGACGCTGTTTCGTCTGGCCATAGGGGAGCAGAGGGCTGCACGGCCTTTGACAGACGAGTCCCTTGGCTCAAGGCACAAGGGCCAGGGTGGCCACTGCTGCTCAACAGCCCTAGGGAGCCCTGAGGTGCTTAGTCCGTGCTTGAGTCTGGCTTGATCCTACAGATCTTAGCATAGTGCCACACAAGCTTGCTGTCTCCTGCCATGCCCGAAGGTAAACGAGGAGCTTCGTGACCAATTGCCATGGGCGTTTGAAAAGCCATGTCCTGCCCTGTTGGACTTCCAAACACAAAGAGGGTTCCTCCCTTGGTGAGTTGACATTGTAAATTGGAAAGTTACTGACTAACCAAGAAGTGAAGGGTCTGTCATGGAAGGGAGATATCAACCTCTCTTTTAACCCTCACTGCTAGTCAGCCTGTTAGCTTCAGATGAGGGAGGTGAAAGTAACATTACTGCTATTATGTTTCTCCTAAATTACAGTAATCCTTCCTGATTACTGAAACTGCTACGGTGTTGCTAAGTCCAGAGGTTTTACCCCGAGAATGATGTTCACTTTTTCACTGTGAGCCCAGCTCCAGAGACATGCAGGGTTACAGGAGAATCTCGGATTTCACTTCTCACAAATGAGTTTCTCAGGCTGTGGGTTGCAAAGAAAAGCTGAGCGAGGGACCCCTGAAGAGTCAAAACCAGAAGGCAGATTCAAACGACTCCAAATATATTCTAATTTAAAACCTCATTAATTTTACTTTACCTCATTCATTTTTAATACATGGAGCAGGAAATTCCCCAAACTGGTTAGGTTTCCAAAAGCATCTTAGGCATGGCTCTGCTGAGACACCTGGGTTCCTACTGGCATGCACAATTGTAGGGTGCAGCCACTGGGACCCCTTTGCCATACATGGGAGACCTGAAGGTCTACAACTGGGCTGAGGAAACTCTGAGCAGGCCATTGAACAGATGGCAGAAGGTGCTGAGACTGAGGTGCCACTAAAGCCCCATTCCTTGGGAAATCTCAGATCTGTAGCTCTCCCCAGAGAGCTCACACCTGGGGTTAGGCACCAAGGTTTGTTTTATCAAGAGCAAGCAAAAATGGAGCTGAGGTGAAGGATGACTTTTCTTTGTTTGAGTTTTAACTAGTCCATAGGTCTGTTAGCAGCTTCCTTAGGGTGGGTTAGCTATAGAAGTTTCTAAATGAAGGCAAGCCAATAGTGCTGCAGAGACAAGACATCACAGGATGTCAGGGATTGGAAAGGACCCAAAGAGATCATCAAGTCCAACACCCCTGCCAGAGCAGGACCATCCATTCTAGCTCAGGTCACACAGGAATGCATCCAGACAGGCCTTGAAAGGCTCCAGAGGAGGAGACTCCACAACCTCTCTGGAGAGCCTGTGCCAGTGCTGTGGGACCCTTACAGTCAAGAAGTTCCCTCTTGTGTTGAGGTGGAACCTCCTGTGCTGCACCTTCCATCCATTGCTTCTTGTCCCATCCCAGGGAGCAGTGATCAGAGCCTGTCCAGCCTGTCCCCCCCTCCTGACCCCCAGCCCTTAAGATAGTTATAGACATTTATTAAATCTCCTCTNCTGTCCAGCCTGTCCCCCCCTCCTGACCCCCAGCCCTCTAAGATAGTTATAGACATTTATTAAATCTCCTCTCAGTCTTCTCCAGACTAAGCAGCCCCAGGTCCCTCAGCCTCTCCTCATGAGGCAGTGCTCCACTCCCCTAATCATCCTTGTGGCACTCCACTGGACCCTTTCCAATAGATCCCTGTCCCTCTTAAACTGGGGAGCCCAAAACTGAAGGCAGTATTCAAGATGAGGTCTCACCAGGGTAGAGGAGAGGGTCAGTGAGGCAGCAGGGCACGCTCTGTCACCAAGCTGTTTGGTACAATGAACTTGGTTCTGTGTTTGCCTCTGTCATCTGCCCTCCCTCATAATCACCTTATAGATGCTAATTATTTCTACCCAGAGCTCCAATCGCTAACTAGCTCTGCTTAAAAAACCTGCCAAACACACAACAATGAGCCAGAGCCTTTCACCAAGTATTTCACAAATTAAGTAGGACCTCCTAAGTAATGTACATAGTCACAGGATAGACATTTCTAAATCTTTTCTGCTTTAGAGCAGATTGTGACAAAAGGAAGAAACAACAGGCCTTACAAACACACAAAAATCTCCATGTTCTGTGTGCAGTCACTCTTAGGAGTCTGGCACAATGCTGACATGAGCTAGAGAGATCACTGGCTAAGGAGATGAAGACTCATTTAAAGTATAATTAAAATTAAGGGTCTGTTACATTTCTCCAATCCACTTTTAATAATATAATGCTTCATGCCCACTCCCAGCTGGCCAAATCCTAATTACAGCATCCCATCATTTCTGTAGTAAAAAAAAAAGCATCTCACTCTTACACACAATGCTTTGCCATACTTCTGTCTGCTGATGTCTTTCTCCTCTGTGCCTTCTTTACATTCTTGTGCTAAATACCTGCTCTTCTTACCACCAGGCTTTGCTGAGCGCAGGGGTTAGATTCTTTGCAAGTGTGGTTGGCTCTGAAGAGCTACCTGACAGTGTTGGAAACTTTGACCCAAATAAAAAAATGGGGAAAGTATGTTGCCTTCTTTTCTCTGCCTTGCAACCAGCTGAGCTTCCATAGCTAAAGACCTCTGCACTGTCAGCACGTGTTTTAACTGCGTCTTTGAACCTTGTTTTGTATCTTTAGTTTGGGATCTCTCAGTGGAAAGGCACCGCTGGCCTCATTTAAGGTCTATGAAAAGGAAACGTGAAGAGTCTTTAACCGTTTGCTGTGCTTTTACCCCTCTGATTAGCCAGCTGCTCCATTCCCTGCTTTGTAAAAGGCAGAGCCACAGCACTCAGCAGCTGAGAAGGGTGTAATCCCGAGCAATCCTCTAACAATGCACATGGAAAAGTGCCTAGGAACATTTTCTCTGTTTTCTCAGTGGTTGCTCTCCTCCAGATGTTCAGTTTTCTGGCTTGTCCCATGGATGGCAGCCTGATGCTCGCTTCCAGTCTTCAAGAACAGCCCTGAGAAGAGCTGCGTGTTTGCCTCAGAGAGGTTGTTACTTGTATAGGCATTGTGCACGTTCCCAGTCTTCCCACAGAATCAGCCAAGGAAGTCTCACTGCAAAAGCAGTGTCCTTTTCTCTTAAATGTTCCTCTCAGACTCTTGCTCCACAACACCAGTTCAAATCAGAGTTTAACTACAGAAGTGTACAAGCTGCAGATGAGACACTAGCACATATGCTGGCCTCTGTGAGACAGCGTCCAGTTGCTGACAGCAGGAGACCTGCCACAGTGTGGACAAGTAAAGCTCCAAGTGACACAGGGTCTGTGAACTGGACTTGCACATCCTTGCAGCTGACCACTACTAACTGCTGGAGAGCTTCTGCCTGTGGCACAGCCTCTGATGCAGGGGGTTTGATCCCCACCTGCTCTCAGCTGTAGGCTGGCTGTGCCCCCCTAGTGTCAATGTTTGGCCAGCAGATGAATGTAAACCTTAGGAGCAGTCAGAGTGTGGAGATGTCCTGGTGCAGCATAGGCCAAATCACAATAACTCCAGAAACTTTGGTTTGTTCTCTCAGAGATGAAATTGACATTTCATGCATCTCGAGGTCCTCTCTGACTGCCTCGTTTGCTTCAGGATCCGGTTGAAATTGGACTCCCTGTTTTTCAAACCACACCCTCACTCCTTGGACTTCTTTCCAGTTTGTCTCCTGGAGACAGTGGAGCCCTCCCCTTTCCTCTCTGCTCTCTTCTTCCAACAGGCTCCTCACTGCTGAGTCAAGAACTGTCTCCTCTCATCATCTCCCATCCAGAACTGACTCTTTATACACAGTCATTCTCCATTTTAATGCAAAATTCCATCCAAGTAACATTCTTTTTTGCTGGGATTCAATTCACCTTTCCCCATCTGTTCTTGTTATTACTGCACATATACCTCTGGGTCACACAAAGTACTCTGAGGCTTTGGATGGGTTTCTTCTGTGCTTTTTAAAAGCCATTGAAGCCATCTGAAGAGCAGACTGGTAAAAATTGTAAATGTGATGTCTTTGAAGGAATGATTTGAAATGGAAAGATTTTCTTGCAGAGTTGCTCAACATGTAACTGTTTAATGTTTAAATTCCCTGCAGTTCATTCTCTGGCAGGAGAATGCCATACAGATTTAGCATTTAAAGAAAGTCCTCTGTTGTAGTGGATTTAGCTCCTGAAATCTTCTTGGTCACATCATGAATTCAGGTCACCTTATGAATTTAGTTTGCTATGTGAAGCCCCATCTCATATTCCCTGCTGGTGATGATGAATTGTGATGGTATTTAATGTCAAAATGGACAGAAGTGTCTAGAGGCAGTGGCAGTGAAGACTGGAGGTCTTTAGATCCACCCCAGAGCTAATGCCATGATAATGTGTAAGTCCTTGTAACTTGCAAACAGTATGCCAGCCTTTCTTCCACTCCCATCTGAAGAGGCCATTTCTGTGTGCAGAGTGCTGACATTTGTGCTCCTGGTGCATTCCGATGGGCACTGGGCTCCTCTGGACACTTGTGTTTGTGTTCTCCACAGCACAGATGCTGTGCTACTTGCAGGGCAGCACAGGAGCTGAAACTGCAACTCCTCCAGGCCAGCCTTGTGAAAACAGAGGTCTACTGGTCAGTGACGTAAAGCGGAGCAAAGGGCACAGGAGTCAACCTCTGTCTTCAGGATCCTGACAGATGGGTCAGGGCTGCTTGCTACGTCAACGTTTTTAGAAGCTGAACTCCTCCAGAGTGTTTCCTCTGGCAGCTCATCCATCAAGTGGCTAGAGAGTGAATGTGTTCTTTGAAAATATTACTAATGGAAAGAAATGAGGTAACTAACATGAATCAAGTGTGCATCTATTGCTAATTTCACTAGTTTTGGAAGGACAGGAATCAAGCTACCCTCATAAACTAAGTGAAAGCCTGGTCTAATTGGTCTGAGTGGCTGAATACCAATCAGGAGCATGACTGGTAAATGTGCATAACTAGGACATGAGAATAAAAGGCTGGAAAGGACCTCAAGGAGCCTTCTAGTTATTACCTCTGTCCTACAGCAGCACCTAACAGACCTGGGGGTCTTGGTGGACAAAAGGATGCCCATGAGCCAGCAATATGCTCTTGTGGCCAAGAAGGCCAAGGATTAGAAGGGCTGTGGTTAATAGGTGGAGAGAGATTCTTCTCCCCCTCTACTCAGCCCTGCTGAGGATCATCTGGAATATTGTGTCCAGTTATGGGGTCCTCAGTTTTAAAAAAGCCTCACTGAACTGCTTCAGAGAGTCCAGCACAGAGCCACAAAGCTGCTGAAGACAGTGGAACATCTCCCTGTAAGGCCAGGCTGCGGGAGCTGGGGCTTGGAGCTTGGAGCAGAGGAGCCTGAGGGCTACCCTCGTTCATGTTGATAAAGATGTGCAGGGCAGTGTCAGGTGGATGGAGCCAGGCTCTGCTCAGGGATGTCTGACGATAGGACAAAGGGGCAAAGGCTGCCAGCTGGAGCAGAGGAGGTTCCATGTGAACATAAGGGAAAACACTTTCACAGTGAGGGTGCTGGAGCCCAGAGAGGTTGTGGAGTCTGCTTCTCTGGACACACTCCAAACCCACCCAGAAGCGTTCCTTTGTGACCTGCCCTGGGTGATCCTTCTCTGGCAGAGGTGTTGGACTGGAAGACCTTTCAAGGTCCCTTCCAATGCTTAACATTCTGTGATTCTGTGTAATAAGGTGACCTGGGAAATGCTAAATATATATTGACTGTCAGGGTCTTTGAAGTAGAACTTTGACCAGGAAAACTCAGTGTTCATTTTCTTGATGTTATGGTATTATCCAGGGAAAAGAATAAGGGCAAGAAAAGCAGAAGCCCCATTCCAATTTAGTACAATAGTAAACCATGTAGAAGGTAAACTGACTTTTAATTTTCTGGAGGACCTTTACAATGTATTTCCCTTTCTCTTATTCTTAGATAAAAGCACTTTCTAAATTAGTAAGCTATGACTTTCCCATGAAAGAAACAAATCTTCTATGGCTGCTTTCCCTGTGTTTGCCTGTTTCCTTTTCCCCACCATGGCAAGCTTTGAGACCATTAACCAAATTCAACCAGATGTGATAGAAATAAGCTCAGAGACACCAGATTTCTGGGAGTGTCCTGAAAATAGGCAGCCAGAGAGTGGAAAGAGATTATTACTTTGAGGGGATAGCTGAAGTGGGAGTTCAGCTTTTACTGGTGAATCTATGAAGCAGTCAGCCCAAATAATGGAAAAAAAAAATCTTTGACCAGGTCTACACATTCTTAAATCAGCTTTATTGTTCATTAAATGTTGTTGCTCCCTTTCTGCATACTCAAATTCCTTCTTTAGTATGAATCCAACCCTTTGTCTGCATTAACTATAAAGATATGTTCAGAAATCCCCTCCTGAAAACAACATTATTCCCTGAACTCTGTTCTCCCCTTCCAAACCAGGTTTTTATTAGACTGTGTCATGCTGTTTTATATAACACAAAGGGCCTGGGGTTTGGTTCTTCTATCAGCTTGTGGGATTTCAGGAAGCTGAAGATAAAAGTCACCCTGATTCTCTTACTCACTCTTGGCTTTCTCTCTCTTGAATTGCTTGTGGAACAGGTTTTAATGGAAGGTCTCTGCATTTCGTGCTTCTTAATGACAACTCTAACCTGAGTGGCACAGACTGGCTCTTCTGGAACTTCAGTCTCCACTGGAATTTTCAAGATATGCACAACTCAAAGGTGTTTCCCAGAGAGGTTCAACAAGTACACATTTGATAGCTTCTAGAATTCTGAGAAAACAAGAAGCAAGATGTCTGAGATAGAATTAAATGTAGCTAAGCACAGCCTTATATGCTCCAAGTCTTCATGGTGAAATCTAAATTACCTTTTAAAAAGCTCCCACCAATGCTAGCAGAAGCTATAGAAGCACTTCTGCTACCCTGCATACAGCTCTGGAGCCCTCAATACAGAAAGGACTTGGACCTGGTGGAGAGGGTACAGAAGAGGGCCATGAAAGTGACTGCGGGGCTGGAGCACCTCTGCTATGAGGGCAGGGTGAGGGAGATGGGGTTGTTTAGCCTGGAGAAGAGAAGGCTCCAGGGAGACCTAATAGCAGCTTGCCACTTCCCAAAGGGGGCTACAAGAGGGCTGCAGAGGGACTGGTCCCAAAGGCCTGCAGTCATAGGCTCATAGAATCATAGAATGGTCTGGGCTGGAAGGGACCTCCAGAGGTCATCTAGTCCAATTCTCCCTACAGTCAGCAGGGACATCCTCAACTAGACCAGGTTGCCCAGAGCCTTGTGAGTCTCACCTGCAATGTGTCCAGGGGCAATGGTTTGAAATTAGAGGATATTTAGATTGGATGTTAGAAATAAGTTCTGCATCATGAGGCTAGTGGAACACTGGCACAGGCTGCCCAGGGAGGCAACTGAGGCCCCATCTCTGGAGATGTTCAAGGTCAGGCTTGACAGGGCTCTGAGCAACCTGCTCTAGTGGAGAATGTCCCTGCTGACTGCAGGGAGGTTGGACTGGATGACTTTTGGGGGTCCCTTCCAACTCAACCCCCTTTGTGATTCTATGACACATGACTAGGGCAGCTGTGCTGCTTTGTGCTGTGCTTTCAGTGTAACTGACACTACTTGTATGAGGGATGTTTAATAAAGAGAGAAATCCTCTTGTGCAAAGGCAGCCTTAACAGGCATGAGAAGGCATTTACAGCCCTATCCTTTTAGTGTGCAGTTAATCTCTTTAGAAATAACTAGTTTTTAGAAAGATCTTCCTGAATTTAAAAACTATTTGGCACTTCCTCCTTTTCTAAAGGCCTGAGAAGTGCCTTGCACCATAAAAAAAAGTGACAGCAATTTTTGGCAAGCTGTGGTGTTGTTCCAGATAGATATCTTTAGCAAATGCCAAAGTGAGAGGGCACACATACAAAGTGCCAGTTCCACCTTTTATTTGGCACTTTAGGGTTGAATTTTTTTGCAGAGTTTTGGTCCTTGAGATGGAAAAATGTGAGCTAATGAAGTGCTAATTTGAGTGTGTGGAGGTCCAGTTAGGTCATAGGATTCCATAGAATTAAAAGACAGTCTGAATCCACCCTCATTTGTAGTTAAACATTTGGGAATGTTCTATCCCTTCCCAGGCCACCCATTCTTGATGCAGCTGAGTTTGCTGACGATATCAAGATCCTGGTAAGCTCTTGACATGGTCCCTCTGGTTAGTCAGGGCTTCCTGATTTGTTTCACTGGTGTGCTACCTCCTCAGCTGTTGGGTTATGAAGCCACAAGCCAGCATTTCTCCTACTGCAGCTCTCAGGTATCACTTTCTCTACACATGTCCATTCATAGTTACAGATGACATGCAGTATTATTTTCAGCTATATTTGGCTTGCTTGTAATCCAGTTTCCCAGCTCCTCTCTGGGTTATGTAAACTCAGCAGTGGGAAGAAAACTTTTGTCCCCTTGTTTTGGGAGGATATGCTGATAGTGGGAGGTGTTCCTGCCTATGGCAGGGGTTTGGAGCTGGATGATCCTTGAGGTCCCTTCCAACCTAAACCATTCTATGATTCTATGAACATCAACATGGACATGTTACTGAAGACCAAATTGTTTTCTGGAAGTCTGCTCATAGATTTCATAGTCCATCTGTCTTCTGTGAAGTGTGGTTGTTTAATGCAACAAAGTTCACTTCAGAGACATTGCAGAGTAGCTGCTGTTTGTGTTGATATTTCTGTTGAGGCTCAATATTGTCTCTTTTCCATTATATCTCAACACTGCCTGTAATTGCCTCTTTCCACCAGATTTACATATTATACCTCCTGGCTGTTCACACACAGGCTTCCCTTTACTTGGCAATCTTCCAGTCACTCCGTGCTGCAGACAGAGGTACTAAACCAGCACAGCAGTTGATGAGAGTCAAAATAAACCACAGTACATTACACTACATGGCCTGCAGATGACTGAACAATCAAGCAATGGAGCATCCAAGACTGTCATCAGAAGTTCTCTTCCTTCTCTTAAGATTGGTAATCTTAAGTACTTTTAGGCAGGTAAATAACAAGGTTATGGAGGCTTAACAAAGGCTGCTTCAAATGCATCTTTTATGAGGGCTGAGGGAGCTGGGGTTGTTCAGCCTGGAGAAGAGAAGACTCCAGGAGGACCTTAGAGCTGCCTTCCAATACCTGAAGGAATCCTACAGCAAGGCTGCAGAGGGACTTGATGGGTCCGGGTTGGACTTGATGATCAATGAGGTCTCTTCCAACCTTGGTAATACTGTGATACTGTGACTTTTCCTGAGGGTGTCTTGAGACAGGACAAGGGGGAATGGTTTGAATCTCAGTGAGAACAGGGTTAAACTGGAGCTTAGGAAGTTCTTCAGTACAAGTGTGATGAGACTGGAACAGGGTGCTCAGGGAGGCTGTGGATGCCTCCTTCAGGCTGGATGAGGCTTTGAGCAGCTGAGTCTAGTTGAGAGGTGTCCCTGCCCATGGCAGGGAGGTTGGAGTAGATGACCTCTAAGGTCCATTCCAACCTGAGACATTCTATGATTTATGAAATGTTGTCTAATTCCATTGTTTATCACTCCTCCAAGGAAGGGTAAGGCAAAATATCAAATATCAAATGAAAATTGTTCCTGCAGGAACTGGCTTCATAACTTGGACACCTGAGCCACCTGGGGAAGCAGAGACATCCCCTGGAGATCCATGCAAATCATTAATGCAGCCAGATTGATCCAGCAATACATCTCCATGTGTCTAACTGCAAAGACAGAAGGAAGCTTAACGGTTTCAATGTGATGTTCAACTTAAAAGCTCACCTATTTCTTAGGTAAGTATAGTCTTGAATTAAGGCTCTACCTTCTAGTGCACTCAAACTCCACAGCTCTCACTGCCACTAGCTGCTGGTGGCAAACAATAAATGGAAATGGGCAATATGCTGCTGTATTCCACAGTGAAGAGCTGCTTTGGTTCTGATGTTCATCTTCCCTCACTTGGGTACAGGTGAAGTCCTCAGGCTTCTGGCAGGCTGCCACTGTAAACCCAGCATGACACCTGTTAGTTTGAAAGGGGAATGAGGCCTCAATATTGCATTTCAAACACTGATTAGTAAAGCAAACAATTGAAAAATGTGTTCATTTGGCTTATGGAGATTGTGGAAAGGAAAACAGCTCCAGAAATTCTAAGCTAGGAATACTAGAGCTGTCAGGTACATTCCTAAGAATAAGCTTTCCCACCACCTTCAGTTGCAAGTGTCTCAGACACTGCACTGGACAAGCAGTTGAAACGTAGCTCATCAAAGAAAGCCATTCAAAAGGGTCAAGAGCAAAGACTCAGGCAGTAAAATAAACAGCAAAAGATGGAAATAGTTTGTCTCCAGTTTTCCTCCTACATTTTAGAATCCTTGTGCCAGGAAATTATTAAATCACACAAATTTCACCAAGGGATGCATTGCTTGGATGGCAAATGAAATTGCTGAGGGAAATAAAAACTCCACAGGCAGTACTGCGGGAGCCAGAGGAGCCAGACTCCAACTTCTACGGGCTTCTGAACACAGTACCGATAGGGAAAGGTATTCCCCTGATTGATAGAAGCCAGCATTTGGAGGAAGTGGGTGCATGATCTAGGGTAGGGTGTCCCTGCCCATGGCAGGAGGGTTGGAACTGGATGATCTTTGTGGTTCCTTCCAACCCTGACTGATTCTATGGTTCTATGAAAAGCTGAGGAAGCTCTGGTCAGTGTTTTCTAATGCAGTTCAGCACAAAGGTTCCAGTTATGTTTTTTTGTTCAGCAGGAATGACTCTGCCACACAATTAGGGTGAGAAAGCAGACCCACTAATGCTCTTTTGTTTCTAAAAGGCCATTTTATGCTTTTGGAGAACAAGGCTACTTTTGCTGTGCCACAAATGCCAGTACGTTGCAAGCTAGAGTTGTTCTGTAGCTTAACAGGGTTGATGCAGTGATATCAGGACCCTGACAAGTCAGTTTCCTCACCTGCACTTGGCTTCATGTTGCAGTTCAGTTTTAGTTCATTGGATCTTGCTGAATGCACCAACAAAACTTAATCCATTACTGCAACCACGTCATTTAGGAGAGAGCTTCCTTCTCTCCCTACTGCAACACAACATGCTCTAATGTTTTCTACCTGGCTGCTGTATTACTGTGTGCAGCTTTGGGAATGGAAATGCCAACAGCCTGGAACACAACAATGCACAATGAAGCAGATAAAATGGTTCAAAGATCTCCTCTGCAGTGTTGTTAGCAGCCTAAATATTTTTTAGGGCAGAAAGGTGCAGATCTTATAATGGGAAAGGATCATAGAGTGGTTTGGGTTGGAAGGGACCTCCTCATTCAGTCCAACCCCACTGTAGTCAGCAGGGACGTCCTCCACTAGAGCAGATTGCCCAGAGCCTTGCTGAGCCTCACCTTGAGGCTCTCCAGGGATGCACCTCAATTACCTCCCTAGGCAACCTGTGCTGGTGTTCCACCACACTCACGGTGCAGAACTTCTTCCTCACATCCAGTCTCAATCTGTTCTTTAATTTCAAACCATTGCCTCTTGCCCTATCACAGCAAGGCTTTGGAAACAGTCCCTCTGCAGCCTTCTTGCAGACCCACTTCAGGTACTGGCAGGCTGCTAGTAGGTGTCCCTGGAGCTTTCTCTTCTCCAGGGTGAATAATCCCAGGCTGAGGCCTCCTGGTCATTTTTGTGGCCTGCCTGTGGACCTGCTCCATCGGGTCCATGTCCTTCCTATGTTGAGGAGCTGGACACAGGACTGCAGGTGAGGTCTCACCAGTGCAGTGCAGAGGGGCAGAATCCCCTCTCTCCATCTGCTGGCCACTCTGCTTTTGCTGCAGCCCAGGACACCATCAGCCTGGGCTGAAGCACACAATGTTGGCTCATGTCCAGCTTCTTCTCATCCACCATCACCCCCAAAGCTCTTTTTTGAAGAATTGTCTAATGAAGTAGTAACCAAAGAATTTGAGGAAATAAACAGAACAACTCTGCAGGAACAGTAAGCACCTTTATTGATCATCTTACCATTCAATACTCATTGCATTCCATCTCCTAAGCTGATGAACTACGGTCCAGTTTAGTGTTTAAATAAAGGAAACAGCTAATTTTAGTTTGCCTTGTATCAAAAGTGCCAGAGAATAAACATACTAATAAAAAAACACATAGACACAAATAATCCCTGCCTGTGATTTTGAAAATCAAGCCCCATGTATTTCCAAGTCAGAATGAACACAAGTCCTCTAGATGATGTTCTGCTTGTAAAAACACCTAAAAAAAGTGAGTTTGTTCAGAAGGCAGAGTGGTGGGAAAGCATTTCCTACTTCACCAGTGCACAAATGACATCAATTCACAAAACCTACCAGGCAGCAACATGTTTCAGATGAATTCCACACATGAAAGCCAACCCTGACACCAGTTTCAGCGAGACAATTAAGAGTTCAGCACAGCAACAAATCTTCATAGTGCATCACAACACTCAGCTATGTGACATTTGTTACAGCATTTAATTCAGTGCTCAGGAGACATAAAAAAATCAAACAGCCCTAAGAATCTACTAAGCAGACATTGCTTATTTCCATTTGCTTTCTTCTTTCCTTGCTGTTTTCAGAGTGTAGTTTATATTTGTTCTAAAGGATCTGCTACTTCCCAACTTTTTCTCTTCAAGATGTCTTAGCAAACTTTGGAGAAGTGAGAAAATCTTTCAGGAAGACTTTTAAGCCTTTTAGAAAGAAGACTTGAAATATTATTTCTTTGTTTGCTACCTTCTTTTCACCTTAACATTGAGCTTCTACTCAAGCCAGTAATAAACTTAACCAAAGTTATTTTGCTGCAATAGGGATTTCTATGCCAACATATGTATTTAGGCAGAAACATTTAACTCAAAGCCAGCATTTAAATGCAAATTCAGTTTCTTCTGAAATTCCTACACCTTACACAGGTTTTTCAAGGTTATCCAAGAAACAAAACTCCGATCTCAGGAAGCAGTAAGAAAAGCTACTGAAAGAAGTCCTTCATAAGACATGCAAAATGACATTTCCAGGAAAGGCAAACATCATATGATGTGGGGATTTCCCCCTCCCCCCCCCTTTAAATTTCCCCTTTCTGCAGGAAGCACAAAAATGCATTGCTCTTACAAAAGAGTCTTGTCTCATGTTACTTAGGCTCAAGTTCTTTATCAGCATAAAGCATCTGTATGAAAGCTGAGACAAGGAATTCAGTCTGCAGCTGAAATTCAGTTATACTCAGGCATGAACTTTTATTCCCCACAAAAGAAACCCAGTGTGGGAAATAATCCTTTAAAATAAGGCCATTAAAACAAACTCCAACAAACACAAACCAAAAATAACAAAGCAGGAAGGCATAAGCACAGACATACATCACTGAGGCAGTGACTGGGACTGGTAAGAGAAGTGGGAAGTTAGACCTCTGTCTAATTTCCACATGGCTGAGATCCTGGCTTTCTAGGCTGCTAGGGCCATGAGGTGTTCAAAGCAGAAATAGGGATTCATTTTTTTATCCCCCTTCCCTGCCTGTGTTTTTAAAGGCATCAGAGACATCCAGGATGCAGTAAACGTTTTGTAAGGCTGATACAACCAAGCAGTCGACCAAAATGTTGAGTTTGTTTTGTGAAAACATGTAGATTGGAGACAAGGAATTAGCTTCCACCAGAGAGACAGCACACTTCACTCTTAGATCAGCTAATTTTTAGCTCCACATTTCTTATTACTCACAACACAGTCAGATCCACCAGCTGCATTTTCCCTCTGTTGGCCATAACTTCATGCAGAAAGTCTCAGCACTCATCCAAAGTCTTACTTTGGATAAAATGGAGCTATGAAATAGCTGTATACAGGTGAAGGCAGATTTCACACTTCAGAAGTGTAGTTAATTACTGTGCAATTTTTCAGTGTTCTCTGCTCTGGAGAGAATGAATGTATCCTTTCTAAGATGCAAGTCTTAACCAGCACTGGCATTAGGAAAAATTCTGTTTAATAGAAGCAGAAACTCAACTAAGAAACTAAACCAAGTATCACCAAAATCCCACTTTTCCTTCACTAAAGCACTTAACAGTTTGAAAGCTGATGACTGTATCACTTACTAAAGAAATGTATCAACCATCTCAAGACATCAAATCATGTAACTCATAAATATTCTAAGAGAGGAGGCCAGAATTAATCGTGGGATACACTCAAAGTTAGATGACACATGGATGTTACGACATTTTTTTGTGGTTTCAAATGAGCAGGAATGACACAAAGTGAAAATTAAAAAGCAAAGAAAGGTTCTTACTAAAATCTAATTCACATTTCTACTTTGCTAATGATTCCAGGAATGTATTTTTCATGTAACACTATGTCCAAGCAGTGCAGCTTTGAGTGATGTATCTCTCTCCAAGTGAACTTTTAGCAGACACGGTAAAACAGGAAAGGCTCAAGCTTTCTTTTATCTCCTCAACAAGTGGGTGTGCTTTGTAGCAAGTGAGCTCAAGGTAACAAATCCCTTGGGAAAAAAAAGCAGCAGCAGAGGGTGTGAATGAAGGATACAAGCTTGATAGCCCTAAACACCAAGGTCATCCTTTAACTCACAAGATAATGCGGCACCAGCTTACAAAAGCAAGGATCTGCTCTGAGCCACCCATTGCCATTTGTGATAGGGAGTGTTGCAATACTGACACAGGTCACTCAGCCTCTCCAAACCAAAATAACTTCAAGGCAGACACCAAGTTCTCATTGTTCTATTAGGCTGGAGCAGAATTGTAATTATTTTATTCTGCAGAAGAACAAAAATAAGAATAAAACAAATTGGAAGGGTCAGCTTCTAGCTGGAAAACTCATAACATATTTGGAGCTTTTCTCCATTTGCAGGAACTTTTCATACCCACTGAGCTGAAGCAGAAATATGTGAAGCACACACACCTGAGAGTCTTAAAAGCAGCCACATTACTTAGGACAACACAGCATCTGCTCAACCCTCAGCCTCTTTGGAAGTAAATGTTAAATTAAAACCCAATCTCCTATGGTCTGTTTGGGCACTATCAGCCCATATCCTCCTTTCTAAAACAGCAGCTGTTTTTCAAATAGCCACCTAAGGGAACAAGCCAAGAAAGGGCAGAAAATAAAACATTTAAGTCCTGGTTTCGTTACCCAAACTTTTTGAGCCACTGTCAGTCAACACTACCTGCAGAGAACACTGTAAAGGTGATACCATTTAGTGACCCAAACATAAACCCCACAATCTGTGGATCAACCATTTGGCTAAAAGTCAAGTCAGGGAAAGGAACATGCACAGGATATTACCATTACTGCACAACACCCTTGGTATTCTACAACTTCCACGGAAGAGTTTGCTCCTTAAGCCCCAGAAGTGCCAGAGAATGCTCACTTCAAATGATTTTTCCAGCTGGAAATCAGCATCTTTTTCAGAATTTAAAATAGCTGCAGGTAAACAGAATTAGCAACATTGCTTCTGAACAACACACGGCACATTCTGTTCCTCTTGCCCCCTCCTCAAAACAGACGTAAAAATACAGTTACGTTTTTCATCAGAGCAGGCCAAGGACACTGAAGCTCTGTAGATGGCAAACTCCTCCCAGCAGGTGACTCACAGTTATACAGCTGAGCACAGGGCTTGCAGCCCCAAGCATTTCCAAGTGCTGCGAGATTTTACTCACCATACATCAAGAAGAAGTTGAAGGTATTATGCTGCACTTAGAGTTATGCATTTAATGACAACATGACCAATACCATTTCAGACAAAAAAAATCCCAACTGAAACCCAGTAGATATTGTCCAGGACTTTTTAAAGGACTGGTTGAGAGAAGACATCCAAGAAGAAGTGATGCTGGACAAGAGAATGTCTACAAATCCTCTAAAGTTGTCGGACTTTCTTGTCAGTGCTTTTAATGTTGACGTCCAGCGTCTCTACTTTCCTGGTCAGTCGATCCAGCATTTCATCCTGCTCATCTATCTCTGTCTGCAGACCAAGGGCTAGGTTCTTCAGACGACTCAACCCAGAAGACATCTCATCTGTCAATGAAGAGAGGGGCCATAAGGAATCGAGGCAGTACAAAGCACACTGTTAAACAGACACCAACAGGATTCTCTCTTCTGCAACACCCTGGGCTAGAAAATGTTAGTTGCATCTGCTCCAGCCTGAGTGTTCTTCTCCAGGAGTGGAAGCACTGATATTTAAACATTTCTACTCATAGAATGACTTTACTTGGAAGGGACCCGAGATCATCTACTCCAATGCCCTTGCCATGGCCAGGGATGCCTCTCAACTAGACTCAGCTGGCTCCAGGCCTCCTCCAACCTGGAATTGAACATCTCCCCAGGGAGAAGGCATCCACAACCTCCTTGGGCAAACTATTCCAGAGTCTTACCATCCTCATCACAGGCTCACAGGATGCCAAGGGCTGGAAGAGACCCAAAGAGAGTCCCAAATGCCCTGCCATAGCAGGTCCATACAATCTAGCTCAGGACACACAGGAACACATCCAGACAGGCCTTGAAAGGCTCCAGAGAAGGAGATTCCACCACCTCTCTGAGGAGCCTGTTCCAGTGCTCTATGACCCTTACGGTAAAGAAGTTCCCCCTTGTGTTGAGGTGGAACCATCTCATACTGAACAACTTCTTAAGATCCAGTCTAAATCTACTCTCCCTCAGCTTCAAACCATTTCCTCTTATCCTGTTGCTAGACTCCCTCTCCTGTAGGATCCCTTCAGGTATTGGAGGCCCCCCTGGAGTCTTCTCTAGGCTGAACAACACTACTTCACTTGTTTTTTTCTCAACTTCTTGCAGGCATATTGTCAACACACTGAAGATTTAAGCAGTTGGATATTTAACCTAGATGGAAAAAATCCCATTTCTGGATTTTCTGATTTGCCTACAAGGAAACTATTTTATTGCATGCTTGCCACAAAAGCACTTCTGAGGCTGGTGAGTTTTGCATGGCTTGGGAGTAGAACAAATGTACTTGCACTAACTCTATGCTTGACTGTTCCTCTTTGATCTGTTCCTTTCAGATTTCTTTCCAATCTCTTCTTTCTAGGTCAGCTAAAAGTTGACACATATAAGCAAAGAGGCACTTTGTATAGATACCACAGAACAAAGAAAGAGAAAAATCAGGTGAATAGTTTGGGGAAGCAGGAAAAGAAATGCAGCAAATGCACAAATTAAATATTTAGTGCACTTCAACTCTATTTGATGCAAAATGTGTTTATTCCAAAAAGACAGCTGTCAATTCTTTTGGTGCAAAATGATGTGCAGTTGAGTATCTGAGCTTTGCTCTCAGTTAGCAAGTTGAATCTATGTTTCAGTGGCAAGCTTTAAAAGAGGTGGTGAGCTGCCATGCTGCTGGAATCTGGATGTCAATTTGAAGCAGTGTTTCTTTATTAATAATACTAGTACCTGCTTAATGGATAACTCTGCTTGTGCCAGGGATACTTCACTCAAAGAAACATGTTCATGTCTTGAATGGCAGCACTGTGGGGTATTACAGCACCATCTCCTCATTCAAACAACAGAGAAGTACCTGGTGTGCTAGTTTGAGCCTAGCTAGAATGTTTTGGTGAGAAGAACTAGATTACAGGCTGTGAAAGGAAAACAATGGTGATGTCTACTTCCCTCATAGGCTTGCTGAGATGTATAAGAATAAAAAGCAAAACATAGATAATCACTCCACTCGGGAGTCTCGCTGGGGACTGGGGAACTGGCTGAGCTGCATCTTCCTCTCTAACCTCACCCTGATTTTTGACTAATCCACTTTGTTTCCTAACCCCCTGGCTGAACCTCCATTCTTCCTTGGGACTGGGGTAAGGTTGAGAGGGGTGGGGGCTAGGTGAAGGGGCGGATGAGAGCCCCTCCTGGGGACTCAGGTTTCTGGGAGGGCTGTTGTGTTTCTGTATTACCTTTTACCTTGTCTATGTCTGTCTATGGCTGTATATACTGTAAATATCTGCTTGTATATTGTGCCAGCTGTAAATATAAGCTTCATTCATATTTCCAGAGCTGGCTGAGTCTAGGCTGGGTGATTTCTAAAGTGTGGGGGGTGCAGGGAACACCCAAACTGTCACACCTGGGAAGAGTGGTTTTCTTATTGTCAATATCTGATGTAAGAGGATTCATGCTTCTGGAGCAGGCTTTTTTTTCCTGGTCTCTTTGCTTAAGGACAGTTCCAAATCCAACTGTTTCTAAAGCAGAAGCACTTTGCAGAAGAGTTGACATGTTGTTGCCAACAGCTTCTCAGCACATTTATACCATTTCAGGTATCTCAGCCGCTTTGTTTCTAGCTGGTTTCACCTGAAATGCATTTCTGAGATTGGTTACTACTATTTGCAAGTAGTTGACCCATAGACATCCAAATAATGCATGTTTCAATCCAAAGTTTGGATTCTGCCATGTAGATAGTTTTGAGATGCAGAACCCAAGCAGTGTGGGGGTTTAACAAAAGATGTTCTTTTGTATTTTAGTTAATGTAAAAAAATCAAATCAAATTTCACACATTAACTAAACAAAACCAGAGTTTTCTTGGCAATGAGTTGCTTAGTTATTTTCTCTGCCTTATGAACCAAACCCTGGAAACTGTTACCCATCAGACAGCTTCACGAATCTCACTCACCTAAGTTGTTATCGATTTTCTGGTGGTAAGCTCGCAGATGTTGGTTCTTCGGATAGGAATCTCTCTGCACCGAGGACACTGAATCTGCTTTGCCAAAATCATTGTCTGTTGAGAGTTTCAGATACAGAATATTATATAATAAAAGAGCAAGCAAGAAGAGGCTTTACACTTTTAGAAGGCTTGATGTCATGTAATCACATAACCTCTTAGCAGAACCATCAAAAGCATCCCAGCACCACTATCTAGAGAGCACCTCTCAAGGTGAACAGTTATTAAGCTACAATTATCCTCTTTTGGGCTGCCTTTTGTAGTTCCACTAGGCAGCTGTGAGAAAAACCAAAAACCCAAACCAGCCACGCAACCAACAAAGCAGGCAGCTTGGTAACGTGTACCAGCAATCGGTGTCCCCAGGTGAAGCCACCAGAGAGTTCTTTCTGCCCTCTACTGGACAGATTGCTCATGTTGCGTGGAACGGAACGGAGACCAACAAAGCCAAAAAACATTTATTTACTTGCAGAACTACAACCTTAAACACACCCAGCTGCTTTCTCCCTCTGACCTCGCTAAATAACCAAACACTGTCTGCTTCCTTGCTTGAATCAAGTGGTGACTTCAGCAAGAAAGGTTATAGCCCACGTTTGAAATAACAAAGAAAACATAGCAGAAAACTATGACAAATGGTAGTAAGAGAACTTCTAATTATTTAAGTTAGCACTTTGGTAAACACAGGACAAGGCTACCTGCACACTGCATGGATTCTTGGCTATACTCTGCTGCAAATATAAGCACTGCATGTTTTTAAAGCCATTAGTGAGTATTGCATAATCGACCCCCCCCCCCCCCCCCCCCAAAACAGCTAAACAAAATCTGTACCCAAGTAAAAAAAATTATTAAAAAAAATAATGTCTTCAATATGGGTAGAAGAGTCTTAGGGGAAACAATCCTCTAGAGTTCAATACCACAAAGGCTGAGATCCAAATCTGCAGACAGTAGGCAGCGGTGTAAGTCAGCAGCTGGGTCAGCTGAAGGGTCTCTGCATTCACCACTCTGCAAGTTTGGCCCACACTGATGGCAGACATTCAGTGTAAGATAAAGTTAACAAACCTGGATTATGCAACTTCCTTAAGTTTGGGTGACTTTCCTGGTATTTTGACTCTTGTTCTTTACTAGACAGCATTGCTTCTCTTAATCTGGTAATAAAGAGAGTAAGAAGAAATCATTATTATAGACTGCAGGCCTCCTTCTGAATCTGTAAGCAAGCTGAGAAGTGTGGGATGGAAGAGCAAACAGTGAGGTGGGTTAGGAACTGGTTACAAGATAGAGTTCAGAGGCTGGTGATCAATGGTTCCAGGTCCAGCTGGAGAGCTGTGACCAGTGGTGTCCCCCAGGGATCTGTGCTGGGGCCAGTCGTGTTCAACATCTTCATCAGTGACACTGATGAGGGCAGAGAGTGTCTGCTCAGCAAGTTTGCTGATGACACCAAGCTGGGAGGCTTGGCTGA
>WAAF01000461.1:0-75881 GCA_013400475.1 Tricholaema leucomelas
TCTATGATCCTCTTATCCAGGAACAGGAGCTGCCATCTGATGCTCCAGATCCTCTTTGCAGCAGACCAGGGCATGGAACCTGACTACTCTGGGTCCAGCTAGCAGGATCTGAACTTTAGCAGAGTCTCCTTTGGCCTCTGAGGCCAAAGTACAAAGGCTTTCCTGACACATAGGCCCACAGTCTGCTGAGGGATGTTGGTCACTGTCCTGCCTCCTGGCCTGGGGTGCCAGGCGCATCTCCAAACAGCACCAAGATGGGCAGCTGAACCTGGTGGATGTTGTGGCTTCTGATACATGCAGCATGGCTATGAGTCTGCACAGTGTTACTACAGTTGCCAGAGCATTCCTGACTCTTCCTTAATGAAGCCAAGTAGCAAGGCTTGTAGAGCAAGCACTGCCAGCATCCTTCACATGCCAAGAAGCTTCTCAAGTGTTTCATAGAATCATAGAAGTGTTTGCTGGGAAAAAAAAAGATGTCAGGATCATCAAGTGCAACCATTCTCTAACTCCACCAAGGCTGGTGCACGTCCCTCAGCACCACATCTCTGTCTCTTTGAAACACTTCCAGCAATGGGGATTCAGCTAGCTCCCTAGGGAGCCTCCTCCAGGGCTTGAGAACCCTTTCAGTCAAGGAGTTTCTTCTGCTACCCAACCTTAATCTCCCCTGCTGCAATTTGAGGGCCTTTCCTCTCACCCTAACACATGTTAGCTGCGCTCCAGCCTCCTTGTAGGGAGTTTCCATGATGCCATTTCAGAGGTCTGCCTTGCTGGCCTCTTGGGTTGCTAGGGACTTTTTGCCACTTTACTCCTGGTTTATCTTGGCTTCTTCAGTCTTCAGGTCAGGGCGTATTAGAAGTCATTCCTCAGTCTGTGGCTCAGTGCAGCCATTTCTGCTCTCTTGCCTGTTTCCTGAGTCATTACTGCTTCCTTTGCCTGCATGCTTCTTGCCCTCTCCCTGTGCACCCAGGCAGCCCAGGTCTGTCAGGTGCTCATGCACCAGCTGATGGGGTGTGGAGCTCAAGCCCAGCAATCACTGTGCCTGGTTGGTAGAGGTGTAAACGAGTCTTTGCCCCTACAAAGGGGCAATCCCCAGAGGGCTCTGCATCTGACAAGTTCTTGTCCTCCATAAATGTAATGGAAAAACTAGAGCAAAGAGAGGAAAATGAGGGGCAGGGGACAGCCTGACTTGCCCTCTGCCTGGCCTGGTGCCACACATCAACAGCAGCCTCCTGCTGACTGCAGGGACAGTGGACAGCTGGCATAGGTCTGGTTTCTCTCCAGCAGGCCTCCAGGCTAGCGTGAGTGAAAGCTGTTCAGGTACTAAGGAGGCAGAAAAGTCACTTCCCCTCCCCATTCCTTACAATATCTCCCACTCATAAGAGGTCCTGGCCACCTGCAGCCAGCATGTGGCACTTCTAGCAGCCCCTGGACTGTCCTATTCCCTCCTGCCTTCCTGCTGTGCTTGGTGAATGCTGCCACAAAGCTCAACGCCGAGATCAGCTGTGTGGGGATTCTGCTGCCTTCGATCTGCCTGTGGCAAGGGTACACCTTGTGTTCCCCACAGGCATGTGAAGAGGACACAGAATGTCCCATGTCAGCCACTCCTCAGTTTGATGCCACCAGCAAACATGCTCATGCTGAGGGTCTACTCAGTCCTCCCATCCAGGTTGTTGATGAAGATATTGAAGAAGACTGGACCCAGCCCTGACCATATGGTCCCTTCCACACATCTTCACACTCCAAGCACCACTGCTCCTATGGAGGATTTATTTCCTCTGCATCTGTGGTGGGAAGCAAATACTCGTTTCTCACAGTGCTGGATTCCTCTTTAAAGCAGTGTTGCTCACAGACCTACTGAGAAGTCTCCAACCCCTCACATTCATAGAATCACAGAAGTACAGAATCATGGAGTGCTTTATGTTGGAAAGAACCTCCAAAAGCCATCTAGTCCAACACCACTGCCATCAGCAGGGACATCTTCAACTAGATCAGGTTGCTCAAAACCACATCAAACCTGATTTGAGTATTTCCATGGATGAGGCATCTACTGCCTCTCTGGCCAACCTGTGCCTCTCTGGTCAACCTGTTTCACCACCCTCAGCATAAAATATTTCTTTCTCCTCTCCAATCTAAATTTCCTTCCTTTAGTTTCAAACCATCACCCCTTGTCATGTTGCAACAGACCCTGATAAAAAGTCTGTCCCCAGCTTTCTGTACTGAAAGGCTGCAATAAGGTCTCCCCAAAGCCTTCTCTTCTCCATTCTTTTCCTTCCTTTCCTCTCTGCCCCTTCTCTTTGTTTTGCAGCACCATGATGTACCTCCAGCCCCCCTGGCAGATGAACACCCTCCCCTCATTTGCTGGCAGGCTGAACAAACAAGGTGCTGCTGTGCAGGAACACCTTGCAGAAGCTCTGAAAGGAGAAGGTGTTTCATGACACATGAAGATGAGACACATCGTGCGGCCAAGGTGCACCCCTGCAGCAGACTGGGCAAACAATGCCAGCGTGGCTCCAGACAGCAGGGGGTCTCTGCAGGGCCCAGGCTTTGCCTTAGAGAATGGAGAGCAATCACTGGCCTGGTTTGCCCTAGGACACCATCACCCTTTGTAATGTGGGTGTGCTGCTGGGCAGAATGGGCTGGGGGAGTGTCACCCAGTGATGTATGAGCAGAGTGCTGGAGAGGCTCTTAACACCGCCCTGGAAGAGCTGGTGCATCACTGTCACGGGAGCCATTAGATGCATTAAGTGCCTCTCTCTCTTTCTGTGGGCAGCCAGGGAGAGCTTGCTTCAAACTGCGCCTGATAAGCTCACAGGTAAACCACTCAACACATCCTGGCATCATTTTTCTTACTGTACCTCCAGTTCACAAGTCTGAGATCTGTAATTACTTTGCTCTCTCGGGCAAGTTGTATCTTGAAGAGTCGCAGCTGGATTAGGAGACTGCTGCCTGGCAGTCACCTCGGGGAACAGAATGAGAAAGGGCTGGGCAAAGCTGCTCAGGTCTGAGCTGTCAGGGCCTTCCTCACTTGCTCAGCTCCAGGGAACATCTTCCCTCCACAGCTGCTGCAGGTCTCCTTGGCCAGCCTCGGGCAGACTCCAGTGAGCCCTGAGGCAAGGCAAAGGATGGGAGCCTGCTGCTGTGCTGCCTGGCTCCAACAGCAGGGATTGTCCTGGGCTGGCAGGTTGAAAGAAGGGATCTGCTGTGGAATCAGAGAATCACGGAATGGTGGAGGTTGGAGATTCTCTGCAGGTCACCTAGGGTCACATCCAGGTGGGTTTGGAATTTCTCCAGAGAAGAAGAGACTCCACAACCTCTCTGGGCAGTCTGCTCCAGGACTCCAGCACCCTCACAGCAAAAATGTTTCTCCTTGTATTCAGGTGGGACCTCTTGGGTTCATGTTTGTGCCCCTTGCTCCTGGGCACCAGTGAAAAGAGCCTGGCCCCATCCTCTTGCCCCCCACCCTGTAGCTTTTGCTGAGCATTGATCAGATCCCCTCTGGGGCTGCTCTTCTCCAGGCTCAACAACCCCAGGGCTCTCAGACTTTCCTTCTTACAGAGCTGCTCAAGCCCCTCAGCATCTGAGAAATTGCTCCTGCCTGCTTTGCCAGTAAAGAGCATTTCTTCTTCTCATTCCATTGGCTAGAGAACCCTAAAGATGAGCCCCTTGAGGAGTGGCACAGCTCCATCCTTTAGCTGCTGGTGATGGCTGGTGTGATTCTGTGCAGCCCTACGCTCCTGTGTCACACAGCTCTTCACCATGCAGGTTGGGTGAGCCACCAGCCTGCTTTACCTGGACCACCTTTGCTTGCTGCCATCAGAAACTCCCCTCCACTGGTCATTTTCCCCTCCCTCCCAGGTTCTTTGCTGAAAAGCAAAGCTCAGCAGTTCCAGGCACATTGCAAGGTTATTTTATGGCTGTCATAAAACATATTTGGTGGGTTGGCTTGGAAAACAAACACCTCTGCAGAATATGGAATGTCAGATGCCTCAGCCCGGAGGAGGCAGAAAGGGAAGAAGGGGTGAATGTTTCCTAGCAGCGTTTGGGTATGAATCTATTGGGGCAGACCATAAAACAAGACACAGAACAAGTGGTACAATAAAAAGCGCACTAATGCCGTGTGGGTTACGTGGCCCTCGCCCAGGCTTAAGGACTGGAACAGCTCCTTTCAACACACTTCCCTGATCCAAGCTCCCCAGCCTTCTTGCCTTGCCTCCAAAGGTGCAGGCTTTACCTTCTCTCCGGGGATAACCTGAAGCTCGCCCTGAGAGAGAAAGAACAATTACAGAGCTCCGCATGCTCCGTGTGGCCTCCGGGAAGGCAGAGCAAGCCAGATGCGCTCCGGAGCCGGAGTGCTCCCTTTGTGCGAGGCTTTTGTTCCCCACATTCCATGGGTTCTGCCCTGTCACAGCTGATAGCAGCTCCCCAGCCCACTGAAAGAGAGCTGTCACAGCTCAGCCTAGCTCGGCTTACGGAGAATGGAGGCTATTAACGAGCTGTTATCTCCGGCGGCTCTTGCGCAAACCGTTCCCTGGCCGGCACTTGGCAGAAGCAGCGATGACAACTCTTTGACAGATGCTAGTGAGAAGAGAATAAAGATGCTGTGGCTTCAGACCATCTGCAGGGATTAAACCTTCATCGCATTAGGTGACTTTTCTGCTCTTCAGACAAAGGGAACTTTGCTCTTTCTCTGTCTAGGCACCTCCGTTTCTCTCTGACACTGTTTCACTGCCAGACACTTTCATTCCAGCTTGTCTGTGCCACTCTCGGTTGACTTTTTGCCCTTCTAACGTCCAGGTAGATGTAATCCATGATGCTCATTAGTGCTTTGCTAACTCTCCAGCTACAGCGTTCTGCCTGATCCAGGGCCGTGTCTGCACAGAAGGTTCTGGGTGCTGCTGAGGCCACCAGCTTCCAGCAGTGGAGAAAGCCTGCACTAGCCAGGCATGAACCAAGAGAAAGCAACTCTGCTTTGTGCAGTGCGACCTTAGGAGTCACAGCTTTGCAGGAGCGTCTGTGCTCCGTGCAGCTGAGAGGGACACCCTGGAGGTGACCACGAACCTTGTGATTCTCTGTTCTCTGCACAGTGTCACAGCTAGGATTTGAGGACGGGGGAGGAAGATTCGCTACAAAAAAAGGAAGATATTCAGGCTAGGCTTTGTTTGTCCAGTGCTTAAAATGTAACAGGAAATTAAACACATCCAGGCCAAGCAATACACTTGAAAGAAGCAGCTCAGCTATTTGTTTCCAGTCGGCTTTAGCTGGGAACAGTAGCGTGTGAGGAGGAAACATCAGATGGGGCTGTTTGTAGGGTGGTTCACCTCATGGAAGTGACTCAGTCCCGGTGCCTGGTGCATTGCAAAGCACCGTGGCCTGCTCCCCTCCCTGCCGTCCCATTTCCACTCAGCTCCCACTTACCACTTCTGCACTTTCGTTCCTTCCAGAGCCCTGCTGAGTATTCTTCAGGTGGGGTCAACAGTGTGGGTAGCTGGATCCCTGCAGATCTCATCTGGTTAGGTGAGGCAGGCACACAGGCAGTGTGATCAGAGATTCAGTCTGGGTCAGAAGGGACCACAAGATCCTGTGCTGGTTGTGTTGCTGCTGGCCAGAGTAGATGCCCTGATTGTGCCACGCTGGATGAACACTCACCTCTCATACTAGCAGCAGCACACAAGGCATGAGGAGCTCTCCTGCTGACGAGTTTTGGTTTTCCAAGTGCACTTCCATCAAGAAAAAGCTATAAAAGTGTCCTCTTGGTGTAGCCCAAGAAGCTTTTGTGTTCTAGAGCTGTCCTGGCTCTCTGTTTAGTGCTCTCCTCTTGGTAAAGATTTTAGGAAAAATATCTCCATTTCTTTTCTTCTAAAATACAGTGAGGGTGGTGAGACACTGGAACACGGTGCCCAGGGAGGTTGTGGCTGCTCCCTCCCTGGAGGTGTTCAAGGCCAGGCTGGATGAGGCCTTGAGCACCCTGTTCTAGTGGGAGGTGTCCCTGCCTATGGCAGGAGTTGGAACTAGATGATCTCTGAGGTCCCTTCCAACCCAAACCATTCTATGATTTTGTGATTCAGTGCTGCAAAGCCTTGGAACAGGCTGCCCAGGTAGGTGGTGGAGTTACCATCCTTGGAGGTGTTCAAGAAATGTGTGGACATGGCACTTGAGGACATGGTTTAGTTGGGTTGGTGTTTGGACTCAACGATCAGACTCTTGGCAAACCAAGAGTGTTCAAATGCAGGAAAACATTTCCTGAGGCTCTCGTTGGATGGTGGTGGAGTTGGTGTTGCTCTTAGACAAGACCAACAGACTCCAGCCTCCTTTCAAGGAGTTGTAGAGAGCAATGAGGTCTCCCCTCAGCCTCCTTTTCTCCAAACTAAACACCCTCAGTTCCCTCAGCTGCTGTTCTCCAGACCCTTCACCATCTTCATTGCCCTTGTCTGGACCTGCTCCAACCTCTCAATGTCCTTCTCACAGTAAAAGTGACACCAAACTGACCCCAGTACTCAAAGTGTGGCTTCACCAGTGCTGAGCCCAAGGGCACGATCACTTCTCTGGCCTGCTGGTCACACTATTGCTGATCCAGGCCAGGATGCTCTTGGCTTTCTTGGCCACCTGAGCACACTGCTTGCTGGCTCATCTTCAGGCTGGAACCACAGACTTGTTTTGGTTAGAAGAGTCCTTTCAGATCATCCAGTCCAACCCTTAACCCAGCGCTGCCAGCTCACCACTAAGGCATAGCCCTCAGCACCACATCTCCACAGCTTTGAAACCCCTCCAGAGATGGGGACTCCACCACTGCCCTGAGCAGCCTGTTCCAGGGCTTGGCCATGCTTTGGGGGAGAAATTTAGGGTATGGCTTGACCTGTAGCTGGATTCCCTTCTCCATTTTTATCTCTGTGTGTGTGTTTATAACTATGAAAAGCAAACTAACCTTAGCCACAATAATAGCTAAAAGCCAAGCTTCAACTTGTTAGTCACTGCTATGGCTGCTAACGGCTGTTACTCATAACACAGCCCCACAGGACTCTGCATCTTAATCTCCTTTTGTGGTATAAAATGGTCCAAACAGCTGCTAAATGGAACAAAAGTGTAATCCATCAGGATCAAGTTGAATAAACATAAACATCCCATTTCCTTGCAGGCAAACATGGCACGGGCTCAGCGGGGTGCTTTGACCCTCAGAATGATGCTCCCAGAGCTCCAGCAGGGTGGAAAATTGGGGTGCCAACCTGACCCTGGCACTTGGCACTCTGCTTTGAGGGGTCTGGGTGATGTGAAAGGCTGGAACGCAGTGTGTCTGCAGTAAGGTGACTTACCTCGTGGATGAGGGAAGGGCTGTGGGCATGGTCTACCTGGACTTCAGTAGAGCCTTCGACGCTGTCTCCCTCAGCATTCTCCTGCAGGAACTCCTGGCACAAGGTTTGGCTCAGTGCCCTCTGCACTGGGTGAAAAAGCTGGCTGATGGCCAGGCCTGTAGACTGGTGGGAATGGAGCTGAACCCAGCTGGTGCCCACTCACCAATCCCCCTGGGTTCAGGGCTGGGGCCTGTCCTCTCTCATGTCCTTATCAATGATCTGGGTGAGGGATATGAGGCACCTTCAGTAAGTTTGCTGATGGCACCGAGCTAGGTGGCTGTGTCCATCTGCTAGAGAGTAGGGAGGCGTTACAGTGGCATCTGGACAGGTGAGAGCCATGAGCCAAGGCTGATTGTGTGGAGTTCAACATGGCCAAGGGCCTGGTCCTGCATCTGGGTCACAACAACCCCATGGTGAGCTACAGACTTGGGGATATGTGTCTGGAAAGCTGCAACTTGGAGAGGGACTTGGAGGTGTTGTTTGGCAGTCACTGAACATGAGCCAGCAATGCCCAGGTGGCCAAGAAAGCCAATGGCATCCTGGCTTGAGTTAGAAACAGGATGGGCAGCAGGGACAGAGAGGTGATCATCCTCCTGTGCTCAGCACTGCTGAGGCCACACCTCCAGTTCTGTGTTCAGCTCTGGGCCCCTCACTCCAGGAAGGACATTGAGGGGCTGGAGAGTGCCCAGAGAAGAGCAATGAGGCTAGAAAAGGGCCTGGAGTACCTGGGCTATGAGGAGGGGCTGAGGGAGCTGAGGGTGTGCAGGCTGGAGAAGAGGAGGCTCTCTACAGCTCCCTGAAGGGAGGTTGGAGTGAGGAGGGGGCAGCCTCTGATCCTTGGTGGTGAGGAATAGGAGCAGAGGAAATGGTTCTGAGCTGCACCAGGGGAGGTTGAGGCTGGATGCTAGGAAATATTTCTTCACTGGAAGGGTTCTCAGACATTGGAACAGGCTGCCCAGGGCAGTGCTGGAGACACCATCCCTGAGGGTGTTGGAGCACCGTGTGGAGCTGGTGCTTAGGGACATGGTTTAGTGTTGCAGTGCTGGGTAGAATGTTGGACTGGATGAGCTTGGAGGTGTCTTCCAGCCTAAGCCCTTCTGTGATTCTGTGTGCTTTTTGAGAGGCTGAAGGTTTGGAAAGAACCTCCCTGGGTGTCCTGTTCCAATGCTTCACTACCCTCACCAAGCTTGTTCCTAAATAGAATCACATGGTCTGGGTTGGAAGTGAACTCCAGAGCTCATCTAGTCCAACCTTCTCTGCAGTAAGCAGGGTCATCCTCAACAGATCAGATTGCCTAGAGCCCTAAACAGGACAATATTCAGAAGCAAGCAAAGACCAACAGCAGGTCAAGAATGTATTCAGTACTGCTTACTCCTTCACCTGAGAGTATCTCTTGACTTTTGGAGGAACTGTAATTAGTATTCTTAATTTTAATTACTTTTTAATCATGGGCCAGTTATCAGTTAATTTAATTAATCACCCTGTGGAAGCCTTAAACCCCCAAACCAGCACACACAATGCTCACCAGGGGAGTCACTGGGATGGAAAAAATGATTCTGCACTTGACAGATCTCATCATAGAATTTATAGAATGGTTTGGGTTGAAAGGAACCTTAAAGATCATCCAGTTCCAAGCTCCCTGCCATGGGCAGGGATACTTCCCTCTACACCAGGTTGTTCAAGGTTTCATCTAACCTGGCCTTCAACACCTCCAAGGAGGGGGCATCTACCACCTTCTTGGGCAGCCTGTTCCAGTGTCTCACCACCCTAACTGTCAAGAATTCCTTTGCTGTGAAGAATATTCAGCTCTTGGCATGAGTATCCTCCAGACACCACAGTGCCAACTTCTTCCTAAGCCCCTTTGTCTGTAGCAGCAGCAGTGCTGGCCAGCCTGGTCCCCAGCAGCCTGGAAATGACCATGACTGGAGGAAAGAGGAGGGATCAGAAAAGTCTGGTTTTAAAGAAGCAGAAATGCTTTGCCTGATTGAATTTGAAAGTTATAAACCTGAAACTAATCAGGGGAAGGTTTCTGCCTTTGAGGTGCACAGCTATTTGGACACACAGGCATTTCTGCTCAGCTCAGGTTCAAAGTCAAAAGCAAGCACTCAGCAGTCAAACCCCTCTTGGCTGGCAGGTTGGGGTAGGAGGGATGAGGTCATGCTTGTCAGCCCCATCCCAGTGTGTCTCCTGCATTCTGTACCTCTCCCCTGAGTCAATAAAAATGAGTGTGGGGATCTGCTGTGCAAAATGCTGAGCTGGAGACAAATCCACAGCTTGGGGATCTGCTGGGCAAAATGCTGAGCTGGAGACAAACCTCAAAGCTTGAGAATCTGCTGGGCAAAATGCTGAGCTGGAGACAAACCTCAAAGCTTGAGAATCTGTTGGGCAAAATGCTGAGCTGGAGACAAACCTCAAAGCTTGAGAATCTGCTGGGCAAAATGCTCAGCTGGAGACAAACCTCAAAGCTTGAGGATCTGCTGGGCAAAATGCTGAGCTGGAGACAGACCTCAAAGCTTGGGGATGTGCTGGGCAAAACGCTGAGCTAGAAACAGATCCACAGCTTGGGGATCTGATGGGCAAAAAGTAACAGAGGAAATGAGAAAATGAAAAATAATGAATCTGGAACAGAACCTTTTGTCTCCACCCACAGATAGCTGCTCACTTCCACCAGCTGCCCTGAGTCGCTGCCATCTTCTGCGGGTGCTTAGCTGTGGACAGACACCATCATCTGGGGTTGCTAAGGTGGTCCTAGAGAGAAAGAAGAGCACTGCTCGTTCCTGGTGGGTGCCTGGCACTCTGAGAGTACCCAGCTGACTTGCCCTTTGCTCAGAGGGTGAGGCCACACCTTGAGTATTGTTTTCAGTTCTAGGCCACTCACTCCAGAAAGGATATTGAGGGGCTGGAGTGTGTCCAGAGAAGGGCGATGAGGCTGGAGAAGGTAGATGGTAGAGCAATATTATGGGTTTGAGTCTAAGACCTCATGGGAGTTTCTCTTTGCCTCTAAATCTGCCCTTGCAAAAGCAAATTATCCCCAGAGTGGTTCTGCTCTAAGCACAGAAGTTTGGTGTGTTGCAAGTGCCTGCAGCCCACGTCCCTTTAGCTATCAGGGCCCCGCTGGAAGGGGCTCTGCTGTATGAAAGTAATTGGAAGTGCATGGCTGCAGATGTGTGCACACAGGCACGTCAGGAAAGCAGCTCTCATTAGGCAGCACTAAACACAGGGACGTGTGCCAGGGCCAAATCACAACTTCCCTCTGATCACTGCAGCCAGCACTGGGTGCTGTGTGGAACGGTGCCTTGCTTGGCTTGATTGCCTCCGCCACTGGTACCAGCCAGCAAAGGGGAAGTCAGGGAAGGGTGGGCTGCAGGTCTGGAGGATGACAGATGAGGATTCTTTGTTCCAGCAGAGGTTAGTGCCAAGTCACTAGGAGACATCATCACTGGGGCAAGACCTCCTGGTGCAGCAAGGTAGGGTTGGTCTCCTCTCTCAAGTAACACGTGCCAGGACAAGAGGACATGGCCTCGAGTTGCACCAGTTTGAGGTTGGATATTCCTGTGAGAGTGGTCAGAGATTGGAACAGGGAGGTGGTGGAGTCACCATCCCTAGAGGTGCCCAAGAAACCTGTGGCCATGGTGCTTCAGGACATGGTTTAGTAGCCATGGTGCTGCTGGGGTGATGGTTGGACTGGATGTGCTTAGAGGGCTTTCCAGCTGAAACTATTCTGTGATTCTGTGACCCCAGATGTGCTCTTTGAATGTAGCCTGCAGCAGCCAAGGGTCAAGCGTGATGCTCAAAAGAGAATTTGCATTGGCCACCAAAACCTCAGTTAGTGTGGTAAAGGGGATTTTAGTGACCAGGTGTGAATGGCTCACACTGCCCACACACATCTCTGTGCTCCACACAGCACCCTCTCAGCACCTGTTCAGCAGGAGCAGCCTCGTGCTCAGCGCTCTTGGCCTGCACTGAGCTGCCCAGCTTCGGTTCCAGGCTGGCCAAGCAGAGCAGCCCAGGGATGCAGTGGCTAACTGCAGCAGTTGTGCAGCTGCAGAAGCTTGTTGAGTTCCAGGAGAGAGATATGGAGGAGAAAAATAATTCACCTGAAGGGATTTGACATTAGACTTTGTTCTGCAATCATCTCTTTCTAAAGAACACCTTTCCTGCTTAGCTGAAGTTTTGCAGCCTTCACCTTCCCCTTTCCTTTCTCCTTCCTCTTCCCGTTCCTCATCCCCTTCCCATCCAACTTCCCTTTCCCCTTCCCATTTCCCTTTCCCCTTTCTTTTCCCCTTCCCTTTTCCCTTCCTCTTCCCCTTCCCCTTCTCCTTCTCCTTTCCCTTCTCCTTCCTTTTCCCCTTCTCCCAGGTCAGTGTAAGGGAACCCATCACTTGCTCACTTGGTTCAGGAGAGCTCCCACATGGGACCACCTGGAGGAGGCTCCAGCTCAGTAGAGAGCAGGAGGCTTAGCAGGTGACACTGAACATGTCCTCAACATCACACAGTGAAGGCGAATGGCTTCAGAGACACTCAATGGCTTCCAAAGCAGTGCCAAGGTCATAGAATCATAGAATCATGGAATCAACCAAGTTGGAAGAGACCTCCAAACTCATCCAGTTCAACCTAGCACCCAGCCCTGTCCAGTCAACTACACTATGGCACTAAGTGCCTCATCCAGTCTTGTCTTGGACACCTCCAGGGACAATGACTCCACCACCTCCCTGGGCAGCCCATTCCAATGGCAAATCACTCCCTCTGTGAAGAACTTCCTCCTAATATCATGAAGTGTCCCATGGGATTGTAGAGGGGCAACGCAGAGGAGCCACTGCAGGAGAGAAAGAGTGGACTGTGGGGTCTTTGGAGGGGTCAGCTGTGGTGCTCATGTAACAGCCCTACAAAGTGCAGTGTTTAGAAACATGAAGCCAGTAGGTTGTTTTCTCCCTTTGGATTGTGAGTGTAGAGTTTTATTGTTTAAAAGGTTTTCTAAAGGAGTTTTCAATAGACCATGGAATTGCTGTAGCAGGTTTTTTTAGTGGTTTGGGGGGGGGGAATGGATGTTGGGTTTTTTTTTCCCTCTGTTGGAAATTGCTCAAGCATTTGGTTTCTATTTTTGCCCAAAGCATGAGCCTTTGGAGCAATCATTTGATATGCTTGTTGGTGCGTCACAAAAAGGAGATATGCTTTGAATTCTCCTGACCCCCCCCCCCACGTAAACACAAGGCTTATGTGTAATTGCAAGGCAATGCCATCTCCTTATTGAGTGCTTTCACATGCAATTTCCTCTACGACTACTGCCTGTAAACACACTTGTTGGAGTTGGGAAACTCCCAGAGCGCAGGCACAAGCAGGATCAATAGCAAAGGCAAACCAGAGATTGGAATGGCCATGCTTTGCAACAGGGTACCTGGATGGTAACAGGGAAGAAGGCAGGCAGGCATGTGTGGACATAGAACGGTGGTTGGATGTTCCCATTTTCCAATCCTTGGGATCAACCAAGTTGGAAGAGACCTCCAAGCTCATCCAGTCCAACCTAGCACCCAGCCCTAGCCAGTCAACCAGACCATGGCACTAAGTGCCCCATCCAGGCTTTGCTTCAACACCCCCAGAGACGGCGACTCCACCACCTCCCTGGGCAGCCCATTCCAATGCCAATCACTCTCTCTGCCAACAACTTCCTCCTAACATCCAGCCTAGACCTCCTCTGTCACAACCTGAGACTGTGTCCCCTTGTTCTGTTGCTGCTTGCCTGAGAGAAGAGGCCAACCCCACCTGGCTGCAGCCTCCCTTCAGGTAGTTGTAGACAGCAATGAGGTTCCCCCCTGAGCCTCCTCTTCTGCAGACTAAACAACGCCAGCTCCCTCAGCCTCTCTTCACAGGGCTTGTGTCTGCACTGTGCACAGCAGCAGCATCCTCCACACCTGAAGACTGCTGGGTACCCAGGTATGGGAGTGTCACTTCAGGCAGACAAGGACAATCAGCTTTCAGGCCACAAGGGACATATTCAAGACAGCAAAGGAGCCTGGGGACTGACTGCCTGAGGAGCAGCTGTTTTGAAAAGGACCTGAGCATCCTAATGGACTTCAGTCTAAGCATGAAACCACACTGCAAGGTGGGGATCATCCAGTCCAACCTCCCTGCCAAAGCAGGGGCACCCACAGCCCAGGATAACAATGCCCAGGGAGGCTGGAATCTCTCCTGAAAAGAACCTCTCTGGGCAGCCTGCTCCAGGGCTCCAGCACCCTCAAAATGAAGAACTTTTTCCTTGTGTTGAGATGGAACCTCTTGAGTTCCAGTTTGTGCCCACTGTCCCTTGTCCTGTCACTGGGCAACACTGAAAGAGTCTGGCCCCACTCCCTTGCTCTCAGCCATTTAGCTCCTGCTGAGCATTGATCAGATCCCCTCTCAGGCTGCTCTTCTCCAGACTCAACAGCCCCAGGGCTCTCAGCCTTTGCTCCTCACAGGGATGCTCCAGGCCCCTCAACATCTTTGCTGCCTGTCTTGCTTGTCTGGCTATAACCATCCTTATGCTTGTAACAGTTACATGGTCATAAACATCTTTATAATTGGCCTCTGCTGAAACTGGTGTCACATTTTAGACTAGATGGACTTCCACCTGTACCTGAAAGCAGCTCCTGACTGAGTTTCTGCTTCTTCAAAGCCCCTCAGTTTCTCTGCACTGAGTTGTGCAGCTTTGGGCTGAGTACAGCAAGGCTCAAGGTGTAGCTATGTGCTGAGCACAGCAAGACTCAAGGTGCAGCTCTGGGCTGAGCACAGCAAGGCTCAAGGTGTAGCTATGGGCTGAGCACAGCAGGGCTCAGGGTACAGCTTTGGGCTGAGTGCAGCTTTGGGCTGAGCACAGCAGGGCTCAGGGTGCAGCTTCGGGCTGGGTGCAGCTTTGGGCTGAGCACAGCAGGGCTCAGGGTGCAGCTTTGGGCTGAGTGCAGCTTTGGGCTGAGCACAGCAGGGCTCAGGGTGCAGCTTTGGGCTGGGTGCAGCTTTGGGCTGAGCACAGCAGGGCTCAGGGTGCAGCTTTGGGCTGGGTGCAGCTTTGGGCTGAGCACAGCAGGGCTCAGGGTGCAGCTTCGGGCTGGGTGCAGCTTTGGGCTGAGCACGGCAAGGCTCAGGGTGCAGCTTTGGGCTGAGCACAGCAAGACTCAGTCCCACCTGGGCTCCGTTGCAGCAGGCAGAGTGTGTTTAGCTTTACCCATCTCCAGGCAGTGACAGCAGTGGAGCACCCAAGGTTGTCAGGGAGCAGAGCAGCCGTGTAACGTGAGCGTGCTGCAAGAGCAAGCTGAAATGGTTTTCCTCCCAGCCCTCTGTATATTTTTTGCTTTCCAATTTGTTTCTGCTCTGCCCTGATTTATCAAAGCACTCAAACACATGCTTGACTTTAAATGCCTCACTGCAGCTCCAACCAATTGCACACTTAGTCTTTGATGGCTCAAGGTCATGAAGAAATCACTACCTTCTCCAAACAAATACTTCAATATGCTAATTGCTAGCAAACCAGATCCCACAGCCTCCCCTCTGATGGGTGTAGGTTTGCCTGCCTGACCAGAGGGGTACCGTGGGTCTGCCTGGGATTTCCCGGCAGCCCTGTTGGCACCACACAATCACCCAGGGCACAGAGAGCCCAAGAGTGTCAGGCTTGGGTGAACATTGGCCTGTTGCACGTTGTGCCTGGGCATGCCTGAGCCAATATTCAGAGCAGGACAGCTTCACAGGGCATAGACACAGAGACAAACCTCTGTGTCCTGCAGGTTTGCATCAGAGAGGGGGCTGCAGGAGAGCTGAAGAGAGACTTTTGGCAAAGGCATGTAAAGACAGGATGAGGGCTGGTGGCTTCAAACTGGAAGAAGCTGGATTTAGATGAGACATTAGGAAGCAAGTCCTCCCCATGAAGGTGGTGAGATGCTGGCACAGGTTGCACAGAGAAGCTATGGAGGCTCCAAGCCTGGTATCTTCCAGGTCAGGTTGCATGCCCTTGCGTGGCAGGGGTTTGGAAATAGATGATCTCTAAACCATTCTGTGAGTCTATGATTCTGTGATGGGCAGCAAAGCACTGGACAAAAATTGCAGCTGTCCTGACCCTGGTGGCACAGGTGTAAGTCACAGATGCTTAACCTGCCAGGGATACCTGAACACCTCTGTGAAGGCTTCAGCAGCTCTTCAGCCAACACATCTCATCTGGCTGGGGACATATCCACAGCAATCTCCTAACCACACAGTTCCTGCAACCTGGGTTTTTTTTTTGCCTAAATATGTAGTGGTGCAAAGGCCAGGGAGGGTAAAATCCAAGCATGGAACATGTGTGTGAAGATGATGATGGCTCAGAGGCAGGTGTGTGTGAGCCTGTCCATGCTGACAGGGACCATGTGCCAGTCCTGGTAACACTGCAGCCCACCAACTAGCACCATCTCCATGTGTACCTTGACTTCTCCTTTGGTTTTATGACTCTTCCTATTTGAGGCTGAGAAAGAATCACACTGTACTGTGAGAGGGTAAATTGTGTCCAGTTTTAGGTTGCTCACTACAAGAAAACAGGCTGAGAGTGAGGCTGTTCGGATGAAGAAGAAGAGAAGAGAAGGCTCCAGGGAGACCTCCAGGGAGCTCCATCTCCATATCTGAAGGTGATCTACAGAAAAGCTGGGCAGGCACTTTTCAGAAGGGCCTGTGGAGATAGGGCAAGGGGCAGTGGTTTGAAACTGGAGCAGGGGAGATTTAGTTTGCTTGTCAGGATGAAGTTCTGCAGCATGAGGACGATGAGACACTGAAACAGGTTGCCCAGGAAGGTGGTTGAGGCCTTAGAGCAGGCTGGCCACAGCCTCATCCAGCCTGGCCTTAAATACCTCCAGGAGCAGGGCCTCAACTACCTCCCTGAGCAACCCATTCCAGGCTCTCACCACTCTCATGCTGAACAACTTCCTTCTCACATCCAGCCTGAACCTACCCACCTCCAGCTTTGCTCCATTCTCCCCAGTCCTGTCACTCCCTGATGGCCTAAAAAGTCCCTCCCCAGCCTTTTTGTAGGCCCCCTCAGATACTGGAAGGCCACAAGAAGGTCACCTTGGAGCCTCCTCTTCTCCAGACTCAACAGCCTCAACTCTTTCAGTCTGTCCTCAATGCAGAGCTGCTGCAGCCCTCTGAGCATCCTCGTGGCCTTTCTCTGGATGTGCTCCAGCATCTCTACATCCCTCTTGTAACAGGAGCTCCAGAACTGGATGCAGTATATAACTTTTTTAATATATAAATATCCTAATTTCCCACCTTTATTTCTTTCTTTATATAACAGATAACTATACAACCAGGCACCTCTATAAAAATGAGGTAGTTGTGCTGCATGAGTAGAGTTCCCATAGCCATTGGCACTGGCAGCTTGGGGATATTCAATGCTTCCCTCTCCACTGGCTGCTTTTCTTTACTCCCCTCCCAAAATTCTTCCTAGAACAATAATATTTTAACAGTTGCTAGCTTTAAAAAGCTTGATTGTGAGCAACCATTTCTCCCGGGCAATTGCATATTTAGCAGAAGGGAGAAATTAAACTTCCCAGGACTGAGGTTATTTGGGGCAGAAAATTCAAGGAAATAGGTATTTAGGTCAGCCTGGGCATGGTTTTTATTTTCCCTCATTTTCAGATTACTTTCGATTAGGTCTGTTCGGGGAGGAGAGGGGGAGGAGGGGTGGAAAACTTTCTTGATGTGAAATAGATCCTATCTAAACCATTAGAGCTCATTCATTGCCATGTGCCACCTTTTAGAGCAATTACAGCTGACCTTGGGGTTGCCTGCCTGAGCACCCACCCCCAGCCCCCGACCCGGGGCACTTCCTCTGCATATCAATGAGCTGGGGGCGCAAATGGAGTGGGAGGCACAGACAATGCCTTTGTGCGAGGGGGCTGGGGGGTGGGTGTGGGTGGGCATCGAGTCACAGGTTCTCTGCTGGGATCACTTCGCATGTTTGGGTTTTCTTCCCTCCAGACATCTGGAGTCTATCCCTTCCCAGCCTCAGATGGACCCTCCCCACCTCAGGTGGACAGACTCTCTTGCAGACAGAATCAGCACTCCCACCCCTTCCCCCCCTCAAAAAAAGAAAAGCTTTGACAGAATTAAACACAACCCAAAACGAAAAATTGAATTGTGAAATCTTTTGTACGTTCATAGCTTTGTCAAGTATTTGCCAGATGAAGTCAAGGCAGCCCCCAAAGCCCAGTCTTGATTCTGCTCAGATTGGTTTCTTCTCACTTTCCAGCCTTAGGTAGCCTTTCCTGCCAGGATTCTTATCATAGAATCAACCAGGTTGGAAGAGAACTCCAAGATCATCCGGGCCAACCTAGCACCCAGCCCTGGCCAATCAACCAGACCATGGCACTAAGTGCCTCATCCAGGCTTTGCTTCAACATCTCCAGGGATGGTGACTCCACCACCTCCCTGGGCAGCCCATTCCAATGCCAATCACTCACTCTGGCAACAACTTCCTCCTAACATCCAGCTTAGACCTCCCCTGGCACAGCTTGAGACTGTGTCCCCTTGTTCTGTTGCTGGTTGCCTGAGAGAAGAGGCCAACCCCAGCTGGCTACAGCCTCCCTTCAGGTAGTTGTAGACAGCAATGAGCTCTGCCCTGAGCCTCCTCTTCTGCAGGCTGCACACCCCCAGCTCCCTCAGCCTCACCTGTCTACAGGTAGTTGTAGACAGTTGGAACTGGGAGGTTGGGATTGGATGAGCTGTGACCCTGTGATTCCCTATGCCATTCCCCAGGCAAGTGGATGATTGTAATGTAGGCAGCAATTCCATCACTGGATGCACAGAGCAGCTGAGTAGGAGTGAGAGTAGGGAGAAGACTGGAGCAGAGTAATTTAACAGGCTTAATAGCATGATTATTTTTGTATCATATTACATCAGGATTATTTATTTACAGACAATGTAAGGCCACAAAGTCATGTTTAATACAAAACCTGCTACTTCAGCTTTACAAAATCACATCTTGTATTGATGTGGGTCTGTACGGTGGACATGGATGCCTCACTCCCAGGAAAGGAAACCTCCTGCTAGGTGTAGTTTGTGATAAAAAGTTCAGCAGTTCATTAGCCTTTTGTTTTGCAGTTTAGAAAGCAAAATGTCCCTAATCAGACCAGTCAGGGACTGGGAGCAGAACACTGCAACAACCACAGCTGCCTCTCCTGTGGATGCTGCAAGCCCAAGACACTTGGCAAACCTTGCCTTGCAGTGGGCTTCAGGGAAGCATCACTTTTGCTATCCCATGAACTCTCCAAACGTTGGCTTCCCCTTACTGACAGCTACTGCAGCCAGAACAATACATCATGGGAGGGGAATTGCCAGGTTTTCAACAAGGCCAAGGTGTGAGTAAGCCTTCAGAAGTCCAAGGGTTTAAATATCATCTTCCACCCCTGTGGAGTCCAACCACTGCACATTGCAGTGGGTTGATAACGGCTCTGAAAGGCGAATCCTTTGCAAACCTGCCACTGCAGCTCAGAAAGGGCTCTGGCTTTGCAGGTGGGTCCTGTGCATTTCTCTGCAGGCCACAGTGGAGATTGTGTTTCAGGTCGGCAACCTAATGAGGAGTCACCCTGCCAGGCAAAGGAATGCCAGATGGCTTTCCTTCCCTGCTTAGCACATAATGGAAGCTAAAGGAAACTGCAGTGGGAGCTGTCCTGGATTGCTGAGAGCTCGTGGGGGTGATGCAGTCTGTGTACAAATGCTAGTAAAATCAGTTTTGCACCAAGCAATATTGCTTTCCTGCTTGTTTAACAGCCTCTGACAGTTATTGTTTAGCACAGCATGGCAGCTGATGAAAGGCCTTGCTCTCCAAACAAGACCCCACTTCATTTTTTACCAGCGTTTCCTTTGCTGCTGCATATGAGTAGAGGCAGCTTCCGTGTTTCGTTCTGCCAAAGGAAGAAGGCATTGGAGTAAGTCTGATGGATAGGGTGGTCCCCCAAGGTCTTTCCATGGAAATTAGCCACTCAGCTACTGGAAACCTGCAGGAAGGACTACCTACAGCTGTAAAGTGAGAAGAATCCTGCAGGAAGGGCTGTCTATAGCTGGAAAGAGAAGAATCCTGCAGGAAGGGCTGTCTATAGCTGGAAAGGGAGAAGCCACACTTTGAGTCCTGTGTCTGGGTCTGGGCTCCTCAATTCAAGAGAAATGTTGAGATACTGGAACATGTCCAGAGAAGGGCAATGAAACTGGTGAGGGGCCTGGAGCACAGCCCTGTGAGGAGAGGCTGAGGGAGCTGGGGCTGTGCAGCCTGCAGAAGAGGAGGCTCAGGGCTGGCCTCATTTTTGTCTACAACTACCTGAAGGGAGGCTGTAGCCAGCTGGGGATTGGTCTCTTCTGCCAGGCAACCAGCAGCAGAACAAGGGCACACAGTCTCAAGTTGTGCCAGGGCAGGTCTAGGCTGGATGTTAGGAGGAAGTTGTTGGCAGAGAGAGTGATTGGCGTTGGAATGGGCTTCCCAGAGAGGTGGTGGAGTCACCATCCCTGGAGGTGTTGAAGCAAAGCCTGGATGGGGCACTTAGTGCCATGGTCTAGTTGATTGGCCAGGGCTGGGTGCTAGGTTGGCCTGGATGATCTTGAAGTTCTCTTCCAACCTGGTTGATTCTATGATTCCATGATTCTGTGATGGCTGAGCAGGGCTGAGCCTGCAGACATGGCTGACCCATTTCATCTGCAGCCCCAGCTGTGCTCAGAGGGTGGATGGAAGAAGCTGGTGAGGGTTTATCCTATTTCAGATATCCTCACCTCTCCCTTTTTTTTCCCCCTTTTCTTATATTTTTTTAAGTGCCATTACACTGCCGAAAAAATACTTAGGGTTAATCAGCACTGCTTAATCCTATTCACTTCCATCTGTGCCTCTTTGTAGCCTGACACCTCTCTTGTCCCCAGGCCATGAAAAGCGGAGGGTATTTAGTGCCCGGCGCTCGCTCGGCTGTTGGAAGCCTCGGGGGAGCAGCTGTCCCCAATCATGCTGTCCAGGGCCCTTTTCATTGCCGGATTACCTCTAGTACCAACAGTTTGTGTGTGGGAAAGATCAAGGCTGCCAGGGGCTCCTCCCAGGACGCGCACTTGGCGCAAGGTGCCCAATCAGCGGGCCGCGGGCGCTCGACCTCTGCACTTGCGGCCAGTAATGAATTGGGGGCCGCCGTCAGCATCCAGCCCCCACCAGCGCCCAGCGTTAGGGTAATCACTGACATGCCGAGGCAATGAAAGCAATCTGTTGTTAACTGGCTGGAGCAGCTTGCTCTCAGCCCCCGGACTTCCTTGCTCAGGCCTATTACACAACAGTAATTCTCTTTTTCTTGAAAGGCAGAAAAAAACCCTCACCAGGCTACAAGAAGCCTCCTTGGTAGCCTTCCTTCCCCTGTCCAGATCAAGAACAGCTGACAGAAAATTCTGGAATGAAATTTCAGCAGTGAAAGTCGAATGCCTGAATCCATCCTAAGTGGACTAGCAAGGGCCAATAGCAAAAAAAGTTCTTCCACATTAATTCTTCTTCCAAGCTCACAGTGATGAATCTACTCAGTTATTTGCGTTCCCTGTCCTGGGAAGAGACCTCAGCCTTTCCTTACTGGGGGACTTCCACTGGTTTGAAATGAAAACACACTTGAAAGTTTCCCTAGGGGTGCAACTTTGAACCACGGTTGACAGCAGACAGAATTCTGTGCTTTGGGTGTCAGCCCAGCTCCGAGGCGGGCAGGGGACCCACAGACCTGCTGCCTGCTGTGCCTAGGCTGCCACAGCAGCACTGGATCATCGCTTGTCCATGCCAGGCTTTCTATCCCCTGGTATGCAGTTTGTTACCAGCAGTTGCATATCTACTAGCAGTAGTATTTTAGTTGTCTGTTTAGTGTTACAGTTAAGTGTCAACTGGCCAAACCTTGTGGGGTTCTACATGCGGGTGCGCTGTGCCTGCTCCAGAATGGCACTGCCTGGTTTTTGATCCCTGGGTAATTCTTGCTGCAATCATAATGCTTTACACCACAAGATCCTCATAAAGCCAGAAAAATAAAGTGGGGCTTTGTGAATATATCAGTAAGGGACAGGACAAACGAGTGCCCAGCTAAGCTCATTGCCAGAGCCCATGCCAGGAAGTGAAACTCACAAATTCACAGAAAACAGCTGGTTGGAAGAGCTCTCCAAGCTCCAGATCCAGCACTAAAGGGCCGACACTAAACCATCAGCTCCACACGGTGCTCCAACACCCTCAGGGATGGTGTCTCCAGCACTGCCCTGGGCAGCCTGTTCCAATGTCTGAGAACCCTTCCAGTGAAGAAATATTTCCTAGCATCCAGCCTCAACCTCCCCTGGTGCAGCTCAGAACCATTTCCTCTGCTCCTATTCCTCACCACCAAGGAGCAGAGGCTGCCCCCTCCTCACTCCAACCTCCCTTCAGGGAGCTGTAGAGAGCCTCCTCTTCTCCAGCCTGAACACCCTCAGCTCCCTCAGCCCCTCCTCATAGCCCAGGTACTCCAAGCCCTTTTCTAGCCTCATTGCTCTTCTCTGGGCACTCTCCAGCCCCTCAGTGTCCTCCCTGGAGTGAGTGGCCCAGAGGTGAACACAACACTTGAGGTGTGGCCTCAGCAGTTCTGAACACAGGAAGATGATCTCCTCCCTGTCCCCGCTGCCCACCCTGTGTGCCAACAATCAAAGCCCCATTGATTGGGGCCTTGAGCGATCTAGTCCAGTGAGAGGTATCCCTGCCCACGGCAGAAGGGTTGGAACCAAATGATCTGTAAGGTCCTGTCCAACCAAACCATTGTATGAGTCCATGAACTTCCATGTATCACAGTGAGTAGCAGACACTCATGCAGACTTATGGAGGCTATGGCTTGGCTAAAGGCACTCAGTCTGGTTGCATACACTGCCAGGATGCCCATTGTGCCCAAAGACTGTCACCCCCTCCACTCCAGCACCCTGACCTGCTTCAGCCCTGCTCTGTGCATGGTCTTGAGGACAGCCCATGCCTCTGGTCTGTTCTTAATCCCAGCCAAGTTCCAGCCTTGGGAATACATGCCTGGCTCATCCAGCACGGCCTGCAATCCCCTAGCAGCAGCTCCAGAAAGCACAGATGTGGTCAGGAGTTCAAGGCAGACAGCACGAGAGTATCACACTGAGTGCTTTAAATATTAGATATCCACTCCAGTATCAGATGCTCTTTTTTCTTGCTGCACTGCAGAAACACCATTGCTGAGGGTGCCAGGGGCACTGCTAGATAAACTTGTCCAACCTGGGGCCTATTTCATGAGTGGTTTTCCAGCTTGGCAAGGGAAATGCTACTTTGTGCCTAGGTTATTGCATGACCACTGTGAGGTGAGGCTATGCTTTCTCTTCCACACTTCAACAGCTTCCTGCTGCTGCCTTCTTAGCAGGTATTTTGCAGGATTAAATGACCTGATGCTATCATGCTGCAGGGCAGAGCTTGGCATGTCTGCACTGAGGCAGTGTCCCCTTTGCAGCACCCAGAGAAATAATCCTCATTGTTCATGCCACACGGCAGGAGACGTTGTCAGGCTGCATAAACAGATATTTTGACAAGGAAATTTAAGTTCCCTCTCCCTTATTTTGTCTAATGTTTCTCGTGTTGTGTCTATTGTATTGCAGATTGGCTAAAGCAGGGGTGCAAGCCCTGCCTCAGTGTGCAAAATGCATAGAAAGGAACTGTCTGCTTCACTTTGCTGTAGGACAGCACTTCTGGGCCGAGGAAAATCTACTCCAGCCTAGCAACTGATTCTCATGTTTCAACGCAAGCCCTTCAGAAACTGGAGTTTCAGCACCAAATGTGGATGTTCCAGCCACAGTCTTGACATTGGCCCTTGGTTTGGACAACCAGCTCAGCCTGCTTGTGCCATAAATATGTCAGCTAAGGGCTCCACAAATTATTAACCACCTCCTTCTGAAGGAGGCCCCCATGCCTCCTCTTGTTGTCAGGTAAAAACAGAGTGCTCCTGATCTTCCTCTCCATCACCCACAGCATTGCCCCGTGCTTGTCCTGCTCACCCACAGAAGCACAGGAGCCTGTAGCCATGCCTGATATGGCAGATCCATATCATTTATTTCTGATAATTTTGCTTATCTTGGAATCATAGAATGGTCTGGGCCCTCCAAAGCTCATCCAGTCCAATTCTCTCTGCATTCAACCTGCCCTAGTGGGAGGTGTCCCTGCCTATGGCAGGGGGTTGGAGCTGGAAGATTCTTGAGGTCTCTTCCAACCTAAACCGTTCTATGATTCTGTGATATCCTATGGGGAGGTTTGGTAGGAGAGTTGGAACTAAATGATCCTTGAGATCCCAGCCTGCTCTAGGGTAGGGTGTCCCTGCCCATGGCAGGGGGTTTGGAATTAGACGATCCTTGTGGTCCCTTCCAACCCTGACTGATTCTATGACTCTGTGATTCCCTTCCAACCCTGACAGTTCTGTGATTCTGTGCCTAGTTCAGGCCCCTCATCTGGAAGAGAAGATGTTGGTTTAAGAGTTTCAGTCCAACCCAGCAGCATCTGCATGTACAGGAGAGTTACTACCTGATGTAGGTATCTCCAGCATGAGTTCTGAAGCTGTTAATCCTCCACAGGTTTTAATAATCATTTAGCATTGTGTGACTATGCTTTACTAGAAATATCTTATTAAACCTAAATTAAATGCAGATTTGGAGCAGAAATGTGCTGTTGGGATTTATGAGGGGTCTTAGCAGGGAATCATTGTTTTAGACACTGCTGCAAAAGCTACAGAATGTCAGATTCTGAATGAGTATAAAATACTATGTGTGAGTTGTCAGGCGTTGGAGAGCGTGTCTGTGGAGGAATGTCCCCAAAGCCCTGGGCAATCCCAAACCTTAAATCACCAGCAGGAGTGTCCAGCTCTGTAAAAAGCAAATGCATGGTTTCCATGGCAGGACAATGCTGCTTCACCTGCAATCGCTGTGGTGGGGCAGCATTGTCCTTCTCCATGCTAACCAAGCCCAGGATCTGCAGAAAGGCTGTGCACGTCCCAGAGGCTGCAGGCATCAGAACTGACTGGGAGTTTGAAGAGGGCTAGGGAAGAGCTGGAGAAGGACTGTTTACAAAGGCTGTGCACATCCCATAGGCTGCAGGCATCAGAACTGACTGGGGGTTGAAGAGGGCTAGGGAAGAGCTGGAGAAGGACTGTTTACAAAGGCTGTGCACATCCCATAGGCTGCAGGCATCAGAACTGACTGGGGGTTGAAGAGGGCTAGGGAAGAGCTGGAGAAGGACTGTTTACAAAGACATGTAGTGAGAGGATGAGGGGTAAGGGCTTCAAACTGGTAGTGGCTTTGAACTGGAAGATGCTGGATTTAGATCAGACATTGGGAGGAAATTCTCTCCCGTGAGAGTGGTGGGGCACTGGAACAGGATCCCTGAAGAAGTTGTGGAGGCTCCAAAGCTAGAAGCGTTCACAGTCAGGTTGTCTGTGGCCTTGAGCAACTTGATCTAGTAGGAGGTGTCCATGTCTGTGTCGTGGGGTTGGAACTAGCTAACATTTAAGGTCCCTTCCAACACAAACAATGATTCTATGATTGGGCTGTCAAGTGTTCATACCCAACAGGTAAGGATTTCCAGTAAGCTATGTTGATTGCAGCACTAGATTTGATACCAGGTGTGAAGAAAGGATGACTATCAGTGTGTTTGTGGTCCTTTTTTCTTAGTGCCTGCTTGCTGAGTTGTTTTAACCCTAAAGTCTTTGACTGAAAGCACACAGCTCACGCACACACTGTGCGGACCGTGTGAATCAGTTTGTTCAGCCACAGCCCCAACACTTCTGACAAAGCTCAAGACCACTTCAGACACAGCTTGAATCAGAAGCCACCTACCTCTGGCTGGGTCAGTGAGGAACCAGAGTCCCCAGATCTCTATGTCCACCTTGCCTCAGCCAGGTCCTGCCCTGTATAGCTGCTGGGTACTACAGGGCAAATTTTCCCATCAAAGGAGACAGAGCTGAGAAACCTATTCCAAAATGAAAAGGAAGAGCTGATTTGAAGTGTGGGCATGCTTGGCACATCTGCTGGCTCCAGCTGCTGCTGAGAAACACTACCCAGAGCACCTTGTGTTCCCTGTGAGGGGCTGAGTATCTGTCAGTAGCATTGTCACAGCTGAGCCATGCAGGAGCGATGCTGCATCATTCAGGACTTGGTTTCCTCCTTTTCCCTGAGAGTGGTCATCAAAGCTTCTGCACCTCTCACTGTGAAGCCTGGAGATGTGTTGCTGATAATTCAGGGCAGCCATTCCCAATAAATCAAGCACAGCACACCCCAGAGGACAGCACTGGATGTGTTGCCATGTCCTGGGCAGGATTTCCATCAACAGCACTGCAGGAGAATGTGAAATACTGCTCTTGTGAAGGAAGAGAAGCAAACCTGCCACAAGTCCAACCAAATTACAAAGCTGCTGGACTGCAAAAAGCTGCACTTCATTCTGCACACTGCAGAATTTTTTTGGCTGAGATGGCTTTGAGGTATGTGAGGATCCCATCTTCTGCAGGAGAAGAGGCCATCGGTCACACAAGGTTCAACACTTGGGCAGAGTGAAGCTGTCAGCTGAGAAGTGAAGATCTTCAGTACCACAGCCAAGAAACAGCATCTGAACCTTCTCAGTGGCTGGGAGGTCAGAACAAATTTCAGGGAAGACAAAGTAGTGGAGAGGTGTCTAATTAGTCCAACAATTGTGCTTTATTTGAGGGTCATGCCAAATTTACCTCTTGGTCTGCAGCAAAACTCATCACGTAGCTGTTGCACCCACGTGTGTATTCCCTCACGGAGCATTGCTGTGTCTGGCAATCCTGCAGGCAATTGCAAACTGAGCCTTAATCAGGCGCCGTTGAAATCTGCTCCCTTTCAGACAGGGAAAGAAGGGGAGAAAGGAAGCAGCAGGGCAAGGGCAAGCTCCTCTGAGCACTGGTACGAGCTCTCTGGGTAGTTTCAAGAGAAAAAAAGAGAGAGACTTGAGCCTGACTCTGTGCTTTCTGTGCAGCAAATCAGTGTTGATGACTTCCTATGGCGTACGAGACCGACACATCTACAATTTCTGTTTCCAGCCCTGCACTTGATTAAAGGACCCTGCATCCAGAGCAGTGTTGTTATACAGAATGCCTGTGTTATCAAATAATAAACTAACTGTCACAATATTGGCTCAAGGCTTAGGAATTTTCTAGCATAGGAAGATTAAGACTATTACGGTTCAAATAAATACCATTTCTGACTAATTGTTTGCAGATATGGCATAGAAGCACCATGGCTTGTGAGGGAAAGGAGCACCAGTGGACTATACAAAGTTCTAGCTGACACACAGCTAAAAAAACCTGTGCTTAGAGCTCAGACTTGCTTAAAACTTTGTGTTTGTCTTCATGTGACAAGGGGCAGTGGACGTAAACTGCAGCACAGGAAGTTCCACCTCAACAGGAGGAAGAACTTCTTTAACTGTAAGGGTGACAGCCCTGGAACAGGCTGCCCAGAGAGGCTGTGGAGTCTCCTTCTCTGGAGACTTTCCAGCCCTGCCTGGATGTGTTCCTGTCTGACCTGTGTCACACAGATTCCGTGGTCTTGCTCTAGCAGAAGGGTTGGAGTGGAAGATCTCCAGAGGTCCCTTTCAGCCCCTAACACCCTGCGATCCTGTGATCCTGCGATCCTGTGATCCTGCAATCCTGCAATGTGAAGGGAAGGGGAAGCTGCACTTAAAGAACTAAAAAGCTGTCCCAGCATGTTTGTGTCCTCTTTAAAACTAAAATAAAGAAGCAGTTATTATATTAAATTAAATTGCTTCGACTTAGATTTTCTTATAGCCACGTGGGCAGCTGCTCAGATCTAGCCTAAGGGTGACAGACCAGACCTGTGAACAAGTCTTCCCTCTCCCTGCACCATAGCCATAGAGATAGCCAAACAGAAATTGGCTTTACAGCACTCCTGGGGGGCTCACGAGGCTTTTTCTAACCATTAATAGCCACAAATTTCTTCTGTACAAGAAGGCCACTACCTCACCACTGCTCCCTTCACATGTTCCTGTTCTGATGTCCATGGGGTGACCTGCACAAGCATCCTCTCCTCTGCAGACACTGAAGCTGCTCTGCAGCACAGCAGGCAGGCAGAAAGATCTTGATTCTCCATTCCAGCTGAGTCAGAGGCTCAATACCTTCTGTCACTTGGTCTTCTTTGGTCAAACCCCAAACTGAGTTTAAAGCTAGAAACATGCCAAGAACCAGAGGCTTCCTCTGAGCCAAGGCTCTCTGGGTAGATCTCTGGCAAGGGGCACAAATCATACCATTTCAAAGGCTGGGGAGCTGTGTATACTGAAATGTATACACAATTCTACTGTTTCTCAACAATAGGTTCATGCTCTAGAAGTGCAGAAAGCCAGCAGGCTGAGATTAATAATGCATTAGAACAAACACCAGAGCATTGTTTCCCATTTAAGGAGCTGCCTGGATATAAATAAACCTTTACTCACATTCTGTGATTTAAGTAAAAGGATCTTTCTTATCCAGAGTAACGATTACACCTTTCAGAAAAATAAGAGATGCAGACTATTTTCAAGAAGGAATCTGAGGAATTAGTCTTCAGCTCTGATGACCCAAAGCTTTTGCTGTCAGAGTATTGAAACTACATAGCTGGAATGTGACTCTGCCTCTGAACGTCCCCAAAGTGGGTGTCAGACCCCACCTGGAGCACTGTGTACAGTTCTGGAGCCCCCAACACAAGAAGGACATGGAACTGTCAGAGCCTGTCCAGAGGAGAGCCACGAAGATGATCAGAGGGCTGCAGCAGCTCTCCTATGAGGACAAGCTACAGGAGTTGGGACTCTGCAGCAGGGAGAAGAGAAGGCTTTGAGGAGACCTTCCAGTATCTGAAGGGGACCTACAGGAAGGCTGGGGAGGGATTATTGACAAGGTCTTGTAATGACAGGGTGAGGAGTAATGGGTTTAAACTGGCAGAGGGGAGATTTAAACTGGATGTTAGGAAGAAGTGATCTGTGATCTGTGCTAGATTGTGTGGTCCTACTCTGGCAGGGGGGTTGGACTCGATGATCATCTTGGGTCCCTACCAACCCCTAATATCCTGTGTGGTCTATCTTAGGTCACAGAGTAACACATCCAGACAGGCCTTGAAAGTCTCCAGAGAAGGAGACTCCACAACCTCTCTGGGGAGCCTGTTCCAGTGCTCTGGGACCCTTACGGTGAAGAAGTTGCCCCTTGTGTTGAGGTGGAACCTTCTGTGCTGCAGCTTCTATCCATTGCTCCTTGTGCTATCCCAGGGAGCAAGCGAGCAGAGCCTGTCTCCCCAGTCCTGACACCCAGCCCTCAGATATTTATTAGATCCCTTCTCAGTCCTCTCTTCTCCAGACTAACCAGACTCAGGTCCCTCAGCCTCTCCTCATAAGGCAGTGTTCCAGTCCCCTAATTGTCCTCATAGCCCTCCATTGGACTCTCTTGAGCAGATGCCTGTCTCTCTCAACCTGGGGAGCCCAAAACTGAGTGCAGTATTCAAGATGGGATCTCACCAGGGCAACTTGAATTCAGGGAACTACTCTCTCCAGTAGTTCCCTCAATTCAGGTTCAGTGGACAACATGCAACTGAACGGTTTCACATTTGCCCACCACCACCCATCTCTCCAGATGCCATCAGAAAGAGCCCAGGTCAACATCTTTAAAAGGCCATTTCAAAGTCTGGAGCACAAAGACAGCGGTGAGCTGAGCAGGCAGTTGCACGGCGCCGAGAGCAAGATCCTCTAGCAGCAGGATCCTCTTCCCCTGCCCTTTCAGTGGGGAGAAAACTGTGTGCCAGGTGGATCAATGACCGCTTGGCTTTTGTTTTATTTGTGAAGTGTAGAAGCCCAGAGAGTTTGACTGTAAAATTCACTGCAGCATTTGGAGTGGACAAGAAAAACACCAGGTCATAAATTAATTTCCTTTCCTTCTATTCCCAGTTTGCTGCTGGAAGCAAACAGGATTTTCTTTTGTGAGAGTGCAGTAGAGGGAACTGTTGCTATTTCTCACGTAACCTTGCCACATATCAAGCCCTGATTTCCTTTTTATGTAAATGAAAGGCCCTAAACCCATGCAATTACCCTCCACACATGCATTAGTGTAAATGCTGGGGTGTTACAGAACTCATTTATCTTCCCTGCTTTCTGTGAGGCTGCAAGTCAGCTCTGAGCTTTAAATGTTGTTTAAAAGTTCTGGGGCTAATTGATCACTTCAGAGATGCTTTAAACACAGGTAAAACACCGACAAAGACTTTTAAAGTAAGCTTTTCTGATGGATGAATTGCAACTATCCATCATCCTGCTTGCTACTTCCCTACCACGGTCCCATTAAACCTAATAAGTTCTATTAAAGGCTGTTAACATGTGGCATCTGTTAATGGAAAGTGTATAATGCACGAGGCATGAAGGGGTGGCCTGTGGGCTCACAGCGGTAAAGTTTGGAAGAGGAAGACAAATTCAGCTTGTTGGTGAAGTGAAGGTAATGACAGGGCAACGCTTCAGGCCTTTCTTGGAGATGATTCCCATGGAAGGCTTTGGCTGCGCGGAGGCAGCGAGGTTTGGTTCGCCGGCATAGCCCTTCCCCGCGCGTGTTGCACCTCGCGTCCTCCAGCAGATGAAACAGAGTTGAAGGGGAAGAAAAATCTGTTTGGTGTTTTGGCTTGAGAAAACAGGGTGGCACATGACAAGGCTGCACCTCTCTTGGAGAGGCTGTGCTCTCTATTGCTGAGATTAAGACTGATCATTTCTGAAGGAAGGCAGAAATCCCCCAACCTGGACAGCAAGGGCTGTAATAGTTGTTCTTAATGTCTGCTGTTAGCTGATTACTGACATCTTGAAAGCATTGCTCCAGCAGGGCCTTCTTGCAAGCTTCTGCCATGTGGATGCTCTGGCAGATGGAGAGCATGCATGGTAGGGAGTGGGTGACTGGGAGCTTCAAGGACTGGCACATCATCAAAAGCTTTGAACTGTTCCTAGCTTGTGAGACCGCTTTGCTTGTTACTAGGGGGACTATCAGAACGTATTACAATGACCAAAGCCAGTCTGTGTAGTAACAGCTGGGAGTGTAATCCCAAAATTAGCTCATTAATTCACAGGAAAGTATTTTCTACTCCTCTTTCCTTACACAAAAATGTGGCTGCTAGTTAGGCAAATCCAGAGCTTTAACTGGGACCTTTAAAACATTAGCAATGCACATGTGCTTTGCTATGCCTTAGAGGGAGATTTATTAAGTTTAGTCTCTAATCTCTGTTTACAAGCAGAAATATGATGAACATAAATCATTTGAAAGAAGATTTCAAGCTCCAAATCCAGTTTGCTGTTTGCTGATGTCATGATGTTATTATTTCAAACCTGCAATTAATCCTTTCCTTTGTTGGCCTGTTTTGCTTTTTAAAACCATTTCACTCCACTTGACCTTTGAATTTCTGGGCGGGGGGGGGAAGAAAACTGCTCAGAGTTGGAAATAACTCTGGATGTTATCTGTGAGTGCTTATTTACCATACATAGCCTGCTAAACTTGAGCTGAAGAGCTCCCAGGAGATGTGAGAATGAGGGGCAAATCTGCAAGCTACCAGAAATTCATAGTATTGTCAGGGCTAGAACGGACCTCAAGGATCATCCAGCTCCAACTCTCTTGCCATACACAGGGACACCTCATACTAGATCAGGTTGCCCAGAGCCACATTCAGCCTGGCCCTAAAAACCTCCAGGGATGAGGTTTCTGCCACCTCCCTGGGCAACCTGTTCCAGCATCTCACCACCCTCATGGTGAAGAACTTCTTTGAACATCCAATCTGAGTCTACCCACTTCTAGTTTTGCTCCATTCCCCCCCAGTCCGATCACTACCCAGCAGCCTGAAAAGTCCCTCCCTAACTTTCTTGTAGCCCACTTCAGATACTGGGAGGCCACAATAAGGGCTCCTCAGAGCCCTCTCTTTTCTAGACTGAAGACCCCCAACTCTCTCAGCCTGTCTTCACATTAATTACCATTAATTACCATTGTGGTGACTCTGTGATCTTTGCTAAGGACAATCAGGCTGTTCTTCATGTGGTGGCTCTTAGGAAAACGTCAAATAATTAAACAAACCCCAGTCTCCATGCTGATGCAACTGCTCTGAAGTGTGGATTCCTGCCTAAGCTGGTAGGAAGTGTGCTCTGTTGGCAGCACTCGAAGCCAGCTCAAAGTGGTCATTTAGCCTACGACTCTAAATTGTCAGTGACTACACCAGCCTCGGGTGCCTTTAAACATGGAAAACCTTAGCTGGTATAATTAGCTTTTAAGTGCTCAGTATACTCAGATGCTCCAGGCCTCTAGCACAGCTTGGTCAGGACCACATACTCATTAGGCAGGAGAAATTAATTAATGCAACAGCCTGATGAAAATCCAGATGTCCATGCCAAGGGTGAAAGTGCTGGCATGGTGTTTAGGTGAGTTACACCTAAAGAAGGGGAGGCAGGTCAGGTAACAGCTTTGGAGCCCAGAAAACCCCTCAGAACCCCCAAACAAGCATAAATTTCAAAGTGGACAATTAAAAAATGTCTTCCTGACCCTATAGCACAGCATCAGACTGGAAAATGGGACACAAATCCTCTTCCAGGCTGTCTGCATTTCTTCAGGTCTATGTATCTGTCTTCTGGGGCCATGACGTGCTCACATCTGTACCACAGCACCCAGAGGCCAAAGATATTTCATTTAGTTTACATTTTCCTGAGGAGCAGCTGATTGCTTGAAGTGGGAAGAGAAAAGCTGGCCAAAGCGCACGCCCCAAGCAGCAGCAGCATGGCAGAGCCCAGAGCAGGGGCTGCATGTCTCATGGGAAGGGTGAGGATAGCCATGAGAAAACTGAAGTGCACAGAACCCAGCAACATGAACAAACAGCGAAGAGAATCACAGAATATCTTTGGTTGGAAGAGACCTCCAAGCTCATCCAGTCCAAGCCTCCACCCAGCACTGAAGGGTCAACACTAAACCATGTCCCTAAGCACGGGCTCCACATGCTGCTTGAACAGTGTCCTCTCTGAAGAGGTGGCACAGCAGCAGAGGACATGTCCAATTCATTCTGCTCTTTAACTTTATTGACACAGTGACTTACAAAAAGAAGAGAAGCAGAGTGGAGAATAAATCTTATCAAGAACAACTAAAGGAGCTGAGGCTGTTTGGTTTGAAAAAGAGGAGGCTGATGGGGGGACCTCATGGCTGTCTACAGCTACCTGAAAGGAGGTTGTGGAGAGATTGGTGTTGGTCTCTTCTCACAGGTCAGCAGTGATAGAACAAGAGTGAGCAGCCTCAAGCTGCAGTAGGGCAGGTTTAGGCTGGACATTAGGAAAAACTTTTTTCATGGAAAGAGTGGTCAGGTATAGGAACAGGCTGCCCAGGGAGGGGGTTGAGTCACTAAGCTTGTTTAAAGGTCATTTAGATATCGTGCCTGGGGATATGGTTTAGGGTGAACCTTGCAGAGTCAGGTTCTTAGTTGGACTTGGTGATCCTGAGGGACTTTGCCAACCTGAATGTTTCTGTGATTCTGCGATCACAAACTGGACAACAGCAGTTCTTGGGCAGCATTAAATTGTTATACCTCCATCACATATGGCCCGGACACATCACCTCTGCTCTTTTGTCCTTTTTGCTTTTGGTGTGTGCTAGAGAGAGAAAAAGAGCTCAACTGTGGCAACAACAGCAGCAGAATAACTCAAAGGCAAAAAAAAAAATGGTAGTGCAGTGTGCTAGTTTGAAGCTAGCTGGAATGTTTTGGTGAGAAGAACTAGATTACAGGCTGTGAAAAGGGAACAGTGGTGATGTCTACTGCACTCATAGGCTTGCTGAGATGGATGAGAACAAGAACACAAACACGGATAAGGGAGTCACATTCTGGGCTTTGTGGGCTGCACTTCCCTCTCTAACCTAACCTGCCCTCTTGTGACTAATCCACCTGCTCCCTAACCCCCTTGGCTGACCCTCCATACTGCCTTAAACTTAAGATATAGGGTAAGGTTGAGGGGTGGGCGGAAGGTGGAAGGGTGGTCCCCCCTGGCTGACCCTCCATACTGCCTTGAACTTAAGGCAAGATATAGGGTAAGGTTGAGGGGTGGGAGGAAGGTGGAAGGGTGGTTGAGAGCCCCTGCTGGGGACTCAGGTTTCTTGGAGGGCTGTTGCATTTCTGTATCACTTTTTACCTCGCATGTAACTGTATGTTACATATACTGTAATATATGTATTACATATATGTATTATATATATATATGTATTATATATATATATGTATAATATATGTAATATATGTATTACATATAACTGTAAATATCTGCTTGTATATTGTGCTAAGCTGTAAATGTAAAGCTTCATTCATTGATTTGCAGTTGGAATGGGCTGCCCAGGGAGGTGGTGGAGTCGCCGTCCCTGGAGGTGTCCAAGAACGACTGGATGAGGCACTTAGTGCTATGGTCTAGATGACTGGGTAGGGCTGGGGGCTAGGTTGGACTGGATGAGCTTGGAGGTCTCTTCCAACCTGGTTGATTCTATGACTATGATTCATTCAATTTCCAGAGCCACTGAGTCTAGTCTGGGTGATTTTCCAAAGTGGGGGGTGGGGAACACCCAAAGCATCAGATGCCGAAAGCCGACGAGATTTACATTTAACAGATTGTAGCTTTTCAAAAGGCCGAGTCCCAGGTAATTAAAACTTTGGTGGCCTTTCAGCTTTCAAATTGCAAATAAAGGATCACAAAACCTAGCCAGGGAGGCCTTTCCCCAGCACATGTGGCAGGAGCAGCCCGTGCTGCTGTCAGGCTTTGACAGGTGTGCGCTTGTGCGCCGCTTGGCCTGCCCTCGCGCCCGGTTCCCCCCGTGAAACCCGAGAGTGTTTGTAAACAGTCTGTACTTTCTCAAAAGTGCCCCAGAGATTTGTTACAGGAAGTCAAATTGCTCAAATCTACCTAATTTGGCACGATACGTTGAAAGCATGCTTGAGTGAGCATAATTGCGCTGGGACTGACTTCATTTAGCAAGCTCTGGGCATACCTTTCCAATAACAACTGCAGGCGATGCACATTCGAGCCCTTGTTTGTTTCTGAAAGTGATTAGCCTGAAACGTTTTGGAATTTAAACACTCATAATTGCAAAGTGTTATTGAGGTTCAATGTTGATTTATTAAATAAATAATACAATTTAAAAGGGATCTTTTTTTTTCCCCCCCCCCCTCTAATTTCTTTCTTTCCTTTTTTTTTCCCCCCTCCCGTCTCCCCAGGAATGATTTCATAGAGTCATAGAATCAACCAGGTTGGGGGAGACCTCCAAGATCATCCTGTCCAACCTAGCACCCAGCCCTGTCCAATCAACTAGACCATGGTGATCTCATTGCTGTCTACAACTACCTGAAGGGAGGCTGGAATCAGATGCGGTTGGTCTCTTCTGCCAGGCACCCAGCAACAGACAAGGGGACACAGTCTCAAGTTGTGCCAGGGCAGGTCTAGGCTGGATGTTAGGAGGAAGTTGTTGGCAGAGAGAGTGATTGGCATTGGAATGAGCTGCCCAGGGAAGTGGTGGAGTCTCTGTCTCTAGGGGTGTTCAAGACAAGCCTGGATGAGGCACTTAGCACCATGGTCTAGTTGACTGGATAGGGCTGGGTGCTAGGTTGGCCTGGATGATCTTGGAGGTCTCTTCCAACCTGGTTGATTCTATGATTCTAACTCCAACCCCCAATCTCTTCTCAGTGAAGCAGTGGATACAAAACTGAAGATAGAAGATTTCACCTCAACATGAGGAGAATCTTCTTTACAGTGATAGTGCTGGAGTCCTGCAGCAGGCTGTTCAGAGAGGTTGTGGAGTCTCCTTCTCTGGAGACTTTGAAGACCCACCTGGATTCATTGCTGTGCAGACTACCCTGGGTGATGGAAAGACCTGCTTCAAAATTTCAACTAACCTCTTAAAATTCATTAATCCCTGCCCCCCTCCTCCCACTCCCCCCCACCTTGATATCTGAAAACATCTTGCTTAGCCCTAATCATGTGCAGACCCACGTGTAGCTCCCTTGCTCTAATTAAAATGAAGAAATGAGAGATGAAGCAATGCAAATTAAAATGAAGAAATGAGAGATGAAGCAATGCAGGAAAGATCTCCCTAAGGGTTAACCCTGTGGTCCCAACCTTACACCATCAGGAATGATGAGATTCTCTGAGCTAAACTAAACTAGAAGCTGAACAAGCTTCTCTTTTTGTCACCAATTTTGTAGATTCTTAGAATAGTTTGGGTGGGAAGGGACCTTTAAGCTCACCCAGTTCCAACCCCCATGCCATGGGCAGGGACACCTCCCTCTAGCCCAGGTTGCTCAAGCCCTCATCCAGCCTGGCCTTGAACACCTCCAGGGAGGGGACATCCACAACCTCCCTGGGCAACCTGTCCCCCAACCCTCACTGGAAAGATTTTCTTCCTAATCTCCAGTCTCAATGTCCCCTCTTCCAGCTCAAAGCCATTGCTCCTTGTCCTAGCATGTGAGATGGGATTCTTCATATCTTCTTTATAATCATCTTCATCCTCCTCCTCTTCTGTCCTGTCCTGAAGTGTCATTGAACTTGGCAAATCACGGAATCACAGAATGTCAGGGGCTGGAAGGGACCTTGAAAGCTCATCCAGTCCAACTCCCCTGCCTGAAGAGGACCACCTAGAGCAGATCACACAGGAACACATCCAGGTGGGTTTTGCATATGTCCAGAGAGGGAGACTCCACAACTCCCCTGGGCAGCAGATGTGCACAGCACCATGCTCAGCATCAGAAATGTTACCTCTGGACTGACTGTTCTGATGCTCTTGAAAGAATATTCAGCACTGGGGTAAGCCAGAAACATCATCACACCTCCAGCAGCACCATCACCCCTCCAGCAGCACCATCACACCTCCAGCAGCACCTCACCAAAGCCTGGCAAAGCACAAGGCAGCAATGGCTCATGCTCTGTGCCAAACCCTGGTCCGGGAGGAGACGTAGTGCTGGATTCACAAAACAGAGCTGCTTCTGTAAAACTCAGGATACCTGGGCCCCAGGAGGGCAACACATCCTCCCTGCTGTGCAAAGGCACAAAACCAACCTCCAAGCTAAAGGCTGGCTGCAAGGACATTCACTTTCCCAGACCCTGCTTCAGTGCATTTCTGCATTTGGGTTTGAGTTGAGTCATTTTTCTTTTCCTCACATTTCATAGATTTGTTTCAGTTGGAGAAGACCTGGGCAGCCTGATTTGGTTGGAGAGGTCCCTGATTGCTGCAGGAGCCTTGGACAAGATGACTTTGAGGGTCCCTCATCGAGTCCAGCCATCAACCCAACACCACTGTGGCTATCAAACCATATTCCCAAGTGCCACGTCCACATGTTGTTGTTGTGTGTCATCACACAGTGCCCACCTCGTCCAGCAGCCACTGACCTGCCTGTGTGCTGCCCTGACAGAGTCACAGAAACATCCAGGTTGGAAAAGACCCTCAGGATCACCAAGTCCAACCTATAACTCTACTCAACAAGATTCACCTTAAATCATATCATAGAATCATAGAATCAACAAAGTTGGTAGAGACCTCCAAGATCATCCAATCCAACCTAGCAGCCAGCCCTGTCCAGTCAACCAGACCATGGCACTAAGTGCCTCATCCAGGCTTTTCTTGAACACCCCCAGGGATGGCGACTCCACCACCTCCCTGGGCAGCCCATTCCAATGCCAATCACTCTCTCTGCCAACAACTTCCTCCTAACATCCAGCCTGGACCTCCCCTGGCACAACTTGAGACTGTGTCCCCTTGTTCTGCTGCTGGTTGCCTGTCAGAAGAGACCAACCCCACCTGGCTACAGCCTCCCTTCAGGTAGTTGTAGCCAGCAATGAGGTCACCCCTAAGCCTCCTCTTCTCCAGGCATCCTGAAGCACCATATCCAAACGGCCCTTAAACACGTCCAGAGTTGGTGACTCCACCACCTCCCTGGGCACCTCTTTCTACTGCCTGACCCATGGGATGCCCACACAGCCAATGCTTCCTGGGAAAGCAACAGCACTGAGGAGATGGAGGCAAAAGCAGTGGTGCATGTTAAATCTCCAACTGCATATTCCAGATGTTTCTGAGCCCCCACAGGGCCCTGTGGTTAAGTCCTGGGCTCCTGGGTGACTACCAGGAGCCTGTGCTGGGTAGCCTGGGGAGCACCCATTGTGTAATGCCAGCAGGTGTATCCCTGTGGTGGTGGGGAGGTGGTGGTGGAATGGCTAACTTAAGTGGTGCTGGAACAGGGAAGGGATTTCTCAAAGCCATCAATCTTTGCCTAAAGTTTACTTTGTTTTTAAAGCAACAAATTAACCAAATTGTCCCTAAAACAAAGCCAAACCTCGGGGCAAGCCTGATTTATAAAGGCTCTGTGCACAGTCTGTTTGGAACTAGGTGGGACCTTCCCCTACCTCAGCAAGTAATTTACTGCTATAATTTAGCCCATTTCCCCTTCAGCTCTACTACTGCTTACCCAAACCCTCTCCATTTATTTGTAAAGCAAACATATTATTTATTTGATGGGAGGGAAGAGAACAGAAAGAGCAGCACAACCTGAACATTCATCACTGTTGTTTGTGCTCCTTGAAGAACATTGCTGGAGCATTCCTATAAACAGTCCACATTTGGCTAAAGCTTTGTTGAGATAAACAAGATATGTTTTTTTTTTCCCTCATTAAGGTAATTTGGTGCAGTCTGAGGAACAGATTTACCAAGAGAATTAATCAAAGGCAGATCACGATTCGTGGCTCTTTCTATTTGTAGAGGTTTCAGCATAAACATCTCCATTAAAATTAAATTACTGCTAATCTGATCCTACTAACAGCAGGTTTTAAATGCACTTCACATGTGCAGACATGATGCTCTTGCTGACATTAAGGATTGCAGAATCACAGAATTGTCAAGGTTGGAAGGGACCTCAAGGATCATCCAGTTCTAATACCCCTGCCTTGCACAGGGACACTTCAAACCTCCAAGGATGAGGCTTCCACCACCTCACTGGGCAATCTGTTCCAGTGTCTCACCACCCTCATGGTGAAGAACTTCTGCCTCACCTCTAATCTAAATCTGCCTTCCTCTAGCTTGGATCCGTTCCTCCCAGTCCTATCCCTCCCCAGCTTGCTTCTAGCCCCCTTCAGATACTGGAAGGCCACAAAAAGATCTCCTTAGAGTCTTCCCTTCCCTCTTCTCTTCTCTTCTCTTCTCTTCTCTTCTCTTCTCTTCTCTTCTCTTCTCTTCTCTTCTCTTCTCTTCTCTTCTCTTCCCCTCTGATCATCCTCATGACCCTTCTCTGGGTCCAGCACATTCCAGCACCTCCAGATCTTTCCTATAATAAGGGCTCCAGAACTGGACACAGTGCTCCAGATGGGGTCTCACCAGAGCAGTGTAGAGGTCAGAATCACCTCCTTTGACCTGCTGCCCACACTTCTCTTGATGCAACACGGGACCTGGTTTGCTCTCTGAGCTGCAAGTGCACACTGGTGGCTCATGTTGAGCTTCTCATCCACCAGCACCCCCAAGTCCTTTTCTTCAGGGCTGCCCTCAAGCCATCCACTGCCCAGCCTGTATCGATGCCTGAGATTTCTCCAAGCCAGATGCAGTTGGTGTTGTTGAAACTCAGGAGGTTGGCATTTGGAGCTGTGCAGCAGAGGCCCAAGCTCACAGTTGTCATGGTGCAGATGCAGAGGAAGAGCTTTGCAGATGTGTTGCATCATGTATGGTATCCACACTGAAGGTTTGCTGGCTTTGAGGGAGGGCAGGTGAAAACCGGTTGCTTCTCCAGTTTTCCCATGAGGTACAAGATGTAGGAGGACTCACTTGGACAAGGGTAGGATGTAACTGTAGAAAGTCTCTCCAATCTGGACTTCATGTAGTTCATAGTGGCAAAAGGCAGCTCAGGTGTCAATCAAAGCAGCTCTCCCTGCAAGCTCTCCTTGCAACACCTTGCTTCAGGAGTCAGTCTTCTCCTCTCCAGACTGAACAGCCCCAGGGATCTCAGCCTTCCCTCATCAGGCAGTACTCCAGTCTCTTCAGCATCCTTTTGGCCCTCCATTGGATTCTCTCAAGTCCCTCTGGAACTGGGGAGTCCAGGACTGGATGCAGTATTCCAGGTGGGGCCTCACCAGGGCAAAGTAGAGGGGGAAGAAGAGAACCTCCCTGGATCTGCTGGACACACTCTTCTTAATGCACCCCAGGATTCCATTGGCCTTCTTGGCCACACTGCTGTCCCATGGATAACCTGGTGTGGAAAAACACCTCATCCCTGAACGAACAGCCTCTCAAAGACAGAAGTGCTTGCTGTCCAAGACACAGATGGAGATGCCTGAAGTCATCTGCAGTTAAAGGAAAGAGGCATTTTGTGCTTTAGGAGAAGCCACAGCTCTGTTCCCAATCCTAGTGAACAATCCTGTCAAGATGCTGAGCATCTTCAAGCAGAGTCTGCTAATTGCGATGCTGAGCAGCTCACAGCCCTGAACCTGCCAGAGTCAGATGGACATATTTACAAAGAGGGCCTTTGGGAAGCCTAGATTAGTGTCAGGACAACTTGAAAGGAAAGATAAGGAAGCTTAAGGGGACTCTTGCTCCCCTCCGGCAGACGAATGAATTAGCGGTGAAGGCTCCAGCTCTGGTCAAAGGGAAGGGATAATGTGGTGATGAAGTAGGTCTTAAATCATTCTGATGTATTGAAGTGTCACTCTAAAGGAGATCTAGAGATGCAGTAGAGAGAAAACAAAGTATCAGTCAAAATGCTCAGGCAGGTCTGAGGATGCCTTCGGTTGGCTTCTGAGCAGAGGATTTTCATCCCTTTGCAAGGGCTTTTTACACGAAGTGGCACAACTTGAACCAAGTCCTTTCTCCAGGTTTATGATTTAATTTCTCTCACAAAGGAGTCTCATAAAAAAAAAACATTTTACTTCCCAACAGGCAGAGCAAAGTCATGGGGGCAGGGAGGGTTTTATGTGCTGCTTAACCAGGAGCACAAGCAGTTGTGGGCACTCTGGTTGCTCTACCAAGGGGAGCAAAGTCCTTGTCTGATCTCTGTTGTAGGACAGAGTTTGGCACACGGACTTCAGCACCAGAACATGATCCAGTTGCAACAGTGGAGTCAGCAGTATGGTGGCACCTAAGGTTGCCAGCTGAGACATTAAACACATGGATGATGGATGTTCTGTGTAGATGATGTGTGGTGCATGAGAGATGCTTAAGGGATTGGCAGGGAGACTGCTGAGTCTCTGAGGGACAGGAGAAGACCAAAGATGCTTCTTCAAAGTCACAACAGAGCGATGCAGGAGCAAGGGGATCGTCCGAGGTACTGCAAGGAGGCAAACCAGTTTTATGCCAGGGCTGAATCCAGTCTCCAGAGTCTCTGTCAGTGACCAGTGTCCATCTCTAAGGATTGAAATGAAGGCAATGAAACGAGTACATCACGTTCCCCTGTTTGAGCTTTGGATTTCACATCATCTGAGATAAATCACAGAGATACAAGGCTCAGGGGAACACCAGGGGATTACAACTTCATTTTGTAGATACTTCTTTTGAGAAGCAAGCACTCCTCAGGTCACACATCCTTAACTGAGGTGCTACTGTATAGAAAAACCCCATAACATTTCACCTGGATCTCACTAAGTAGGAATTCATTAATGACTTTTGCCTCCAGGCAAATATTTGTCTCAGGGAAGGGTACCTGTATATACATCAGCTGGGAGAAGAGAGGGAGAGGGAAGGATTTATCTCAGAGAAGTTGTGAAGATACAGAAGTCTTGCTCTGCCCACACTTCTCATAAGGGTTGGCTGTCAGAAGCTACATTAAGTGGGCTGCACCCATTCTGGGGATGGGAGCTGTCATCAGAGTGAATTAGAGGCTTATGTGGCCATAGCTGTGTTTTGCATTCTGCTGGCAGTTCCCTCTTTGTCTGCTGTGCTAATGAAAGGTAGGCTGGGGAACGGGGGCACAAATGCATAAGAACACCAAGCGTGCTGCAATACACCTGGGTTGGGGCAACCCCAAACACAAATCCAGGCTGGGCAAGGAGTGGCTCAAGAGCAGCCTTGAAGAGAAGGACTTGGGGGTGTTAGCTGGTGACAAACTCCCTATGAGCCAGCAATGGTCGCTGGCAGCCCAGCAGGCAGCTGTGTGCTGGCTGCATCCTAAGCAGGGAGAGCAGCAGCACAGGGAGGGGGTTCTGCCTTTCTGCTCTGCTGAGACCTCACCTGCAGCACTGCCTCCAGTTCTGGTGTCCCCAGCACAAGAAGGACATAGAGCTGCTGGAGAGGGTCCAGAGAAGGCCACCAAGATGATCAGAGGGCTGGAGAACCTCCTCTATGGGGACAGGCTGAGAGAGTTGGGACCGTTCAGCCTGGAGAAGAGAAGAGTCCAGGGAAACCTTAGAGCAGCCTCCCAATACTTGAAGGGAGCTACAAGAAAGCTGGGGAGGAACTTTTGACAAGGGCTGGGAGTGACAAGAGGAGGGACAATGGCTTTGAGCTGGAAGAGAGGAGATTGAGACTGGAGATTTGGAAGGTATTCTTGGCAGTGAGGGATGATGAGACACTGGAACAGGTTGCCCAAGGAGATTGGTGGGTTGCCCTTCTCTGGAGGTGTTCAAGGCTGGGCTGGATGAGGCTTTCAGCAATCTGGGCTAGTGGGAAGTCTCTCTGCCCATGGCAGGGGACTGGGCGATCTTTAAGGTCCCCTCCAACCCAAACCACTCTAGGAGTTTTATGAGTGAATTATGCAGACAATTTTCCCTCTTTACACTGGAATTCCATGCAGGTTTACCATCATTCAGGGGGACCTTTTGCTTTTCTTTTCTGTGCATGCTGCTACGAAACAGCAGCTGTCATCCTAAACCTTATCTGAAGGTTACTTGGAAAGCACAATTAATGGCTACGAGATAATGCCACATCCACAGAGTTAGATAATTAATGAGCAATGATAATTAATGACCAATAACTGATGTACTTGTGACTGCAAGGAAATGTGGACTTGCTTTAAACCTAAGAGCAGACACAAACCTTAATCTGTAGTTTAGTGGTCATGGGAGCTGGGCTACAGTTGGACATGATGATCTTAAGGGTCTTTCCCAACCTTTGTGGTTCTAGGATCAGAATAAAGCTCAAGTATGAAGTGACCTGATCCTCTCATGCCAGTTCTAGAGGCATTAAAGAAGACCAATACCTGAGATGTGAGTCTGCCCCCCCCCCCCCCACCTCTGCAGGGCTCTCCAGTCTGGAGAGATATCCAAACGTGAAACACTGTCAAGGGACCCTCCATAGCACCCCCAAGCACAGCAGAACTTTGCTGCATTTCCCAAGGCCACCAACAAGGGAGATGTGCAATAGATGGCAAGTGTTGCTCACATGGGGACCAGCAAACAAGGGAACAGGTTACCTGATGTCCCCTTGCCACTGTTATGCCTTAATTGCCATCTGCTACCTGCCTTCTGTGATGCACTGAGACCAAGGAACCTGTCCAAAAGTCTTGTTTACCAGGAAATTCTCTGCTGCCCTGTGCTGGCTTGAATCTGGCCTTTAGGTGCCCAATTATGCAGAAAGATCACATGAAAGGTGTCTATTTCTAAGCACATTGAAGACTTATTTTTGCAGCTTCAATCATGAGTATTTTAATTAAAAAACAAAAGAGGTGGTACATGCATGAAGGAACTTACTTTATGCAGGTATATTCAGTTCTCTGGAGTCAAGAAACAGTAGCTCACATACATTTTACCACAGTGTGGCCAGTAGGACAAGGGAGGTTATTCTGCCCCTGTACTCAGCACTGGTCAGGCCACACCTTGAGTACTGTGTCCAGTTCTGGGCTCCTAAGTTCAAGAGAGATGTTGAGATACTGGAACGTGTCCAGAGTGGGTGACAAAGCTGGTGATAGGTCTGGAACACAAACCCTATGAGGAGAGGCTGAGGGAGCTGGGGGTGTTTAGCCTGGAGGAGAGGAGGCTCAGGACAGAGCTCATTGCTGTCTACAACTACCTGAAGGGAGGCTGTAGCCAGGTGGGGTTGGTCTCTTCTCCCAGGCAACCAGCAGCAGAACAAGGGGACACAGTCTCAAGCTGTGCCAGGGGAGGTCTAGGCTGGATGTTAGGAGAACGTTCACAGAAAGAGTGATTGGCATTGGAATGAGCTGCCCAGGGAGGTGGTGGAGTCGCTGTGCCTGGAAGTGTTCAAGACAAGCCTGGATGAGGCACTTAGTGCCATGGTCTGGTTGATTGGACAGGGCTGGGTGCTAGGTTGGACTGGATGAGCTTGGAAGTCTCTTCCAACCTGTTTGAATCTATGATTTTATGATTCTATTGTAAGTGTCCAGTAGGTGTAGGTGGGACTGGGAGCCAAATTCCCCAGATCTAAGACTCAGCAGAGAGAGAGAGGCAGGTGCTGGGCTTGCAGGTCACCTCTCAACGCGGAGGAGTTTCTTGAGATGCCAGTGAGAAGCTTCCACTGTGCAGTAGGCAACATTTCAAGTGTTCAATAAGGATTGAACACTTTTGCCCAGCAGCACCCCAGGTCCCGAGGCTGCCCTAAAGACTGGAGAATCCTGCCAGATTTCAGCATCAACAATAAAGCCTTTTCTGTTATCAGAGCTCAAAAAGCACTTTTCACTGGTGCAGCTTGCCTCTTCCCTTTAATGTGAGCCCCCCTCCAGAAATCATTATCCCCTGGAAGCAGAGCTCATTGGAGCAGGCAGCAGCCCAGCCTGGCTGGGGAGAGTTGAAGGCCTGGCACTAATAAGGTGCTCTATGCCTGAAAGGCTATTAAGGGAAACCCTTAACTAGGTGTTATAACGAGGGGCTATGAAGTGTCACAAGGTGTGTAAATGTCACAAGCCTTCTACCAGGCCTCTCTGTTAAAAGTCTTCCTCACCTTAGCTCCTCTGGGTAAAATATTTTCCTTCTGCTGCTGCTGCCCTTAAAATATTTTGATAAGGAGAGTGAAAATGGTATTTTTAGCAGCATGGATCACAGCAGCGAGGAGGAACAAGGAGCACACAGTCTGATAACCAAAGCATTACTATTACAAGCTGCTTAGAGAGTGCTGCCAGTGCTTCGGGTACAAGAGAAACTGCCTCCTGCCACCAGCACTCACAGCCTTCTCTTTAGGCATGTTCTTAACTTTATTCACTTGGTAAATCCGTGGGGCTGTTCCCCTGGATTAATGCCTGTAGGGCTGGGGGGCCTGTAAAGCCTATCTGCCAAGTCTTGAACCCATCAGCAGAATAGAGCTAACTGCTGCAGTAAACACTTCGTTAAGTGGGTATGAATGGAGAGAGCCTTGTGATGGACCTGTGTGAGATGATGTATTGAGCTGTGTGAAATAGGCATTGTTGTAGAGCTCCAGTCTTGGAAGTGTTCAAAGCCAGGTTGGATGGGGATGGGGGGCTTGAACAACCTGGAACACAGCCCTTTGAGGAGAGGCTGAGGGAGCTGGGGGTGTGCAGCCTGGAGAAGAGGAGGCTCAGGGGTGACCTCATTGCTCCCTACAACTGCCTGAAGGGAGGCTGTAGCCAGGTGGGGTTGGTCTCTTCTGCCAGGTAACCAGCAACAGAACAAGGGGACACAGTCTCAAGTTGTGCCAGGGGAGGTCTAGGCTGGATGTTAGGAGGAAGTTGTTGGCAGAAAGTGATTGGCATTGGAATGGGCTGCCCAGGGAGGTGGTGGAGTCACTGTCCCTGGAGGTGTTCAAGACAAGACTGGCTGGGGCACTTAGTGCCATGGTCTGGTTGATTGGCTAGGGCTGGGTGCTAGGTTGGCCTGGATGATCTTGGAGGTCTCTTCCAGCCTGTTTGATTCTATGAAATTCTATGAAACCTGACCCTCTGGGGTAGGCAATGGGGTTGGCATTAAAAGGTCTTTAAGGTCTCTCCCAACCCAAACCATTCTGTGATTCACTCAGCTAGGGCCAAATATTTCATAGTTGGTTTTGCAAACTGCTGTAGTTCCTAATCTTAGAATCACAGAATTAACCAGCATGGAAAAGACTTTCTGATACAGGCCAGGATGCCACTGGCCTTCTTGGCCACCTGGGCACCTGCTGGCTCATGTTCAGTTGCCTGTCAACCAGTATCCCCAGGTCCCTTTCTGCCTGGCTGCTCTTCAGCCACTCTGTCCCCAGCCTGTAACGCTGCTTGGGGTTGTAGTGGCCAAAGTGCAGAACAAATTCCCAATTCTTGGTACAATCAGAAATGGCAGTTTAAAACTACCAGCAGACCTCCCAGCCTGCTTCTCCTCGTTCTGGACTCCTGCAAGGGCAGGTCCTGCTGAAGAGAGGCCACGACCCAGATGGCAGTGGCAGTCCCACTGCTGGCAGCCACCTCACCTGCCCTTCAGTGCTACACAGGCTGCCTCCAAAGAGCGCTCTGTTTGACAGCCAGCCTTATCTCAGCTGCAGGCAGCAACACGAATGGCCTCACCTCCAGAGTTTTGTAAATGAGAAGAGTGCTGAAGTGCTGTGTTGAGCACCTTTCCCCAGCCCTGACACTGTCATTGCTGCCTGTGATGAATTAGGGTTGAGCTTGAACCGAAGGCTGGCAAATTCCCGATGAATTAGGAGCCCGATGATGAATAGCAGAGTCAGCCAGCCCCTCTGATTTAGCTTGTTTTCAGCTGCTGCCCTTCTCCCCTATCTTGAAGCAGCAAGTGTTTATGTGCTTGTAACAAGTGCCTGAGTGGCCTGCCATGGTCTGGGCTTTGTCAGGGGCTGGAGGGCTCTCTGGCAGCCTCCTCCAGCTCTACTTGACACAGCAGCTTTATCAGTATTTATCCCTGAGATGAAGAGATGTGACAGTGCTTTCAGGGAGAAACCAGACTGGGTATTTGGAAGGGGGGGAGGAGAGAGGGGAGCACTTCCTAGCCTGTGCCCTGGTAAAGCCTAGTTCATTCCATGGGGTTGGTGTTTCCTCTCACAGGATGGATGTCTCATCTGACCACATCAGACAAGCTTTTGCCTCTGAAAAGAGGTATGTGATGAAGCTGAGGGGACTGCAGTTCAGGCCTCTGTACAATGACAGTTTCCCCAGTTCCTGCAGAATTTCTATTCTCTGTTTTGGAAGGAGCAGCTTCCCTTCATCCACCTCAAGTGAAGCCTGAGCACGTTCCTGAGGTCCTTCTACACTTCATCTGGAGCCCAACATCCTCTTTTATGTCTTGACACTGCAGAGGACCAGGGAAGGTTAGCAGTAAAGCAAAATCAAAGGATACAATGACTAAATATGGTTTAAACCTGCACAGGACTGGAGATGCTGGTCAGTCACAGGGCTACCTCAGGACCATAAAAACCATTAGCAAAGTCTGTGTAGAGACATTGGTTCAGTTATCCTTCCTCTGAATCACAGGATCACAGGATGTTAGGGGTTGGAAGGGACCTCTGCAGATCTTCCACTCCAACCCCCTTGCCATAGCAGGACCAGAGAATCTAGTGCAGGTCACACAGGAACACATCCAGACAGGGCTGGAAAGTCTCCAGAGGAGGAGACTCCACAATCTCTCTGGGCAGGTTGTTCCAGAGCTTTGTCACCTTTCCATTCAAGAAGTTCTTCCTCATGTTGAGGTGGAATTTCTTGTGCTACAGTTCCATCCATTGCTCCTTGTCCTATCCCAGGGCACAAGCGAGCAGAGGCTGTTCCCTGTCCCTTCCTTCCTGACCCTCAGCCTACACATTGATCAGATCCCCTCTCAGTCTTCTGCTGTCCGGACTAACCCCCATGTCTATACACTGATCAGATCCCTTCTCAGTCTCCTCTCCAGCCTAACCAGCTGCAGGGCTCCCAGCCTTTCCTCACCAGGCAGTGCTCCAGTCCCTTCAGCATCCTTGTAGCCCTCCATTGGACTCTCTCCAGCAGACCTCTGTTCCTCTTGAACTGGGGAGCCCAGAACTGGATGCAGTACTCCAGGTGCATAATAATTTTAATACATAAGTCTGGACAAAATCTTTGATCTACCTTGCCATGCCTCACTTGGACAGCCATGGTGCAGGGACATGAATCATAGAATCATAGTATCAACCAGGTTGGAAGAGAACTCCAAGCTCACCCAGTCCAACCTAGAACCCAGCCCTGTCCAATCAACCAGACCATGGCACTAAGTGCCCCATCCAGGCTTTTCTTGAACACCTCCAGGGATGGTGACTCCACCACCTCCCTGGGCAGCCCATTCCAATGCCAATCTCTCTCTCTGGCAACAACTTCCTCCTAACATCCAGCCTGGACCTCCCCTGGCACAGCTTGAGACTGTGTCCCCTTGTTCTGTTGCTGCTCACCTGGCAGAAGAGACCAACCCCACCTGGCTACAGCCTCCCTTCAGGTAGTTGTAGACAGCAATGAGGCCAGCCCTGAGCCTCCTCTTCTCCAGGCTGCACATCCCCACTTTCATTCCTTGTGAAGGAGAAGGTAAAAAGCATGAACCTACACCTGAGTGAAATAAAGACCATTGCCTAGTTCCAGCTGAAAATGTGATCTCTGTCCTTCAAAGAAATGTCCACCCAGCTGAAGGCAGCATCACCTAAATGCACAACCCCACAACACCTCTAGGAAGGAGGGCAAATAAATGCTCCCAGGGCATCATATCTGTGGTGAGTCAATGGAATCAGGGTTCAGGGGTATGTTGTCAGGGGCTAATGAGGATAAGCCTAGTTGCCTATTGGCTCTGCTCCAGCCAAGTGAAAACACTTCACCTCCTGTTTTTCCACTGTGCCCTATTTTTACCTACCTGGTGTTTTTCTAGCCCTGCAGGTTATGGAGCCATCAGCAGTTTACATTATGCTGTATGGCTCATTCCAGAAATTACTAGATTTGGCCAAGTGAGAGGAGAATAGACCCAGCACATTACTCTTCATTTGAAGGGGTTGTGTATTCATCAGGCAGGATCTAAAAGAGCCCCTGCTGATAAATACACAAATCAAGAAAATCCCTTAAGTGCCTTAAAGGTGACCAAACATACACTCAGATTAAAGTAAATCCGTTGTAGCTTTTACATCTGACCGTAAGTGACTGGAAGAGGGCTGCTTTCCCTGGAAAAGAAAAGGCCCAACCATGCCACACTGCCAAAAGGCTGTTTCTTCTCTCAATAAAGGGCATTCAATCTAACGCAGAAACCAGCAGTTAAATAACATCACAGCTGGGCTTAAACCGACGAGAGGAAAGGTTGCCATGAGGGAGTGACAGCACCTTCCTCCCTAGTCCTCTGGTATTAAAAGAAGGGCCTCACTGTTGAACAGGAGCCCTTTGCCAGCTTTGCTTTGGGAGCTTGCAGCTTTGTGTTGCCAATGCTTGGCTCTGGGCACCCCTTAATTGTATCATAGAGCCATAGAACGGGTTGGAAGTGACCTCTGGAGATCATCAAGTCCACGCTCCCTGCCAAAGCAGAGTCACCTAGGGCAGGTCACACAGGGATGTGTTCAAGTGAGTCTTGAAAGTCTCCAGAGAAGGAGATTCCACAACCTCTCTGGGCAGCCTGCTCCAGGGCTCCAGCACCCTCACAGTAAAGAAGTTTTTCCTTATGTTAAGGTAGAACTTCCTGGGTTCCAGTTTGTGTCCATGGCCCTTTGTCCTATCACTGGGCACCAGTGAAAAGAGCCTGGCACTTTCATCTTGACACCCATGCTTCAGATAAATATCTGAGCTCTCCTCCCAGTCTTCTCTGAACAAAACAGTCCCAGATTTATCATAGAATCAACCAGGCTGGAAGAGACCTCCAAGCTCAGCCAGTCCAACTTAGCAGCCAGGCCTGTCCAATCAACTAAATGTCAGACAAGATGGAAACTTTATTTCAGCAGTTGTTCAGCAGTTATCAGTCTCTGAGGCAAAGCATCACCTGCAAGTCCCAACGTTCACGCTAGGTAATGCAGCCAGTGGTAAGTGGAGTATCAGTTATCCTCACTGGCTGTGCAGTGGCAGAAGAACTGAGCTATTTCAAGGGAAAGCCTTTGTAGCTTTAAGTTTCATTCACCATCAGTGCTCCAAAATGTAAGAATTAAGGGCCTGAGGGAAAACCCAGGCTGCTGAGCCAGTCAGGAGGAAACCTTTCTGTAGAATTTTGGACTGGGTCCTGTAAGAAGTGACCGAGGCATCCTTGTGGTGGTTTTTGCCTTTCCTGTTCAGAGGCATCCTGTACTGCTGAGGAGAAACTTGGCTGTGCTGGTTGCCCATGCAGTGCATTGATCAATGCTTCTTCAATATGTCACATAAGAAACTGAGCTCCTAGTGTCAACAGCCAGAAAAACTAAAGGGGTTTGATCTGGCTAGAGGTAGCTAATCCTACTTCTGCCTCCTTCAGCACACACACAACTGCAATCAATGTTTATAAACTTCTGCCCATCTGTCCTTAGGATTCCAGACCATCCCTTGATATGCATGAGGGTAGGGAAGCTCTGCAGAGGGACTGAGATAGATGGGATGTCTGGGCCAACGTTGATGGGATGAGCTTCAACAAGGCCAAATGCCACTCCTGCACTTGGCTCACAACAATCCACACTACAGGCTTGGGGCAGTGTGGCTGGAAAGCTGCCTGGCAGAAAGGGACCTGGGGGTTCTGATGCACAGCAGCTGAATGTGAGCCAGCAGTGTGCCCAGGCTGCCAAGAAAGTCAAAGGCATCCTGGCTGGGATTGGAAATGCTGTGTCCAGCAGCAGCAAGGAGGTGACTGTCCCCTTGTGCTCAGCTCTGGTGAGGCCACACCTCAAGTGCTGCGTTCAGTTTTGGGCACCTCAATACAAGAGAGATGTGGAGGTGCTGGAGTGAGTGCAGAGGAGGGCAAGGAAGCTGTGAAGGACCTGGAGGATAAATCTTGTGAGGAGTGACTGAAGGAGCTGGGGCTGTTTGGTCTGAAAAACAGGAGGCTGAGGGGACACCTCATGGCTGTCTACAGCTACCTGAAAGGAGGTCTTGGGAAGGTTGGTGCCAGTCTCTTCTCACAGGTCACTAGCAATAAAATGAGGGAATGGCTTCAAGCTGCAGCAGAGCAGGTTTAGATTAGGAAACATTTTTTCCCAGCAAGAGTGGTCAGAGATTGGAATGGGCTGCCAGGGAGGGAGCTGAGTCCCCAACCCTGGGTGTGTTTAAAGGTCATTTGGATGTGACGCTTGGGGATATGTCTTAGAGTGAACCTTGTAGAGTAGGGTTCTCTGTTGGACTCGGTGATCCCGAGGGTCTTTTCCAACCTGAACGTTTTTGTGATTCTCTGTGATTCTTAGGCTGCTGCCTGGGACTTTCCTCATGTTAGATGCCCTCGAGAGGATGGGGGCATTCGAAGTTTTGAGCTCACAGTAGCGAACTTAATCCACAGGTATTTTATTAAGTGTGTACTCTCCCAGGATTAACACTGTTCTACAGCACAGACCAGAAGTGTGGGTGTGTGGGGAAGAACAACTAGTGGTTATATTTAACCACCTAATTTGGACTCCCTGTGTAAGTAGAGGAAACAATAATGGTGGCCTTAATTACAGAAATTACCAGTTTGACATGTGCTTAATGACTAAGCAGATGGAAACACTAAACCTAATGCCACTTGGCAGACAATTGGCATTGATAATAGCCTCGATAAAAGCTGGTGATGGTAATCTGTTAGCCACGGACCTGGCTAATTCCAAGCAGAAATGGTGCATTACTTAGCTTCAAGACACAGCTCCCAGCAGGTAGACAGTAATGGAGAGTGGTCACATAGCTTTTAAAACACAGCTCCTGGAAGGAAAATCGTGTGGTGCAAAGAGGCAGTGGTGCTCCCTTCGCTGCTGTGGGTCAGAGAGTCATAGAATGGCAGGGGCTGGAAGAGACCTCTAGGGATTACTGAGCACTAACACCCTAACAGAGCAGCCCTGAGGAGAGGGACTTGGGGGTGCTGGTGGACGAGAAGCTCGATATGAACTGTCAGTGTGCTCTTGCAGCCCAGAAAGCCAACCAGAGCCTGGGCTGCATCAAGGGAAGTGTGGCCAGCAGGGCAAGAGGAGCAATCCTTCCCCTCTACTCCACACTGGTGAGATTCCACCTGGAGTACTGCATCCAGTTCTGGGGACCCTATTACAAGAGTGATATGGATGTGCTGGAAAGTGTCCAGAGAAGGGCCAGGAGGATGCTCAGAGGGTTGGAGAACCTCTCCTGTGAGGAGAGACTGAATGAGTTGGGGCTGTTCAGTCTGGAGAGGAGAAGGCTCTGAGGTAACCTTATTGTGGCCTTTCAGTATCTTAAGGGGGCTACAAGAAAGCTGGGGAAGGACATTTTGGGATGTCAGGAAGTGATAGGACTGGGGAGAATGGAACAAAGCTAGAAATGGGTAGAGTCAGACTGGATGTTAGGAAGAAGTGCTTCCCCATGAGAATGGTGAGACCTTGGAACAGGTTACCCAGGGAGGTGGTGGAAGCCTCATCCCTGGAGGTGTTTAAGGCCAGGCTGGATGAGGCTGTATACAGCCTGATCTAGTGTGAGGTGTCCCTGCCCATGGCAAGGGGGTTGAAACCAGATGATCCTTGCATTCCCTTCCAACTCTGATTCTATGATCACCTAGGGCAGGTCACACAGGAACACATGCAGGTGGGTTGTGAAAGTCTCTAGAGAAGGGTGTCCCTTGCCCTCTCAAGAACTGACCTGTTTATTTCATAACATTGGTTTAGAAATGTGTATAGATGGACCTAAGACCTTACCCATGGCCACCTCACCTGCTGCTTAAAGCCTCCCTCAGCTCTAGAGTGTGAGACAAGGTCCAAAGGTGAGGCTTTTATTCAGGTACATCATTCATTGCAGAGATGTGATAACTTGGGATTAGTATTTCCAGTGTGAGTAATGCCCTAGATCACAGGTTTTATTGTTTAGACAACAGTTGAGGTAATCAAACATGAAAATCCCTCCAAAAACTGTTTTCAAGGTGTCTGGACCTTCTCAGCACACTCAGTTTTCTCTCATTAGAAAACAAATTCCAAACCAGAGTTGCTCGACAGTGTGAAAGCCATCGAGCTTCAAAGGCAATCCTGTGTGTGCTGCTTGCATGCTCCTTGCCTTTGACTCTGAAGATTTACAGTGTCACCAATTACTTCAGTGCTTAAAATGCAAGACCAAATTCCTTAAATAATGAAATAAAGCATTTTTCTTGGGATTATTTTCCTTGCCTTCTGATTTATGACCCAGAGCTTGCAATATTTAGGCATTCTTGCGTGCATTGAGCCCGAGTTTGGTTTGAAGTAAGAGATGATTCACAGAATGATCTGCCTTCAGAGGCTTAGTCATTAAGGAAAAGTGAAATATTAGGAGAAGGGTCATAAATTACAAGTGTTAACCATACTGGCACCCTACACATCAGGGCATGATTTTGTTCTGCTTCTCTACACGAGATTCAGGGTGAAACATTATTATATGTCAGAGGTTCTCTGGCCAGAACCACAGGACTGCAAACTGAACCACAAAGCTGATGCTGAAAAATGCCCCATTTTGGGATCGCAGCAGCCTGTTTCTCAGGGCTGAGATCAAACTAAAGTGGGCTCTGAGGAGACCTTATTGGGGCCTCGCGGTATCTGAAGGGGGCTACAAGAAAGCTAGGGAGGGACTTTCTGGGATGTCAGGTAGTGATAGGACTGTGGAGAATGAATCCAAGCTAGAGGAGGGCAGATGTAGATTAGACCTCAGGAAGAAGTTCTTCACCACAAGGATGATGAGACACTGGAACAGGTTGCCCAGGGAGGTGGTGGAAGCCTCAGTTCTGGATGTTTTTAAGGCTGGGCCAGGCAGGTGGTGCAAGCCTCATCCCTGTACGTTTTAAGGCCAGGCTGGATGTGACTCTGGGCAGCCTGATGTAGTGGGAAGTGTCCCTGCCCATGGCAGGGGGATTGGAACTGGGTGATCCTTGAGGTCCATTCCAACCTTGACAATTTTGTGATTCTGTGGCCAGCTTCATTACGAACATCTCAGATAAATTCTTCACTGTGCTAACTTTAAAACACCTCCCTTTGACCCAGCATACGCAGAACCCTGCAACTTCTACGCATGTAGGTCTAGTATGTGGAAATAACCCCACAGATTCATATCCTTAGGAACATTATCCTTGCAAGCAGACTGGGATAACGCTGATGTGAGATGAGAGCACCAAAAAATTTCATGGATTACATTCTTCACCTTTTTATTATACACAGAATTCTAGTATCTATAATGTTTTAAAGTACTTATATACACCATAGTCCGATATGATTTATTTGGTTATTGCAATAACATTTTAGTGCCATTTTATCTGAGAGTTCATGGAATGTTTTAAAATCCCAGCCTAATGGAAGCCAATCAATCATCACATTTTCAAAGCACAAATTATTTAAGTTTCTCTGGGCTACACGGAGCTAATCACTGCGCGGAGCTATCCCTTTGTTTTGACTGATGTCATTCATTTGTCTTTAGCCTGACCTGATTGATAGTCTAAGTGCTGAAGCTAAGCAGACAAATGGATGTGTACTGCTGGGGTATTTCCAGTCCAGCTGCCTTTTTAGCACTAAAAACTTCACGGGCCTGATAGCAGCGTGCAGCTGCTCCTGCTCATGCGATTGAAATGAAAGCCTGGAACGGAAAGTGACAGCCTACACTTTTTCCTCCTTACATTAAGGGTTTTGTCCACCGTGCCTCCAAGCAATAACCAGTTATAAATGAGCTGTATTAAATCCACGCCTAGACTGGAGTGTGTGGTGGCCTGGGTTCCAAGTTCCCACTTTCCCATCTTAAAACACTCATTAATAGCCTTGCTGAGACACCCAAGCGCTATTACGTCCATTTCTTCCTCTCCTCTGTGAACCCGAGCCCGGCATCGTGTCACATGCAGGCTGTTGATTTTGATAACTAGGGAAGTCCTCCCTGTGCCAAAAGCTAGCTAGACTTCGCCAGGGGAGCTGGCTAACTGAAATCTGGGGGATGATTAAGACCTGATTAAGACAAGCAAGACTTGGCTTATCGTGTACAAAATCTTAGCGAGCTTCCCCAAACTCTGTGAAACCTAACACAAGCCAGCTCCAGCCCAAAGCCCTGGCTAGGTTCTTTGACTCTAATGTATTACATTACTGCTTTATTGGCTGACATCTACTAGAAGAAGTTTTAGGAGAAGTTTGCAGGAGGAATGAAAGTGGAGGTGGGGTGGGGGGGGAAATGCATATCCATGATTTTTCATTTACGCAGTCACCGGAGCAAATATATCTCTGGTTCCAAGCAGCCACATCCAAAGCTATTAAAGCACAGCTAGATTTGGCCTTTGTGCTGTGACAGAAAACATAAGCAAGCTCTACAAGTTGTGATTGTTTAAATTTCCATTTTGAAGTCTCTCCCAGCATTCACTGTGAAGAAAGTATCAGCATTGTTCTTTTTTCTGTTTGATGCTAGTGGGAGTCGTTTTCAGAGTCTGTAAATGCCAGAGCAACTTTGCCATTACTTGACAAGGGCATTTCTACTGCAAACACGAGCTGCAGCTGGGGTAAAATGGCAGAGCTGGAAATAAGAGAGCAGTTTATTAGCTGAGAAGATGCAACAGTCACATTGCAAGGCTGCATTGCACACAAATGTCTGAACTCGCAGATGCTCACAGAGCAGTCCTGTCCCTCACCTTGGAGACCGATCAGTGGTTACGGGTAGCTGAAGGCTGGGAGGCAAGAAGAAGGTGCCAGGCTCTTTTCAGTGGTGTCCTGTGGCAGGATGAAGGGCACTGAGCACAAACTGGAACTCAGGAGGTTCCACCTCAACACAAGGAGAAACTTCTTTGGTGCGAGGCCTGGAGCAGGCTGCCCAAAAAGGCTGTGGAGTCTCCTTCTCTGGAGACTTTCAAGACCCATCTGGATGTGTTCCTGTGTGACCTGCCCTGGGTGACCCTGCTTTGGCAGGGGGGTTGGACCCAACGATCCCCAGAGGTCCCTTCCAACCCCTTGCAGTCCATGATTCTATGATTCCATGTGGTATCACTGGGTCATGCAGATTGATGCTTTGAGCAAGCACTCAAAAACATATCAGCATGTGCTTGTGTGTATAGGATGAGAGATCAAACAGCAAACAACACTCCTCGTGCACTGTGGGATCATTTCCGCTCACTCCTCAGCAATGAGGGAAGAACAAATCCTTGCAGAGCCACTTCTGGCTAAATCAGCACCCTCAATGGTTTTCATATCACAAAGTGGCCAAACCCTATAGTAGGAGCTCTGCCTCACACCCACAAAGCACCTCTCATGGTGGATTCCCAATGGCTGGCTTTTAATTTAGGAGTCCATGCATTTGCTAGACAGCCATAAAATCATGGAATCACAGAATGGTAGGGATTGGAAGGGACCTCCAGAGACCATCCACTCCAACTCCCCTGCCCGAGAAGGATCACCTAGGGCAGGCAGGCAGGCACACAAGAATGCATCCAGGGAGGTTTTGAAAGTCTCCAGAGGAGACTCCACAACCTCTCTGGGCAGCCTGCTCCAGGGCTCCAGCACCCTCATAGCAAAGAAGTTTCTTTTCATGTTGAGATGACATCCACCCCTCAGATATTTATAGACATTGATCAGATCCCTCTCAGCCTTCTCTTCTCTGGACTAAACAGTCCCAGAGCTCTCAGTCTCTCTCCATAGTAGAGCTTCTCAAGTCCCCTAATCATCCTGGTGGCTCTTTGTTGGACCCTCTCCAGCAGGTCCCTGTCTTTCTTGAACTAGGAAGCTCAAAACTGGGCACAGTATTCCAGGTGTGGTCTCACTAAGGCAGAGTAGAGGAGCAGGCAGGAGAACATCCCTAGACCTGCTGGACACACTTTTCTTGATGCACCCCAGGATATGATTGACCCTCCTGGCCACGGAGACAACATTGCTGTCCCGTGCAGGGCTTGCCATCCACCAGGACTCCAAGGTCTTTCTCCATGGAGCTGCTTTCCATCAGGATGTCTTCAAGTCTGTATTGGTGCCTGGTGTTGATTGTCCTCAGGTGCAGGACTCTACACTTATCCTTGTTGAACCTCATGAGGTTCCCCTTCACCCAGCTCTCCAGCCTATCCACATCTCATTGGATGGCAGAACCACAAAGCTGAAACCTCAGATAGTCCTTTTCTATGCTGGCATTTCTTCCTAAGGACTGCTGGCAATGCTCAGATCAGAAGGTTTTAGCTCAGCATTACACCAAGTAAAAGGCAGCAGCACAATCAACCTTCTACTGCCTCTAAGAAGCATGTTTACAGTATAGGCATCACCAATGCCATGCAATATGGCTTTGGGAAGTGTAATTCTAACTGTCTGCCACCTGACAGAAGGACTCAGCTGTGGCTTGAACACTAATTATGTTATTCTTGTAAAAATATCTGCCCTGTCAGCTGCCACTTGAAGCTTGCTACTGCTGCGTGAAGGAAAATAGCAGTGAAGCAAAAGGCAAGTGCAAACAGTCGGAGGAAACCATGGCAGATATTGGTCCCACTGAAAACACAGCATCAATGTTTTGCCACAGATCAATAGTGAAAAATAAACCTGCCAGGAATCAGCCTGCTGCCAGGAATTAAGCAGAATTTTGCTAGCAAGCTGCCCCTGCTGCATCAAAAGCACCTCCAGCTTCTGCCACACCTCCCGAGAGATCAGCACAAATGGTTTGATAAGCTGAATAAAAATACCATGGCTTGGTTGTGGCAAAAGGGAAAGCTTTGCTGGGAGGTATGGAGTACAAAATGATGGCAGCTTTGTGTTCAAAGGGCAGGATCACAGGATTGTGATTGGAAGAGACCTTGAAGACCATCAAGTCCAACTGCTAACTATGCTGGTAGTAACTTTATTGGGTCTTTGCTAATGTTTTAGCTGCCCTATTTTTCTCCCTGCTTTTTCTCCTTCCACCTATGAAACGAATCAAAAGAAGTCCCATGCACTAAAAATTGCCAGCTTACCTAATATCAGCAGATGTTTTTAATGCTGTCTGTCCAGCTGGATGATGTGAATTCATCTGGAATGCATTTGAGAAAGAGACTTTAATGTTTAATGTTTAATGCTAAGTTTAATGTTGCAGCGCTCTCCGGCTCCGTCAGATGCGAACCAAAGCATTCACGCTGGATTTGCAGTGGTTGGAATCCATCCATTCCCTTCGCCTGTACGAACCCTCCTGCAGATGGCTGTGCTGGTGACACCCGAATTGCTCATGTCAGCTGCCAGGAGCCCAGGTTCATGGTCACATCTTGATCAGCACTGTGCCCAAGTGGCCAAGAAGGCCAACAACAGCCTCCTGGGCTGTATCCAAACCAGTGTGGCCAGCAGGAGTAGGGCAGCGGTGGTGCCCCTGTACTCAGCACAGGTGAAGCCACAGCTGGAGTGCTGGGTTCAGTTCTGGGCACCACAGAATGAGAAAGACATTGAGGTTCTGGAGGCTGTCCGCAGCAGTGAGGCTGCTGAGGGGTTTGGAGGGTGTTGTACCAGAGGCAGATAAGGGAGCTGAGGTTTAGTCTGGAGAAGAGAAGGCTGAGGGGAGACCTCATGGTTCTCTATACCTACCTGAAATGAGTTTGGAGTGAGGCTGGTGTTGGTCTCTTCCCCCAAGTAACCAGTGACAGAACAAGAGGAAATGGGCTGAAGCTTTGTCAGGGGAGGTTTAGGTTGGTGATTAGAAACAATTTCTTCCCTGCAAGAGTGGTTAGAGGTTGGGACAGGCTGCCCAGGGAGGTGGTGGAGTATCCATCCCTGGAGGTGTTCCAGGAGATGTGGCTCTTCAGGATATAGTTTAGTGGTCATGGGAGCTGGGTTATGGTTGAACTCAATGATCTTAAAGGCCTTTTCTAACCTTAATGACTCTCTGATTCTGTGATTCTATGATGTCACAGAGCTGTGAAGTGATTCTCTCTGACACACACAGCAGGGGAGTTGCTGCTGAATCCTCTCTTTGAAGAACCAGCTGGGTAAAATGTAACCTCCCTCTGCACTTGCCCATCAGTAAACATACTGCCTGAATTACTACTTGGGTTAGGTCAGGATCAGCTATCTCAGGGATGGACACAGCTCGACCAGCTCAGCTCAGTGCTGTTTACACAGCACCACCAATGAAACCTCTGGAAGAGTTCGTGCAGTGTTGTGATGCTTGGCACAACTGAGGGCATCAAAACCTGAAGCTCTGAATGTCAGCAGAGGTGTGACTTAACACCTGAGATTTCACCTTCAGAGTTCAAATGTTAAATAGATGTAACCAAATCCTCATATTATAGCATCTGTGCTTCCAGCTTTGCTTGGTGTGACAGAATCACGGTATTGTCAGGCTTGGAAGGGACATCAAGGATCATGTAACTCCAACCCCCTGCCATTGGGTCCAGAGCCACATCCAGCCTGGCCTTCAAAATATCCAGGGATGAGGCTTCCACCACCTCCCTGGGCAACCTGTTCCAGTGTCTCATTATTCTCGTAGTGAAGAACTTCTTCCTGAGGTCTAATCTAAATCTGCCTTCCTCTGGCTTGGATCCATTCCCCTCAGTCCTATCACTACCCAACACCCTAGAAAGTCCTTCTCCAGCTTTCTTGTAGCCCCCTTCAGGTACTGGAAGGCCACAATAAGGTCACGTTGGACTTCTCTCCTCTGCAGACTGAACTTCAATCTCCTCTCCAGACTGAACTTCAGTCTCCTCTTCAGACTGAACAGCCCCAACTCTTTCAGCCTGTCCCCATAGCAGAGCAGCTCCAGCCCTCTGATCATCCTCCATGGCCCTTCTCTGGACAGGTTCCAGCCCAGAGCAGGGGAAGCTCATAGCTGGGCCATGTAGGAAACGCGGCGCTGTAATTGATACGCCGTGTAACAGGGAGCTAATGTAAATCTTTCAGCAGAGGGGAAATATGCTTTGAATGTTTGCTTTGAGTGATAAGGCCACCTGATACATTTTGAACCTGCTCAGCTCTCTAAAGAACCTTGCCAAGAAAGCCTCTGAGCATTAGGGTAATGAGTGGTCAAAAAAAACCCACCCTGGGCTGCCATTCCTACTTGAGAACCTGAAAGGCATAGCTGGGCAGTCTGCTAAATGCAGTCTTTAACTTCCAGACTAATATTTCCTAATGTTTATTTAAGAGCCTGCAGTGATGGGAATTGCTGAGGATAGGTATCATGTTATTCCTATTAATGGGAATGAAGAATAACACCAAAAGAAGTTAAGCCATTGTTGAGTTTACTCCAATGGAATCTAATCCAATTTCCATTTTAGCAAGAAAGAAATAGAGTTTGGTAACACTCAAGCAGAGATGTTGCTTTTTGTGGGAACTAAATGGAATCAGATCAAATGGAAAGAGTTGGTTTTCAGTATTTTAAAAGAAGATAGTAAAGAGTACTAATATTAAACACTGAATTGATTAATAATATTGCAGATTAATAATATTACATATTGGTATTTGGAGTATTTTTATTCCATTTTCTCTCTCTTTCTCTCTCTCTCTCTGTATATCTATATCTAAAAGTATGTAACTTTACATAGCTCTGGCTGAGAGGAGCATTGTCTGAATCAAATACCTGAAACAAAATGTCTTGAGTCAAAGTAATGGCTTACACCAGCTCCCTGGGCATCTGATCAAACTTTCATTCAGAGAACATTTTTCTCCACAGACATACTTAAGCTGTTGAAATTAAAAAGCAATTTGAGCAATTACACAAATAAGAGTGACAAATGTTTCTTTTCCTAAGTGCAAGCAGGTGTAGAGCACAATCAAGGTTGTTCTCCAAGAGCTGGGAACTTTCCACGCATGAGTAGTGCCCAAAGAGCCCCAGACAAAAGCAGCAAAACATTATGAACTCTGAACAAGATTAGCCCAGCTTACAGCCTGCTGTGCAAACACATCTACAGCATCCTCTGTTTGGGCTGCACCAACTCCTATCACAACTTGCTGATAACACAAATAGGCATGAGCACAGCGTCCAGGCATACCTGACATCAGGTGGGTACATAGTCATGGAGTCACAGAATTGTCAGGGTTGGAAGGGACATCAAGGATCACCCAGTTCCAATCCCACTGCCATGCTCAGGGACACTTCCCACTACATCAGGTTGCCCAGAGCCACATCCAGCCTGGCCTTAAAACATCCAGGGATGAGGCTTGCACCACCTGCCTGGCCCAGCCTTAAAAACATCCAGAGTTGAGGCTTCCACCACCTCGCTGGGCAACCTGACACAGTATCTTACCATCCTTGTAGTGAGGAACTTCCTCCTAACATCTATTCTAAATCTGCCCTCCTCTAGCTTGGATCCATTGCCCCAAGTCTTATCACTACCCAACACCCTAAAAAACCCACAAAGCACTGGAGCAGGCTGCCCAGAGAGGTTGTGGAGTGTCCATCTCTGGAGACTTTCCAGCCCTGTCTGGATGTGTTCCTGTGACCTGGTCCTATGGTCCTGATCTGGCAGGGGCTTTGGACTGGAAGATCTGCAGAGATCCCTTCCAACCTCTAATGTCCTGTGATCCTGTGATCCTGTGATCCTTCAGTGCTGGGTCAAGGCTTGGATCGGATGATCTTTGAGGCCTCTTCTAACCAGATCTATTCTGTGGTTCTGTGACTGCCAATGCGATTAACAGATCCCTGCAATAGGGTCTCTGTCCTCTCTTGAGAAGGCAACCAATAATAAGAGCACAGTCAGGGCAAGTGACCACGATGTCCATGCTGATGTCCATGCTGATGTCCATGCTGCCCATGGTCGGCCCCTGCTGCTGAGCCAGGTGTGGCCGTGCACCACTAGATGGCAATGCACGGTGCAAAACAAAGTCCCATTCTACACTGATGCTGTGCTCCTGAAGCCTTTGGTGTGGCAGGACCAAGACCAACAGCTCTCCTTCCCAGGGGCTCCAGGCGTTTGTCCAGGAGTTACAAATACCATTTCATGCCGTGGTGAGGATGTGATTCTGTGTGGAGTGCCAATAAAAGGCTACATTGAGTAAACATTCTAGGGTCTGTTTCCTGAGGGTTAACACCTTCCTTCACAATCAGCAGAAATACAGTACAGTTACTCAATACAGGAAGGACATGGACCTGATGGAGCAGGTCCAGAGGAGGGCCACGAAAATGACCAGGGGTTTGGAGCACCTCTGCTATGGGGACAGGCTAAGGGAGCTGAGGGCATTCAGCCTGGAGAGGAGAAAGCTTTGGGGAGACCTAAATGCCACTTTCCAGCACCTGAAAGGGTCCTGCAAGAAGGCTGCAGAGGGACTGTTTGTGAAGGTCTGCAGTGATAGGATGAGGGGCAATGGCTTGAAACTAGAGAAGAGCAGATTAAGATTGGATACTACAAACAAGCTCTTTACAGTGAGGGTGGTTGAGCATCGGAACAGGTTGCCCAGGGAGGTAGTTGGGGCCGCGTCGGTGGACATGTTCAGGGGGAGGGGGAACAGGGCTGTAGGCAGGCTGATCCAGTTGAGGATGTTCCTGCTCACTGTAGGGGGTGGTTGGACTGGATGACCTTTAGAGGTCCCTCCAAACCCAGGTAATTCTATGAAGCAAGTAACTCCTGTCCCAGGCAGTGCAGCTCGAGTTGTTCAGAATTCTGGTGGGTATTCTGAGTGCTGACTGGGGATTTGCACAGCACTCACCCCAAGATTAATGGAAAGCACATAGAATTAGAGGATCAACCAGGTTGGAAGAGACCTCCAAGATCATCCAGGCCAACCTATCACTCAGCCCTGTCCAGTCATCTAGACCATGGCACTAAATGCCCCATCCACGCTTTTCTTGAACACCTCCACCACCTCCCTGGGCAGCCCATTCCAATGCCAATCACTCTCTCTGCCAACAACTTCCTCCTAACATCCAGCCTAGAGATCCCCCAGCACAACTTGAGACTATGTCCCCTTGTTCTGTTGCTGGTTGCCTGGGAGAAGAGACCAACCCCCACCTGGCTACAGCTTCCCTTCAGGTAGTTGTAGACAGCAATGAGGTCTGCCCTGAGCCTCCTCTTCTGCAGGCTGCACACCCCCAGCTCCCTCAGCCTCTCCTCATAGACCTTGTGAAAACTCCACAGATCAGCTGGACAAATGTGTCCTAAGAAGCAAGAAATTACCTGCTAAGGGGCAGGCTCCTTGCATTTGCACAGAGGCATCCCTCAGCATTAAGGGCACTGGTAATCCTAAGGAAGGAAAATGACATCCATGTCCTCTATCAAATGTGAGAACTTGGAGAACTTTGGAAGCAATTTGTTCTCAGCATAGTAGTAGAAGTCTGCAGAAACATTCAGCTCAGGGTAAGCCTTCCCAGCATATTCATAGTCATACTGGACACAACGTAAGAGGCGGTTTGGCCTTTCAAGAAAACCATCAGTTCAAAGTATTTTCAGCATAATCCAGGACACTAAATCACTGGCTAAACAGAAACATTTACTGACAGCTTGAGTACAAACCTTTTATTGTGAAGAGCAGTGAATGTAATGAGCAGAGCTGTAGCCTCTCGGGCTGGCTAAACGAGGTGGTGGCATTGGTGGGTATATGTGATTAAAATGTCACTGCCAGGGCTAAGCTGGCAGCTGAAAGGAAAACAGGAGGAGTCCACACCAGGCCTATTAAAGTGTTTAGGAGGGCTTAAATAACCTCTGCCAGCATGACTCTAACTGAGGTAGTCTTATTTGCTCTGAAGAGGGTAAAAGCATCCCTCAAAGCCAAAAAAGTTTAAGGAAATGGAAGACCATCACAAACTGCTGCCAAATTGATAAGCCATCTCAGAGCTGACTGAAGAGATAAGCCTTAAAACTGAAGGCTTCCATGTCTACATCAAAGTAACTTGCTTCAGTCAAGTGCAAACCAGCTCTGAGGTGTCTGTGGAAGTGTCAGTGCAGCAGCAGCAGCAGCAGCAGCAGCATGCAGAAGGGACCCTACCATGTTTGTACTTCAGCCCATATGCTCCCAGAGTGACACTGCTCTCAGTATACAAGAACCCAGGCTGGGACAGATGATCTCTAATCTAACCACACACTCTACAGCTGCACCCTTGGAGCAGATCCAAATCTGAGTTACTGCCATGTTAACCAAGCTGCAAATATTTCCATTACTTAGCATTTTAGTCTAAAAAAAAAATTGAATCACTTCTAGGTTCAGTGAATCACTTCTAGGTTCAGAGCCTCTATTTCTACTCTGCCCTCTTCTTTTCATCCTTCAAGCTTCTGTTTGCTCATTAATGCTCTGCTACAATAATCTTCTAGTTAATGTTGAGCCTTCTTTCAATACTGCTTACTAAGACTCAAAGTTGATCAGGCAAAAAGAATCCTCAATCTCTTATTACTTCCCAAGCTTTGCAGTTTTTGTCACTGCCACTTACATGCAGTGTTACACCTACTCCTGCTAAAGACCCTTGGAGCTCGGTGTCATGGACAGCATGCTTCAGAAGCCTGATGGAATCTACCATTTTGCAGCCAAGATTCTGCTGATTACCATGCCTGAAATGGCAGTTCAGTGACCATGACAGCTGTTTTCCACCTCTCAGAACTTCAAGAAGTGCACCGTGACACCTTGAGAAAAACACAAAGACATCAAGGCCAGGTTATGTGTTCAGAGGCAGAGTTTCCAGACTAGAAAATCTTTGGTGAGCATTGTTTGAGAAATTCACTGGATTTCTGGAGATCACAAGGTCACAGGTGTCAGAGGTTGAAAGGGACCTCTGGAAATCTCCAAGTCCCACACCCCTGCCGGAGCAGGACCAGAGAGTCTAGCACAGGTAGCACAGGAACACATCCAGACAGGGCTGGAAAGTGGAAAGTCTCCACAACCTCTCTGGGCAGCCTGTTCCAGGGCTCCATAACCCTTACATTAAGAAGTTCTCCCTCATGTTGAGCTGGACCTTCCTGTGCTGCACTTTCCATCCATTGCTTCTTGTCCTATCCCAGGCCACAAGCGAGCAGAGGCTGTGCCTGTCCCTTCCTTCTTGACTCCCCAGCCCTCAGATATTTACAGACATTGATCAGATCCCCTCTCAGTCTTCTCCTCTCCAGTCTAACCAGTCCCAGGGCTCTCAGCCTTTCCTCATCAGGCAGTGCTCCTTCAGCATCCTTGTAGCCCTCCATTGGACTCTCTCAGGCAGTTCCCTGTCCCTCTTGAACTGGGGAACTCAGAAGTGGATGCAGTATTCCATGTGGGGTCCAAGTGAGAACTTTATAACCCCACTTTACAAAGTTCACCCTAAGCCATATCCTCAAGGACCACATCCAAATGACCTTTAAATACATCTGGGATTGGTTAACTCAACCCCAATCTCAGGCAGTCCATTCCAGTGTCTGACCACTCTTTCTGTGCAAAAAATGTTTCCTGCTGTCCAGCCTAAAGCTACCCAGTGGCAGCTTGAGGCCATTCCCTCTTGTTCTGTCACTAATGATCTCTGAGAAGAGACCAGCACCAACCTCTCCACAACCTGCTTTCAGGTAGCTGTAGAGAGCCATGAGGTCTGCCCTCAGCCTCTTCTTTTTCAGACCAAACAGCCTCAGCTCCTTCAGTCACTCCTTACAAGATTTATTCTCCAGGCCCTTCACAGCTTCCTTGCCCTCCTCTGCACTCACTCCAGCACCTCCACATCTCTCTTGTATTGAGGTGCCCAAAACTGACCACGACACTCAAGGTGTAGCTTCACCAGAGCTGAGCACAAGGAGACCATCACCTCCCTGCTGTTGCTGGACACAGCATTCCCAATCCCAACCAGGATGCCTTTGACTTTCTTGGCCACCTGGGCACACTGCTGGCCCACATGCAGCTGCTTAAGATCTTAAGATCTTTCCCAGGCAGGCGATTTGATGATTCTGCTGCTATGAAACGCTTCATTACTCAATTTTTCAGGACCCAGAGTTGAGACGAAGTGCAGGAGGGCAGGGCGTATTTTATTCTATCCACGTGGGCTGCGTGCTGAGGGAGTTGCCACAATCAGTTCACCTTTTTTTGTTGACAAAAAGCAGATTAGTAAGCAAGAAGCTATGCACTGACTTGTCAGCTCTTACAGTAGGGCTGCCCCAGGGCCTCATGCTTCCCTCTGGGGCGGAATAGCTTCTTAATCCCCGCCGTGGGAGCGCTCAAGCATAGCCCATTTCTTCCTTAATTGATTCTAAGGTTAGAGGTATATTGTTTAATAAAACCCCACCTTTAAAAAGCCTTTAAGGCTAGAGTTAACTTCTACTTGAGTAGCTGCAATCAAGGCAAACACGTGGAGCTGGGTGCATGTTTCCAGGATTTACTGAGTGATTGCAAACCAAATCACCCTTGGTGAAAACGGGCAAGGCTGGACAGAGAGAAGGAAACCCCATCGCAAGTGATGTGGGTTTGGTTGTTCTCACAGATGAGGCCTTGCTGCTTTCAAAAAACAATTAATCAGCTCTGAAATGTTAATCTCAATAACAACAATTAATTAAGCAACATTAAGTAAAGCAAAGTAATTAAAATTAATTCACTAAAGTGATAATTAATTACATTAATAGCACTGTTATGTTAATGAATAGGTAAATATTAGTAAATGGAAATAAGTAAAGTAGTTAGAATAGAGTAGAATAGAATAGAATAGAATAGAATAGAATCAATCAGGTTGGAAGAGACCTCCAAGCTCATCCAGTCCAACCTAGCACCCAGCCCTATCCAGTCAACTAAACCATGGCACTAAGTGCCTCATGCAGTCTTTTCCTGATCACCCCCAGGGACGGTGACTCCACCACCTCCCTGGGCAGCCCATTCCAATGCCAATCACTCTCTCTGCCAATAACTTCCTCCTAACATCCAGCCTAGACTTCCCTCAGCACAACTTGAGGCTGTGTCCCCTTGTCCTCTTGCTGGTTGCCTGGGAGAAGAGACCAACTCCCACCTGGCTACAGCCTCCCTTCAGGTATTTATAATCAGCAATGAGGTTTGCCCTGAGCCTCCTCTTCTCCAGTCTAAACAACCCCAGCTCCAAGTTAGTAGTGCTAACTACTAATCATAGTAGGCATTAGGAGTTAAACAAGAAGGGTACTTCAGGATGAAATGCTAGAGAGTTTCAATACTCTTTACAAGTGCTATCAAATCTAGACAGGGAAATTAATCTTAATTAAGGTTAATCAATATTAATTAAAACAAAGTAATTAAAATTGCTTCACTAACGTGTTAATTAATTACATTAATAGTACTACTATGTTAATGAATAGATAAACATTAGTAAATGGAAATAAGTAAAGTAGTTTGTAGTGCTAGCTACTAATCATAGTAGGCACTAGGAGTTAAACAAGAAAGGTACTTCAGGATGAAATGCTAGAGAGTTTCAATACTCTTTACAAGTGCTATCAAATCTAGACAGGGAAATTAATCTTAATTAAGGTTAATCAATTACCATTAATTAAAGCAAATAAATGGACTAAAATGTTAATTACTTAGAATTAATATTAATGCTACATTAATGAATACATATTAAGAAACATAAATAAGTAAAGTAGTTAGTAGTGCTAACTACTAGTCATAGTAGGCACTAGGAGTTAAACAAGAAAGGTAGTTCAGGATGAAATGTTAGAGAGCTTCAGTACTCTTTACAAGTGCTATCAAATCTAGACAAGCAAATTGATCCTCATTAAGGTTAACCAATTAACATTGATTAAAGCAAATGAATGCATTAAAATATTAATTAATATTAAATTAAAATTAATATTAATATTACATTAATGAATACATATTAAGAAACACAAATAAGTAAAGTAGGTAGTAGTGCTAACTACTAGTTGTAGTAGGCACTAGGAGTTAAACAAGAAAGGTAGTTCAGGATGAAATGTTGGAGAGTTTCAATACTCTTTACAAGTGCTATCAAATCTAGACAGGGAAATTGATCTTTATTAAGGTTAACCAATTAACATTGATTAAAACAAAGTAGTTAAAATAAATTCACTAACATTTCAATTAACAACTTTAAATTAATATTATGTTAATGAATAGATAAATATTAATAAATGGAAATAAGTAAAGTAGTAGTGCTAACTACTAGTCGTAGTAGGCACTAGGAGTTAAACAAGAAAGGTACTTCAGGATGCAATGTTAGAGAGTTTCACTACTCTCTACAAGTGCTATCAAATCTAGACAAGGAAGTTAAACTTAATTAATGTTAATTAACATTAGTTAAAGTAATAAGTGTGGGCAGCAGGGCAAGGGAGGTGATTCTCCCCCTTTACTCTGCTCTCCTCAGACCCCACCTGCAGTACTGGGTGCAGTTCTGGAGCCCCCAGCACAAGAAGGACATGGAACTGCTGGAGCGGGTCCAGAGGAGAGCCACAAAGATGCTCAGAGGGCTGCAGCAGCTCTGCTATGAGGACAGGCTGAGAGAGTTGGGGCTCTGCAGCCTGGAGAGGAGAAGGCTTCGAGGAGACCTTAGAGTGGCTTTCCAGTATCTGAAGGGAGCCTACAGGAAGGCTGGGGAGGGACTATTGACAAGGTCTGGTAATGTCAGGATGAGGGGGAATGGGTTTAAGCTGGAGGAGGAGAGATTTAGACTGGATGTTAGGAGGAGGTTCTTTACAGTGAGGGTGGTAAGACACTGGCACAGATTGCCCAGGGAGGTTGTGGATGCTTCCTCCCTGGAGGTGTTTAAGGCCAGGCTGGATGAGGCCTTGAGCAGCCTGCTCTAGTGGGAGGTGTCCCTGCCTATGGCAGGGGTTTGGAGCTGGATGATCCTTGAGGTCCCTTCCAACCTAAACCATTCCATGATTCTATGATTCTATAATTCACTAGAATGTTAATTACTTGAAATTAAATGACCATTACATTAACGAATAGATAAATCTTAATAAACAGAAATAAGTAGTTAGTAGTGCTAACTACTAGTTGTAGTAGGCACTAGGAGTTAAACAAGAAAGGTACTTCAGGATGAAGTGTTAGAGAGCTTCAGTATTCTTTCGAGTGCTATCAGATCTAGAGAAGGAAATTGATCTTTATGTTTCTAGCTGGCATGAGGGCAATAATCACCCAATCACAGAATTGTCAGTGTTGGAAGGGACCTCAAGGTTCATCCAGTTCCAATCCCCCCCTGCCTTGGGCAGGGACGCTTCCCACTACATCAGGTTACACAGAGCCACATCCAGCCTGGCTTTGAAACCATCCAGGAATGAGGCTTCCCTGGGCAACCTGTTTCAGTGTCTCATCACCCTTGTGGTGAAAAACTTCTTCCTAATGTCTAATGTAAATCTGCCCTCCTCTTGCTTGGGTGCATTCTCCCCAGTACTATCACTACCCTAAGCAGTCCCTCACTAGCTTTCTTATAGCCCCTTTCAGATGCTGCAATAAGGTCTCCTTGGAGCCTTCTCTTCTCCAAGCTGAACGACCCCAGCTCTCTCAGCCTGTCCTCATAATCTCTGCTTCCTGAAGAGGTGGATGCCTTTTAAATAGGAATTAAAAATCAGGTTCCATTCAAACAGAACACAGCAGCACTTTATATGAGATGGCTTCTGTTGAAAGGGTGTTTGTGGACTTCTGACTCAGTTTGGATATGTCTGATATCTGCCTACACATCTTCCCCAAGAGACAGGGGAAATATTAGGAGTACACTGGCAAATATTAGAAGGTGTAGGTCATATAATAGAATCATGAAGTCCTATGTGTTGGGAAGACCTTTAAGATCATGAGCTCAAACCTTTGTTTAACTCTGCCAAGGCTGGGGCTAAACCATGGCCCTCAGCACCACAGCTCTGCCACTTTGAAACACCTCCAGGGTTGGGGATTCAGCCACCTCCCTGGGCAGCCTGTTCCAATCTTTGAGAACTCTTTCAGGGAAGATGTACAGCCTAAACCTCCTCTGGTGCAACCTGAGGCCATTTCCTCACATCCTATAACTTGTTACTAGGGAGAAGAGACCAATCCCCACCTGGTTCCAACCTCCTCTCAGGGAGTTGTAGGGAGCCAGAAGGTCTCCCTTCAGCCTCTTCTTCTCCAGGCTGAACAACTCCAAGTCTCTCAACTGCTCCTCACCAACCCTGTTCTCCAGATCCTTCATCAGCTTTGTTGTCCTTCTCTGGACCTGCTCCAGGACATCAATGTCTTCTTGTAGTGAAGGCTCCAAAACTGACCCCAGTACTCAAAGTAGGGCCTCACCAGTGCTGAGTACAGTGGGACCATCATTTTCTTGTCCCTGCTGGTCACACTATTCCTGATACAGCTCAAGATGCTGGATCCAGAACACCAGGATCACCAGAAACAAGATTCATTCTGAACCACAAGAGCACACTGAAAGGGCAGGTCACAGTTCTGCAGACCAAACTGTGAAACAAGCCTTGCTTGGGGTTCATCTAAAGGAAACCCAAGTGCAGAAACCCCAACCTGACTGTGTGGGACTTTTCTTCCATGGCTTTTGATTGCAAAGACACATTCCTCACGCATGATTCATCAAAGCCAAAAGCTACTCAAGTAACAGCCAAAGGACCTCTACTAACTCAAGATCAGAGCCCCTCTTATTGGCCAGAATGCTTTGCTCTATGGAAAACACAGATATGACAGTTGTGGTGAAGAACAAATCTCTCCATCTGCCACAGCTGGATCCCTGCTGCTGTCTGTGGCAGCCTACTTCACCTGCCCACTCTTCCATCTGTCCCCCATGGACTTCTTCCCTTCTGCCCCTGCTCTAGCTATGTCACTCGTGGTCTCAGGCAGCTGCAGGTGGCAGGGGGGACTTTGACTTAGTCTTTCAGCACTTTTCTTTGGACCTTTTTTCCATCCTGGAAATGTGCACATGCTTTAGTCTAGACATGAATACACTGTCTGTTTTTGCTCCTCAGACAGCATCTTTTCACAGTAACTCCACACATTATAGCTGAAAGTGGAACCTCGATATTTACCGTTGGGGGAATGGAGAGGAAAAACACCACCACTTTGGCAGCCACAGCTCTCTGCTTCACTACTATGCCTCACCCAAATTCTGCTGGTGAACAGGGCCCACAGAGACAGCAACATTCACCACCGAGGAGTGTCACTGGAGGGGAGAGACCACTGCTGTAGAGCAGAGAGAGTTCCTCAGCAGATCCCAGTGAGGAGCTGCGAGCAATCCTTCACTGACACCAGAAATCAGAGGAGGGGGAATATATCCTCTGAGGGACAGTGTCCTGCTGGCATCTGTGATAACACAGTTGAGCCAGGAGTCAGGGGTGAACTTGAAGCCCAGAGGTGGAATGGAACTTGAAGCCCAGAGGTGGATGTGGCGCTTGGGGATAGAGTTTAGGATACACCTTGTAGAGTAGGGTTATTGGTTGGACTTGGTGATCCTGAGGGGGTTTTCCAACCTGAATGAACATTTCTGTTTCTGTAAAGTGTGCCTTGGTGCCTCTGTTGTACCCTACCTTGGTTCTAAGGCTGTTGAAAGACAAGGGTGGCTTATTCCCACCTTTCTCCTCCACGCCCTGTGCTCCCCACTGAAAGAGAAGCGCTGGCAAGCAAGGCACTGGTAAAGAAGTTAAAAACAATAACCAAAGGTGCTCGATGTTTATTTCACCAGGCTGATTTCTAGGATTTCAGGGTGAGTACATTCCATCCCCAACACTGCTGAATTCCTCCTTCAAGCCTCGCTCTGTTCACCGCTCAGTACCCAGCTTGTGCCTCAAGCCCAGGCCACATCACTGCTCACGCTTCATGAGCGCTAATACAGGTTCTGTTTGAAAAGCCACACGTTAGCAAACCACAGTTATTTGCAAGCCTGGCCCAGGGCTAGTGTCAGACATCAACACATAAGCAGCACAGATATTTTATTTAATTGAGTCATGCCATCTGGACCAACAATGAAGGCACTCATATACCTTGCCTTTGCTTTCAGGCTGCAGAGTGCTCTCATCCTCCCAAATTGTCCTAAACTTCCAAATCTCAGCATAATTTAAAGAACACTTTCAGCTGTTACTTGCATCAGGCTGAATTTCTGCTGCAACACGCTCAGGATTTTTCCTATCCTAATTAAGTGAGTGAGCAGAGCCAGATTTATGTCCCTCAGTTTCATCCCAATGCTGCATCCAGCGTGCAGGAAATTACTAATGAGCAACTGAAAGGGCTGTGCTATATATAGTATGTGTGTACACCACCACGGAGCCACCAGCTTTCTTCTGCCAAAGGTTAGCTGCTATAAACAACAAAGGTAGCACCAAGCAGCCAGCCATTAGACAAGCAGAGCTGCTGCTCAACTTCTGTAGGCTTTCTAGACCTGCAGCTTTGCTGTTCCTTTCTACAGACCCTCCCTGCAAAGGTCATAGAATCATAGAATGACTTTGGTTGGATGAGACCTTGAAGGTCATGAAGTTCCATCCCTGCTGCCATGGGCACCTCCCACTAGCTCAGGTTGCTCAAGGCCTCATCCAGCCTGGCCTTCAGCACCTGCAGGGAGAGGGCATCCACAACCTCCCCGGGCAACCTGTGCCAGTGCCTCACTACCCTCACTGGAAAGAATTTTCTTCTTCATCTCCAGTCTCAATCTCTCCTCTTCCAGCTCCTTGTCCTGTCACACGCAGCCCTTGCCAGAAGTCTCTCCCCAGCTCCCCTGTAGCACCCTTCAGGTGCTGGAAGGCTGCTCTAAAGTCTCTCCTGTGCTTCTCAAGCATATCAGAGTATTTCCATGACACTCACAGTGAGCCAGAGCCAAACCAAAATATTTTGTGATGAATATGAGCTCAAGTCTTCCAAAGTGAGAAATGCTTCAGTGCTGTAAGCTTCCTGATTTAGTTCTGGGGCTCAAAGAAATGAAGAAAGAAGAAATTCCTGCGTACCTCAGTGCCACCTTCATGCCATGATTCTGCCTCCAAACTGATGTGCAACCATGCATCGCTGTGACAAGTTAGACAGCAGTGAGTAGACTCAGCACATGAAGTCAAGGGGATGATGGACACAAAAGGATGCTAAGTAAAAACCAGAAGACACAAAACGTCCTGGCAAGGGGCAAGACTGAGCACTTATGAACTGTTTGTGCTAGTCTCAACTACTGTGTGTGCAGACTTGGGCATTTCCAGGAAGGGGGCTACAGGACACCTGGGGAGAGACTTCTGACAAGGGCTTGTAGTGACAGGATGAGGGACAATGGCTTTGAGCTGGAAGAGAGGAGACTGAGACTGGAGATTAGGAAGAAATTCTTGACAGTGAGGGTGATGAGACACTGGAACAGGCTACCCAGATAGGTTGTGGATGCTCCCTCCCTGGAGGTGTTCAAGGCCAGGTTGGATGAAGCCTTGAGCAAGCTGGGCTAGTGGGAAGTGTCCCTGCCCATGGCAGGAAGGGATTGGGTGATATTTGAAGCCCCTTCCAACTGCATCCATTCTGTGATGCTATGATTCCATCTTGATCACAGGGAAGTCGACAGCCCTTCCTGCTGGTGAATGCTGTGGGCAACAGCAGATCACCTCCCTTAGCCTCTTCAGAGGAGAGGCTGAAGGAGCTGGGGTTGTTTAACCTGGAGAAGAGGAGGCTCAGGGGTGACCTCAGTGCTGCCTACACCTACCTGAAGGAAGACTGTAGCCAGGTGGGGTTGGTCTCTTCTGCCAGGCAACCAGCAACAGAACAAGGGAACACAATCTCAAGTTGTGTCCGGGGAAGTATAGGCTGGATGTTAGGAGGAAGTTGTTGCCAGAGAGAGTGATTGGCATTGGAATGGGCTGCCCAGGGAGGTGGTGGAGTGGCTGTGCCTGGAGGTGTTGAAGCAAAGCCTTGATGAGGCACTTAGTGCCATGGTCTAGCTGATTGGACAGGGCTGGGTGCTAGGTTGGCCTGGATGATGTTGGAGGTCTCTTCCAACCTGGTTGATTCTATGATTCTATACCCAGAGCTGGGAGATGTGAGGAGAGAATGACTCACAAAAGTTTATATTGAATTAAACTATCAAAGATCACATTCTGTGCTCCACAACCTCCCTGGGCAACCTGTGCCAGCGTCTCACCACCCTCACTGTAAAGAGCCCTTTCCTAACATCTAGTTTGAATCTTTCCTCTGCCGGCTCAAACTCACTACCCCTCATCCTGCCACTACAAGACCTTGTACATAGTCCTTCCCCAGCCCTCCTGTAGACCTCTTTCAGATACTGGAAGGCCACTATAAGGGTATCTCTAATGTTCAGCTTCTTGAAGTTCTGGAAAGACAAACTCACCAAAGTGTTGTGGGGTAAGCAAGCAGGGAACCGAAGCAGAGACAAAAGCAGCATTATGCCACTCTAATTCCTACACCTCCAGGAAGTTACCTAAATCCTTGCACTTCCCAGTTTCCAATTTACATTTGATTCAATCAAACAATTCTAATAGAGAATAATAATAAAATTAAAAAAACCCAACCCATCTCCATGTCACCAAAAGCAAAAACATCAACCCATGTATCCTGGGAAATAGCATCACAGAGCATTTTCAAGGGAAAGGGTATTTTTACACTCCTGTTTTCCAAGTTTCTCTATTTAGCAATGCTGGGCAAGAAGTCAAACATTTCCTCTTGACTGCAGCAGATGGAGGCTGCTGAAACTTCTCACGCTCTTGCTACCATGTTACATGAAGAGAACAAGAGGGAGTACCCCTCAGCACTGCTCACTGTCCACCTTATAGACATGAGCCTGAGGGACACTTCAGGCCAGGACTACTTGGCACTACCAACGATAAGCAGTCAGGATCCAAGGACACCTGCAAATCGATTTTGAGCTGCCACGGACAGCCTGTTGTTGGATGATGACAGCACTTGTAAAGGGCTTTAATGGATCCAAAGGAAGTCTAACAGAGGTCATTACAAAGTATTTTGCTAATGCACTTGATGCTCTTTCTCTTTGCTTCCAAAAATACAATCACACTGTTTTAACATAGCTGGATCATGTGGTAATGAGCTTAGGAATATCAAGCAAGTAATGAAGATATTGTACAGAACAGCAAAACATTTCTGGGGAAATTAAAGTATTGGAATGTGTTTTAGTGTGGCAGCTGATAAATCAAACAGAAAAGCCAGTACTGGGATTAGTAATTGGGTTAAAAAAAGACAAGGGGGTGGGGGGAAAGAGGAACAGAATCACTTAAGGCAAAGCATTCAGAAAGTGTTCAAAATAAGGCATTTCAAGAGCTGTTGTTGCTCTCCTAAATACTACAGAAAGCATTTCAGAGGCTATGAATATTCTTACAAAGTGCAAAATCTGATTAGTTAAGGACTGAGGTGAAAAAAACCCCCAACGAACTTCCAGCTCATCTACACAAATTTAAGCTAAATGGATTAAGCCAAGGAGCTCTGTGTGTAATCTAAACACAGTCTTTGAAAAAGGAGAACATTTGGACTGCAAAGTTAGCACAGACCTGAGGGGGAAAATGAAGTTGGGAGTACTAGAAAGTAGTGTATTTGGGTAAATAGGAACTCTCCCTCTTCACACATGGGATGACTGGGAATGAAACCAAAGCACTGCCACACCTTGAGTACTATGTCTAGTTCTGGGCTCCTCAGTTCAAGAGAGAAGTTGAGGTACTGGAATGTGTCCAGAGAAGGGAGACAAAGTTGATGAGAGGCTTGGAGCACAGCCCTGTGAGGAGAGGCTGAGGGAGCTGGGGGTGTGCAGCCTGGAGAAGAGGAGGCTCAGGGCAGAGCTCATTGCTGTCTACAACTACCTGAAGGGAGGCTGTAGCCAGGTGGGGTTGGTCTCTTCTCCCAGGCAACCAGCAACAGAACAAGGGGACACAGTCTCAAGTTGTGTCAGGGGAGGTCTAGGCTGGATGTTAGGAGGAAGTTGTTGGCAGAGAGAGTGATTGGCATTGGAATGGGCTGCCCAGGGAGGTGGTGGAGTCGCCGTCCCTGGAGGTGTTGAAGCAAAGCCTGGATGAGGCATTTGGTGTCATGGTCTGGTTGATTGGACAGGGCTGGGTGGTGCTAGGTTGGACTGGATGATCTTAGAGGTCTCTTCCAACCTGGCTGCTGCTATGATTCTCTTCACATATCACAGAGAGCTCATAGATAAGGCACACAAAGCCACTACTGCAAAAGGCATTTAGTGGATGTGTGAGGCAAGTCACAATTTTAGCTCCCAAGCTGGAGAAACTTTTCAATGGCTGCATACAAAGGAAAAATGTCATGATAATGAGACAAGAGTGCTTCAATTCTCTCTGCACAAAAAGGAATTTTGAAAGCCTTGAATGTGCCTGGAAGGTCCTGGTTGCCCATCCCAAGGCCTCACGGACTCCAGAGCTGGTCAAATGGGAGATTCTCCATTATATACAAGGAAGATAAAGCAGATAGAGAGCAGTGGCCAGAAAGCAGAAGGAAATTTTCAGCAACAACGTGGGAAAACATTTTGAGAAAGGACAACTGGATAGTGAACAGACAGGCAGAGAAAGGGCTTACACACCAGCAGCACATGGGCAAGGCACTGCAGTGTCTGTAGTGACACTGAAAGACATTGGTGAAAAGAAAAAATCCTGCTAGGATATAAAGGAGAATACTGGGATGTTGCACATCTCTTGTAGAGCTTCTAGAGCTGTGCTTTGGGAAGGGAAGGGAAGGGAAAGGAGAAAGGAGAGAGGGGAGGAAGGGAAGAGAAGAGGAGAGATGGGAGGAGGGGAAGAGGAGAGAAGGGAGGAGAGGGGAGGAGAGGAGAGAAGAGGGGAGGAGAGGAGAGGAGAGGAGAGGAGAGGAGAGGAGAGGAGAGGAGAGGAGAGGAGAGGAGAGGAGAGGAGAGGAGAGGAGAGGAGAGGAG
>WAAF01000461.1:76076-101840 GCA_013400475.1 Tricholaema leucomelas
GAAGAGAAGAGAAGAGAAGAGAAGAGAAGAGAAGAGAAGAGAAGAGAAGAGAAGAGAAGAGAAGAGAAGAGAAGAAGGAACACGAGAACAAATAATTGTTTTGCTGCTTAAAAGATGCCTTGATTCTATGAGCCTTGTCAAAACCAGTCATTCCAAAATCTGTAGTTCCTGGATTTCCTGCCCTAAGGACAATTTCTAGGCTTTCTTTATGTTCCTGAAACAGATACCCAATGAAAAGGAAGGGAGCAATGTGAAGGAAAAGTCACTGCCAACAGCACATCTTCATTCAAAGAATTATGCACCAAATTTTGTAGATGCAAGTCAGGCTGAAAACTCAACTTCAATTCTTCACCCTCCACCCTCAATATTAATGGTTGTCACTTCATATAATTTTGAGACTCTAATAACTGACTCAGAGCAACTGAAGAGCAAATTGTTATATTTTAAATCCATAAATCCTCCAGTGCTTAATGTTTGCTATGATGAGAAGCCACACTTAAATAAGAGAAGAAAATAAACCCACCCTGGTTTAGTTTCCATGTTTTTGTAGATAGGGAAGTAGGAGCAGCTGTTGGTTGGAGTTTTAATCTAACTGCTCTTAGATATCAAAAAGTTACTTAAAGTCATTTATTGACATGAACTGACCCAGGTTTGACCCCAACAAGTTTTAGGCTGGGACATCCAAACAGTTGTCAGGATAGCAGACAGGCAGTGCTATGGTCAGGATAGCAGACAGGCAGTGCTATGGTCAGGATAGCAGACAGGCAATGCCATGGTCTAGTTGACTGGACAGGGCTGGGTGCTAGGTTGGACTGGATGATCTTGGGGGTCTCTTCCAACCTGGTTGGTTCTATTCTATTCTATTCTATTCTGTTCAAACCCAGAAGACAGAACACAGCAAAGGTTAAGAATCACTGTTCATAGCCACTTATTCCCAGCGCAATGACGGCAGCTTGCCTTTAAACTTTAGGTTTCTCCTAAGTTTTCTTCCTGCTGTTTCACCTGATTGGGTTAATCTTTTTTCTTTTCCTTTTCCCCATGAACCAATTGTGTGACAAAGGGAAAGAAGAAATCCCAAACATACTCTAGAATTCACTCTGACTTACTTGAACCCTGCAGCGCAGGGTAAAACCGCTTCGATTCCATCAGCCAAAGGAGCTGACCGTCAAAACCCCGAGGCACAAAGCACAACTGAAATGTACAGTCTGCTTTTTTTCACCTTTGAAAAATTGCTTTAATCCTTTTAGTGGTGTTTTTTGGTGAGGGTTTTTTTTTTTTGTTGTTTTGGGTGTGTGTGTGTGTGTTTTTGGAGCGTGTGGAGTACATTAAGGCTGGATTAAGGGATGGTGTTTATCATACTCTGCGTTGTGGCTTCAGGAAATAGTCTGGCAACGCCGGGGCTCTCTACAAATGGATTGAAAATTAATCAACATCTATTTATGAGAAAGTTTAAACCATTATTAATGCACTGTAAATACAGATCTCCTCAGAGCTGACCCCAAGTGTCTGCCATCTGCTCAACTGTTGTAATCACATTTTTAAGGGACGCGGTCATACATAATGATGCTTCTCAGGAAAGAACATCCTGAAGTGCATCAGCAACATTTGAAATTCCACTTGTGTAATGCAATAATTTCCTACTGCCATTTGCTGAGGGAAAAAGCATATGGCAGTGACTAGAAGCCAATCAAGCAAGCCCTGATTTGTTTTCAGTGCTGCATGGGTGATGAAGGATCTTATTTTTAGACAAAGCAACCCTAAAATAAAACCCAACAACCTGAGAAAGCAACCAAGAAAAACCCTGCAGCTCTTACAACAGGATTTCTTTTTTTAATCCAATTAAATAGAAGCATTCTCACTGGCTTAATTAAACCATAGAAGCATTCTCCCTGGCTTAATTAAAGCATGGAAGCATTCTCACTGGCTTAAAGCAGTTTCCATGTTGAGATAGGCATAGATAATGTTAACTTCAAATGTAAACGTTGTGGTAACGTCAGATGCATTATATGCAGGAATTAATGGACAAGCTTAGCAAAGCCAAATGAACCAAACTATTTAATTTGAAATTGTCCAAAAAAAAATATATCCTTTCCAACCCTGACAGCATCGTTCTGACTTGATTCACAGATTACATCAGGTTGGAAGGGATCCACAGAGGTCATCTTGTCCAACCCCCCTGCACTCGGTAGGGATACTTAATAAATAAGGTACCAGGCATCGGTTTATAGCTAATCTGTTCAGAACAAGGACAAGACAGAATCACAGAAGCACAAGAAAACATCTGGTTGGAAGAGATCTCCAAGCTCATCCAGTCCAACTCTCAATCTAGCAGTGAAGGGTCAGCACTGAACCATGGCCTTAAGTGCTGCTTAAACACCTCCAGGGATGGTGACTCCAGCACTGCCCTGGGCAGACCATTCCACTGTTTGAGAACCCTTCCTGTAAAGAAATACTTCCTAGCACCCAGCTAGGGCAGCTTGGAATCATTTTTTCTGTTCTAAAGAGCAGAGGTTGCCCCCTCCTTGCTTCAGGGAGGTGTAGAGGACAATGAGGTCTCCTCTCAGCCTCCTCTTCTCCAGGCTGAACACCCCCAGTTCCCTCAGACCCTCCTCACAGTCCAGGTGCTCCAGGCCCTTCCCCAGCCTCATTGCCTTTCTCTGGACACTCTCGAGCCCTTCAATGTCCTTCCTGGAGTGAGAGGCCCAGAGATGAACACAGTACTTGAGATATGGCCTCAGCAGTGCTGAGCAGAGAGGATGATCCCCTCCCTGACCCTGCTGATCACAGTGTATCCTTCAGGCAGATGGATTATTTACACACCTGGGAGAACAATATCATCCATTTAGGGAACTTCTTTTTATGGGACAAGTAGGATCAGTCTCCTGCTCCCAGGAGGACACAGAAGTCAAAGACCACTGTGACACATGGCTGGCGTGGAGCTGGCAGAGCTAGAGCATGGTTGGACTCGGTGATCTTAAAGGTCCTTTCCAACCAAAAGGATTCCATGATTCTATGACATGCTTTTAAATGGGACTTCACACTCTACCTCCTTGTCACTCCAACCTACCTCTTGCTTATCTCTCACTGGGAAGCTGTTTGAAGGCTTCTGCAGGGAAGTTGGGCACCATTTTGTGTGAAACTACCTTCACAGAGTCAATGCACTGAGTCAGAAAGGACCTCTAAAAGTCATCCAGTGCAACCACTCTGCAGCCTGCAGGGACATCCCCAACTAGATCAGGTTGCTTAGAGCTCAGTCAAGCCTGAACTTGTGTATCTCTAGAGATGGCACCTCCACCACCACCTCCCTGGGCAGCCTTTTCCCAGTGTTCCACCATGCTCACAGTAAATAACTTCTTGCTAATGTGCCTCTTTTCCTCTGGCTCCTCCTCAGGGACGAGGAATACAAAACACTGATGCTGGTCTTCATGCCTTGACCTTCCTGCACGCTCTTGAGAAGAGTGCTGCAGTGAGGAAACCCTCTTTGTCTGTGGCCAAAGGCAAGAAGCACCATTCAAAGGCTTCTAAACCTTCATGCATCTTTTCCCTATCACCCATTTTCTCAGCTAACTCATAGCCAAGGCCAGGCTGCAATGCCTGAACAACACAAACCACTGGCAGTGACATTCAATAGAGATTCACCTCTTGCTCTTTGGAGGAAGTTTGCTCTCTGTTTTCTGCTTTGATAGTGTTGTCTTTGCTCACGGTGCACAGCCAAAACTGCATCAACATAACAGTTTTGGTCCTCACTTTCCTTATGAGATGAGTAGCAAATGTAACTGAGATACACACTGACATGCTGCTATAATGGGCCCATCTCCCATTCCCTGGTGGAACCTCTTAATTCATCTACAGGCTTCTTTGGTTGGTTGGTTGGTTTCTTTTGTGCACCAGGCTGTCAGCAAATGTGAGCTCGATTGGCTAAATGACATTTCAGTGATTCATCCCAGATGAAATCTTGGGGGGTGGGGGGAACTGTGACTAAGTTTGTTGGATGCTGTTAAAATATCTGCAAGTATGATTTTGGAAGCATGTTAAAAACAAGAAAGCATGACACAAACACAGGGAAAACTTCTGTCTCATGTCTCTGTCTCAAACCCCCTCTCTATTTATGTGTCAGCTTTCTGCCCTCTGAGTGTGGGAATGATATTTCATGATTTTAGACATGGAGTTAGGTCTCAAAGTCTAACTCAGCATCATAGGAAATCTTTCTGAACTGCAGTTATGATCTGGGGGCTGCTTGCAGCTCCCACAGCCCGTTTGGCTCCATGGAGCTTGACTGAGAGACTGAGCGGCGCAGCTCTCCACACATCCCACCCCACTGCACAGCTAACACTTTTTCAGCAGCAATTGCAGGATCACAGGATCACAGGATGTTAGGGGTTGGGAGGGACCTCTGGAATCTTCCAGTCCAACCCCCCCTGCCAGTGCAGGACCAGAGAATTTAGTACAGGTCACACAGGAACATGTTGAGACTGGAGCACTGCCTGATGGGGAAAGTCTGAGAGCAGAGCCCTGGGGCTGCTTAGTCTGGAGAGAAGGAGACTGAGAGGGGATCTGATCAGTGTATAGACATGGGGGTTAGTCTGGACAGCAGAATTCTGAGAGGGAATCTGGTCAATGTGTAGGCTGAGGGTCAAGAAGGAAGGGACAGGGACAGCCTCTGCTCGCTTGTGCCTGGGATAGGACAAGGAGTGATGGGTGGAACTATAGTACAGGAAGTTCCACCTCAACATGAGGGAGAACTTCTTGACTGTAAGGGTGACAGAGCCCTGGAACAGGCTGCCCAGAGAGGTTGTGGAGTCTCCTCCTCTGGAGACTTTCCAGCCCTGTCTGGATGTGTTCCTGTGCCACCGGTGCAAGATTCTCTGGTCCTGCTGTGGCAGGGGGGTTGGACTTGGAGATCTCCAGAGGCCTCTTTCGCCTCCTAACATCCTGTGATCCCATGAGAAATTCTGCAGCCTATGAACCATCATGGTGAGCCTGTCACTGCAGGGCCAGCTGCCTTCAGTGGAGACACCTGTGACTATGCAGGTCAGCAATGAAACCTCAAAATCACTGCTTTGAAATGGATTTGGCATCTTGAATGCCCAGGAAGGTGTTCGGTGATGCACAGTAACTCCAGGCGCTCCTGGCTCTTGCCATTCGATCTTGTGAAGAAGTTGTCAGACCTAAAATCACTCCTATCTGCAGTGACAGGGCTTGTGTTTCTCTTTTGTAGCTTTGTGGCACTCTTTGGAATTGAACCAGCAGGAAAAGCAGCTGGGGATGGACCCAGCCTGAGCAAAGCCCTCTGAAATGCTACCAGCAGGCTGTGATTATGCTATTACCCAGCTGATGACTCCAAGTAATGGCTGCAGCAGCCTTTACTTCCCAGGTTACTTCCAGAACAGTAATCAAGGACTCATTTTCAGCTATGAAGGAAATCCCAATTAATTACTCCTTCACAACAGGCACAAATTTCTGTCTGTGGAATCTGATGGATTTCTAAATGAGGGAGTTATTAGTTGCAGACATTCTCCTGTCTATTAGCATCAAGCCAAATGGATGAGAAAATGTTTTAGCAGGGCTTTGAAAGCTCCCTTGCACGTTGCTGTCCCACAAAGCAAGCTGTGGCAGTGATTTGCTTAGCTGCTCTGTGCAAACACAGCAGGAACTTGCCTGGCAGACAAACCCAGGTGTCTGCCACAACTGCTGCAGGGAAATACAACACAGGAGAAGTCTGAATCATATAGAAACCTGCAGACTGATAGGGGAGAAAGAGTGCAAGCCTGGTGCAGATGTTGATGAAAACAACAGTGATGAAGTTCAGAGTAACAGAATTGTCAGGCCTGGAAGAGACCTCAAGAGGCATCTAGTTTCAAGCCCCTGCCATGGGCAGGGACACTTCCCACTACATCAGGTTGCCCAGAGTCACATCCAGCCTGGCATTAAAAACTTCCAAGGGTGAAGCTTCCACCACCACCTTAAGCAACCCGGTCCAGGGTCTCACCACCCTCATGGTGCAGAACTTCTGTCTAACCTCTATTCTCAATCTGCCTTCCTCTAGCTTGGATTCATTCCCCCCAATCCTATCACTAGCTGTCAGACTACAAAGTCCCTCAGCATCTTTCTTATAGCCCTCTTCAGATACTGCAAGGCCACAATACGGTCTCCTCAGAGCCTTCTCTTCTCCAGGCTGAACCCTAACTCTTTCAGCCTGTCCCCATAGCAGAGCAGCTCCAGCCCTCTGATCGTCCTTTGTGGCCCTTCTCTGGACACCTTCCAGCACCTCCAGATCTTTCCTGTCACAGGGGCTCCAGAACTGGACACAGTGCTCCAGATGGGGACTCACCAGAGCAGTGTAGAGGGTAGAATCAACTCCCTCACCCTGCTGGCCACACTCCTCTTGATGCAGCCCAAGATCTGGTTGGCTCTCTGGGCTGCAAGTGCATACTGGTGGCTCGTGTTGGGCTTCTCACCCACCAGCACCCCCAAGTAATTTTCTGTTATTATTTACTTATAATTACTCATAAATGTGACTAACTGCATTAATTTCTTTGTAATTCTTGCTGTGCAGCCACATACTCAGCATTCTATGGCTGTGTGAAACACACTCTTCCACCCATCATTAAAAAGAAAAGAATTGGATATTACACATTTATAGGGACAGCCTCAATGCTTTTTTCTTGCAGGGTATTTCCTTTGTTCCTCACAGGGACACAGGAATTCCCAGCCTAGTCCAGGTTAGAAATTGCTTTGAACTATTGCAGGGCTTTTTATACTCCTAGGAGGAGCACAGAACAGTGTGGATTTGGAATAAGAGGAATGTAAGACCATTAGTCAAGAATGAATGTTTAAATCTACTGAAATTTGCAGGTACCTGCCCTCCTGAAGTATTTCTAGGAAAGATCAGCAGCCCTTACCTCAAACTATGTTTTGGAATAGCCAAAAGCCTCTTTACTAGGGAATAATGTACGTAAGGAATGTCCATGCTTTGGCTTTTGTAACAACAGTGAACCTCATGAAAGAGAAAAGCTGCAGAGCTCTCTCTGGGGCTTCCACCTGTGTTTGCTCAGGGATTCCTGTTTGTTAGCAGAACTCTGACAGATGCCTTCAGCCTGTGACATGTGTTGCTCTCTGTCCAAAAGCAGTGAACACAGCCCCTGTCAGACCAATAAAGCAAAGCTCAGCTGCTTTTCTGGCATTGTCACTGCCAAAGTCACCCTGCAAGCAAGACATTAACTCTCCAGGCATCTTTCAACCCGGTCAAGACATTAACTCTCCAGGCATCTTTCAGCCTGGTCAAGACATTAACTCTCCAGGCATCTTTCAACCCAATCTTGGCATTCCTTTCATTCCACTGACACCATTTCAAGCTTCTGCTTTTGCCAGAAGCCCACTCAGAAGCTCTGGTGGTTTTTTAGTTTTGCAGGCTGGTGGGCAGCTTCCCATGTTAGCATGCAAGGTGAAAAGATCCTGGGGATGAGCCTAAGTGGCACAGGTTTTCTGGGATTAGAAGCTCTGTGTTCCCATGTGCAAGTGTAAAACATGCAGCTCGAGTTTTCAGAGTCCCTCACCCTGTTGGCTTCAACTCTTGTAATTAAATATGTTGAAGATGTCTCTACATTAAATATAGAGTTTCTTCTTACTGATTATTGCATTTATATTGACTGCAATTGTTTATGATCATATAGAATCATAGAATCAACCAGGTTGGAAGAGAACTCCAAGATCATCCAGTCCAACCTAGAACCCAGCCCTGTCCAATCAACCAGACCATGGCACTAAGTGTCTCATCCAGGCTTTGCTTCAACACCTCCAGGGACGGTGACTCCACCACCTCCCTGGGCAGCCCATTCCAATGCCAATCACTCTCTCTGACAACAAATTCCTCCTAACATCCAGCCTAGACCTCCCACAGCACTACTTGAGACTGTGTCCCCTTGTTCTGTTGCTGATTGCCTTGCAGAAGAGACCATCCTCAGCTGGTTACAACCTCCCTTCGGGTAGTTGTAGACAGCACCACTGAGCCTCCTCTTCTGCAGGCTGCACACCCCCAGCTCCCTCAGCCTCTCCTCACAGGGCTGTGCTCCAGGCCCCTCACCAGCTTCGTCGCCCTTCTCTGGACACGTTCCAGCATCTCAACATCTCTCTTGAATTGAGGAGCCCAGACCTGGACACAGTATTTTCATAGATATTTTCATAGAAATCACAGAGTGGTTTGGGTTGGAAGTGACCTTAAAGATCATTCAGTTCCAGCACCCCTGCCATGGGCAGGGACATGTCCCACTAGACCAGCTTGCTCAAGGCTTCAGCCAACCTGGCCTTGAGCACTTCCAGCCTTGGAGTCTGTCCCCTGGCAACCTCCCATTCTCACCACCCTCACCAGGAAGAATTTCTTCCTAATGTCAAATCAGATTCTATCTTCTTCCAATTTGAGGTCATTACCTTTGTTCTGTCACTCTAGGCCTTTGTTAAAATGTCCCTTCCCAGCTCTCCTGTAGCCTTCTTCAGATACTGGAAGACTGCTCTAAGGTCTCCCTGGACTCTTCACTCCTCCAAGCTAAACAACCTCAACTCTCTCAATCTGTTCCCATCGGGAAGGTGCTCCAGCCCTCACATCATCTTGGTGGTCTCCTCTGGACCTGCTGTAACAATTTCATGTCCTTCTTATATTGAGAATTCCAGAGCTGAATCCAGAACTCAAGGTGTGGTTTCAGCAGAGAGGAGCAAAGAGGCAGAATGCCCTCCCTTGACCTGCTGCCCATGCTGCTGGGGATGCAGCTCAAGACATGGTTGCTTTCTGGGCTGTGAGCACACATTGCCAGCTTATGCTCACCCAGCACCCTCCAATCCTCCTCAGCTCTGTTTCCTATCTATTCTCCATCCAGTTTGGGTTTGTGCTTGACATTGCCTGACCAGGATGAGGACCTTGCACCTCCTAAAGCCCATCTCTCAAGCCTATCCAGGCCCCTCTGGGTGGCATCCCTTGCCTCTAGCGTGCTGACTGCACCACACGGCTTGGTGCTGCGGACAAACTTGCTGAGGATGCCTCAATCCCACTGTCCATGTCACCAAGTTGTTAACCAGCACTGGTCCCACTGATGACCCCTGAGGAACACCACTTGTCAGTGGTGGCCCCTCACTCTGAGAAGGACATTAAGGTGCTGGAGCATCTCTAAAGAAGAACAACAGGGCTGGCATAAGGTCTTGAACACCTTGGAGTGTTCTTGAAGTTCTATGAGGAACAGCTGAGGGAACTGGGGTTGCTTAGTCTGCAGAAGAGGAGGCTGAGGGGAGACCTCATGGCCCTCTACCATAACCTCAAAGGAGGTTAGAACAAAGTGGAGCTTGGTCATGCAATGAGTTGGACTCAATGATCCTAGAGGTCTTTTCCAACATGGTTAATTCTGTGATTCTGCGACGTGACAGGACAAGAGAAAACAGCTTCCAGTTGTGCCAAGGGAAGTTCAGTTTGTATAACAGGAAAAATTTCTTCCCAGAAAGAGTTCCCAAGCACTAGAAGAGGCTGCCCAAGGATGTGGCAGGATCACTTTGCTTGGAGGTGTTTTACAGCTGGATGTGGCACTGAGCGATGTGATGTAGTGACAGTGTCTTATTGGCAGTGCTGGGATTGTGAGTGGTTGGACTTGATGGCCTCAAAGGTCTCTTCCAACCTCAACAGGATTCTAGGTTTGAAGAGACTAATGAAACCATTTGGGAAGGAAACTCAACATGAAGCAGACTCTTTCTCACATTAGGCGTTCACCTCAGGGTGCAGCCTGCAGCGCGTTGCTGCTTGTGTTGGATCTACAACATCGGCATCCTCACGGCAACACACTGCCACCGCCACGAAATGCAGCAGGGGCTGAGGGGGTTAATGCTTTCCTTCTTTCCTTTGGGAGGCCTGGGTTCAAATTTAGTTCAAGTCACAAGTGAGAATGAGTTTGGTGGTCTCGAAGCAAAACACATTTGTCCTGCGTGCTACAAAACCACGGCGCAATTTGGCACACATCTGCTCCATTGAATGTTTGTGCTCCGAGGAGCGGAGCTGGAATGCCGCAGGTCAGCGGCGCACTGTGCCGGTGGGAGGACATGGGAAAACACCCACCAGCAGGCCTTGCAGGCCTACCAAGCTCATGCATGTCACCCACCCCAGCCTCAACCTCTACTCTGCCAATTAGCACAAAACCGAATCTCCCTTTTATAGGTGAAAGGCGGCAGAGGTTTTGCTCTCTGTGAGATTCTGCTTGCTCGCAGGGTGGTTTGGAACTGACTTGGCAGCTGAAATGCTCTGGGTTTTTTTGAGCTATCTCTGAAAAAAGGAATTTTAGAAATGTTGAAAAACTGTCAAAAGGTGAAGTTCTGACTGCAGGGTTTCCACTTGGAACGTTTCCAGTGGGTTCAAGAGCTCAGGTTTTCGCTGGAGTCGTTTCATTTTGCCGCATTTTTCATGCAGCGCTGTTACGGCTCCAAAGCGACGCAAGAGATAACGTGGGAAGGGGGAAACCAGGCATCTGGCATTTAAAAGGGTTCAAGAACCATCTGCAGAGCAGGCATCAAATGTGAAAATTGCTGCAAAACGTTCATTTTATAGCCCTTATATATGCATAAGTGTATATAGAAAATACTTTGCTGTAAAGCCCCAGTACCCACCTTTAGTGCTGGGCAGCTGGATGACGTCAAAGAAACCGTTTCTAGTTAGGTCTGAAATATCAGCTGGTATCAGATGAAATTGCCAGCAAGTGCCATGAGGACAATTGGACATTGGAATCATCTGCAATGGAAAGCAGTGGTGTCCCCTGCGTTGGGCAGACTCAGCTCGACAGGGCGCTGGGCCAGGTCATTTCAACTAGACTAGAATCATAGGCTTAAAGAATCATAGAATCACAAAATCAATCACTGAAGCATAGAATCACAGAATCATAGAATCATAACATCACTGAACCATAGGATCACAGAATCAGAGAGTCACAGAATCACAGAATCAGCCAGGGTTGGAAGGGACCACAAGGATCATCTAGTTCCAATCCCCCTGCCATGGGCAGGGACACCATACCCTACATTTTTCTGTGGTTATTCACTCTTGCTGCTCTGTAACACCTTGGTCCCAGGTTGCTCCAAGCACACAGTCGTTCTTTGACCTGGTGACATTCTGTGACAGATTCCTGCCATCACAGATTGTCAGCTTGGTTAGAGCACTGGTAGTAATCCTATTTCCAGTAATCAGGATTCCCAGCCAACATCTTCCACCATTCCTTTAACCCACTCCCAGGCACAGATCGTTGGACTGAAACTTTATGCATTTCATAGAATCANAGGGGAGGTCTAGGCTGGATGTTAGGAGGGAGTTCTTCACAGAGAGAGTGATTGGCATTGGAATGGGTTGCCAAAACATGGTCACCCAGGGCAGGTCACACAGGAATACATCCAAATGGGGCTTGAAAGTCTATAAAGAAAATTTCACAACTTCTCTGGGAGCCTGCTCCATGGCTCCAGCACTCTCACAGCAAAGCGGTTTCTCCTCCTGTTGAGATGGAACTTCCCTGTGATTCAGAAAGCTTGGATGAGATGACCCTTGAGGTCCTTTCCAACCTGGCATTCTATGGAAGTAATTCCTTCTGGTGTTCATCAATCTACTGAAATCCTTAAAACCATCTAAAGCTGAATTTAGAGGATGGTGGAGAGTTATTCTGAAATATCTCATTCTTGAGACTTCTCCTCTTGGGCACAGCATGGAGGAGCCTTCCCTGAAGAGCAAACACACAAATTCTCCTGCAGCCTTCCATGGCACGTTTACAAGAGCCGTAAGAAAGTGACTCACAAGGCAAAATTCCCAAGGCTTTCTCCACCCTTCTCCATTTCCCCTTCTTTCACCTCAGTATCAGAATGGTTCAGAAGTGGAAAACTAAGTCAGGCAGTGACAGCTTTTTTGGTGATTTCTTAGGGTTGCTAACACGACTGCTGTGAGGAATGCTTAAACAGCAGGGTGCTTCCCACTTCCCTACTCTCACCTGCCTCCCTCCCTCTTAAATATTTGCTCCTGCAAACATTTGAGTATTTGAATTTAGCTGCCCTAAAGCTCACAATCAAGTGAGCTTTCAGCTGGAATGTGTTTGGGGAGCTGCATCAGAAACTGCTGTTTATTTATAGCCAGGGCAGCATGATGCATGGTTTATTAATGCAAAACTCATATTATCAAGACCACAGAGATGCTGCTCAATCTTGCTGGCCTCATTAATGAGCAGAAATGCCTACCTGTGTTGGGGGTATGACCACTGGCTTTGGGGGAAGGTGAAAGAGCAGGACCTTATAGTTCATGCTTGAAAACCAAGTATAAACCAAGGGGAATAAGAAAGCTTTTGGTATATTTCCTGATCATAGGATCATAGAATCAGCCAGGTTGGAAGACACCTCCAAGCTCATCCAGGCCAACCTAACACCCAGCCCTAGCCAATCAACCAGACCATGGCACTAAGTGCCTCATCCAGGCTTCGCTTCAACACCTCCAGGGACGGTGACTCCACCACCTCCCTGGGCAGCCCATTCCAATGCCAATCACTCTCTCTGTGAAGAACTCCTGCCTAACATCCAGCCTAGACTTCCCCCTGCACAACTTGAGACTGTGTCCCCTTGCTGGCTGCCTGGCAGAAGAGACCAACCCCCACCTGTTTGTGAGCATTTAATAGCCATAGAATGGTTTGGGCTGGAAAGGATCTCCAAAGCTCATCCAGTCCAAGCCCCTCTGCAGTTCAGCAGGAATATCCTCAACCAGATCAGGTTGCCCAGAGCCCTGTCCTGCCTCACCTTGAATATCTCCAGGGATGAGGCCTCAACCACCCCCCTGGGCAACCTGGTCCATTGTTCTACCACCCTCACAGTGCAGAACTTCTTCCTAACATCCAATCTAAATCTGCTCTGCTCTAATTTGAAGCCATTGCCCCTCATACTGTCACTGCAGGCCTTACATATAATGTGGAAGCTTGTATTTAGGTATGCCAAAATGCATAAATAGTGAGTTCATTGCAAACAACCTAAAGAAACGTAAAAAAAGGTGAAAAAATTAAAAATAAAGAACTTGATCTGCAGGATTAGGTAAAGGAGCCAAATGCTGATGTTTACACAAGCTATTTCAACTCTCTGCAGGTTTGTTTCAGTCAAAGAAGATGTAAAGCAAACAGATGAAAATACTAAACCTTCACTAATAGCCTCAATTTTCAAGACTTGGCAAAGAAGTTTATCTCTCATATTAACTGAAGACCAAGTCACAGAATCACAGAATTGTAAGGGTTGGAGAGGACCTCAAGGATCATCCCGTTCCAACCCCCTTGCTGTGCACAGAGACACTTTCCACTACTTCAGGCTGCCCAGAGACACATCCAGCATGGACTTAAAAACTTCCACGGATGAGGCTTCCACCACCCCCCTGGGAGACCTGTTCCAGTGGCTCACCACCCTCGTGGTGAAGATACTGGAACACATCCAGAGAAAGGTGATGAAGCTGGTGAGAGGTCTGGAACACAGCCCTATGAGGAGGGGCTGAGGAAGCTGGGGTTGTTTAGCCTGGAGAAGAGGAGGCTCAGAGGTGACCTCATTGTTGTCTACAACTACCTGAAGGGAGGCTGTAGCCAGGTGGGGTTGGTCTCTTCTGCCAGGCAACCAGCAACAGAACAAGGGGACACAGTCTCAAGTTGTGCTGAGGGAGGTCTAGGCTGGATGTTAGGAGGAAGTTGTTGGCAGAGAGAGTGATTGGCATTGGAATGGGCTGCCCAGGGAGGTGGTGGAGTCACCGTCCCTGGAGGTGTTGAAGCAAAGCCTGGATGAGGCACTTAGTGCCATGGTCTGCTTGACTGGATAGGGCTGGGTGCTAGGTTGGACTGGATGATCTTAGAGGTCTCTTCCAACCTGGTTGATTCTGTGATTCTATGATAACATCTGATCTAAATCTCCCCCTCACTAGCTTGGATCCATACTCCCAGTCCTTTCACTACCTGACATCCTAAAGAGTCCCTCCCCAGCTTTCTTGTTAAGTCCCCTTCAGATACCGGAAGGCAACAGTAGGACCTCCTCAGAACCTTTTCTTCTCCAAACTGAACAACCCCATTTCTTTCACCCTGTCCCTATAGCAGAGGTTCTTCAGCCCTCTGATCACCCTCATGGCCCTTCTCTGGACACCTTCCAGCACCTCCATATCGTTCTCATAATAGAGACTCCAGAACTGTGCACAGTGCTCCAGATAAAGTTGCCTGCAAAATCTACAGAGCCTTTAAAGTAATCTGGAGCCTAAAATGCAAGAAGAAAATCTCTGTCGTTTCCCTGTGAGAGCCATGGATGCAGTCTAGTCCTACATGCTCTAATTTTGGGGAGGGATGGGGAGGAGGAGGAATATTTTTTTGCAGCTGATGGGAAGTGGGTAGTTAGAGTTACTGCTGGCTGTTGACATTAGGTGACTGTTCGTGTGCCCAGAACACCACCTACCTCAGCTAAATGGTATCTTTATGGAATCGACAGAACGCGGTTACCACACGGCCATGAGAAAAAATATTAGTGGCAAATTTGGGATCATAATTGGAAAACTGACCTTTGGAAAATATGTTACTGCTGCAGGCCTGAGCTCTGCTGTGAAATGACAACTTCTTTAAGATCTGGAAGAAGGGCTCTACTATGTAGTTGAGAAAAGGCAGCGACATAAAAATGATTCTGCTCTTTCTGCTCCACCAGAATTCTGAAATGGGAAAAAAAAAATATATGTATATCTATAATCATAGAATCAGAGAATCAACCAGGCTGGAAGAGACCTCCAAGATCATCCAGTCCAAGCTAGCACTCAGCCCTATCCGATCAACCAGACCATGGCACTAAGTGCCTCAGCCAGGCTTTTCTTGAACACCCCCAGGGACGGTGACTCCACCACCTCCCTGGGCAGCCCATTCCAAAGCCAATCACTCTCTCTGGCAACAACTTTCTCCTATACTTCCCCCTGCACAACTTGAGGCTGTGTCCCCTTGTTCTGTTGCTGGTTACCTGGGAAAAGAGACCAACCCCACCTGGCTACAGCCTCCCTTCAGGTAGTTGTAGACAGCAATGAGGTCTGCCCTGAGCCTCCTCTTCTCCAGGCTAAACAACCCCAGCTCCCTCAGCCTCTCCTCATAGGGTTTGTGAGCACTCACCAGCAGTTACTCTGCTTGAGGAAACACAGATTGAACAAAAAACCCCACCCTGGTTANTCCTTGAAGCTTTGCTCCTGCGGAGCAATGCATTCTATTTTCTGTCTTCCAACCCTCTGGAAGGATCTGTCAAACACTTTAAAATCCTTTGAGCAAGTGAGATTTTTTTTGTCATGATACAGGCAGCCTCCATAGGCAGCTGTGACAGGTATTGTAAATAAAGCTCCCCCTCCAAACGTCTCACAGCAGTATTATTTAACAGCATAGATGGGAGGCTTTCCTTGCTCTTGTCCAACAGAGAGATTTGATTAGCAACCCTGAAATCAAAAAGCCCAAATTGTGTCACGGTGGAAAATGCTGAGAAGCTTCTACAAGACTTACTTTGATCTTAACAATTTCTTTTGGCTACATCACTTACGAGATTCTTTTTCCCTTTTTCCTTTTCCCCTTTTTTTTCTTGTTTCCTTTTCTCTTTTATCCTTTTTCTTTTTTCCCCTTTTTATTTTTTCTTCTTTTTCCTTTTTCTTGTTTCCTTTTTCCATTTTCTCTTTTTTTTTTTCATTTTTTCCTTCTTCTCTTTTCCTTTTTCTCTTTTCCATTATTAATTTTTCTTTTCTTCTCTCTTTTGTTTTTTTCCTTTTTCTTGTTTCCCTTTTCCTTCTTCTCAGTTTCAATTTTTCCTTCTTATTTTCTTTTTTCTTTTTCATTTTTTCCTTTTTTTCTTCTTTTTCTTTTTTCTTTTTAATTTTTCTTTTTTCATTTTTTATTTTCTCCTTCTTCCATTTTCCCTTTTTTTCTTTTTCTCTTTTTTTCATTTTTTTCCTTCTTCTCTTTTCCTTTCTCTCTTTAGCTTTATTAATTTTTTTTTCCTCTTTTCTTTTTTCCTTTTTCTTGTTTCCTTTTTCCTTCTTCTCATTTTTTCATTTTTCCTTCTTCTCTTTTCTTTTTTCCTTTTCATTTTTCCTTTTTTCTTTCTTCTTTTTTTATTTTTCCTTTTTTTATTTTTCATTTTTCTTTTTTCATTTCTTAATTTTTTCCTTTTTCTCTTTTTGCCTTTTTTTTTTCTGTTTCCTTTCTTCTTTTTCTTTTTTTCATTTTTTCCTTCTTCTCTTTTTGCCTTTTTTTTTCTGTTTCCTTTCTTCTTTTTCTTTTTTTCATTTTTTCCTTCTTCTCTTTTCTTTTTTCCTTTTTTTTTTCCTTTTTTTTTTTCTTCTTCTCTTTCCTTTTTTCTTTTTTTCCTTGTAATTTTTTTCCTTTTTTTTTTTTTTTTTTTTTTAGATCCTTAAAGATCANAGCCCAGGCAGTGACCAAATGTCTTATCTATATTTATAGTCTTGTTCTTATACCTCTCAACAAGCCTATGAGTGAAGTAGACATCACCATTGTTTCTCTTTCACAACCTGTGATCTAATTCTTCTCACCAAAACATTCTAGCTAGCTTCAAACCAGCACAATCATCCAGTTCCAACCCTCTGCCATGGGCAGGGACACCTCTTACCAGCCCTGCTTGCACAAGTCCCCATTCAATCTGGTTTTGAACTCTTCCAGCCTTAGAGCCTCTGCAGCTTCTCCGAGCAACCTGTTCCAGTGCCTCACCACCCTCATGGAGAGGAATTTCTTCCTGATGTCTAACCTGAATCCAAGTTCTTCCAGTTTGAAGCCACCACCTCTTGTCCTGTCAAGACTAAGTTTGTTCAAAGTGTAGAATAGAAAATAAAACCTAATCAGGTTGTTTCCTTTGACCCCAAGGTGGATTAGAAGGGCTGTAGTGAGTAGGTAGTGAGGTTCTCCTCCCCTTCCACTCTGCCTTGGTGAGGCCACATCCACATCTGGAATAATGCGTCCAGTTCTGGGGTCCTCAGTTCAAGAAGGAATTCAGGGAACTGATTGAGAGAGAGCAGCACAGAGCCACAAAAATGATGAAGGCAGTGGAAGATCTTCCTTAAAGGAGAGGCTGAGGGAACTGGGGTGCTTGAGCTTGGAGAGGAGGAGCCTGAGGGGTGACCTCATTCCTGTTGATAAAGATGTAAAGGGTGAGTGTCCAGAGGCTGGAGCCAGGCTTTGCTCAATGATGCCCAGTGACAGGACAAGGGGCTATGGTGCAAGCTGAGGCATAGGAAGTTCCATGGAAACATGAGGATTTTTTTTATCCCTGTGAGGGTGACAGAGCACTGGAACAGGCTGCCCAGGGGGGCTGTGGAGTCTCCCTCTCTGGAGGTATTCAAGACTCACCTGGATGTGTTCCTGTGTGATCTGCTCTAGGTGATCCTGCTCTGGCAGGGTTGGACTGGATGAGCCTTTGAGGTCCCTTCCAACCTTCTGTGATCTTTTTTAAACTAAGCATTCTGGATTGGTTTGTTTCAGAGTTTTTGGGTTGTTTGTGTTGTTCTTTATTTTGCTGAGAAAACAAACAGGTTTCATTTTATAGCCACTTAGAATGACCCAACTCAGCCCAAAATTCTTGGGCTGGGCAGGAGAAACTAAATGAATAAAATATTCACACCTCTGTGTTTTAGATGCAGGTGGTGGGAGCTGAAAGGTCTCAATCAAGGCTCACTTGCAGAACAATGAGTGAGAATCTTCTGGATAATCCTGCAGTATTTTTTCCACCTTCTTTTTGACAAGCAAATAATAAAGCATGGAAATGAGTGCTTCTTGATGCATGGCAACCATTCATGGCCAAAGCCTCTAGGGTTTGCTAGGCATAGTAAAGGTGATCCACAGGGGGAGAAAAAAAACACCCCAAACCAACAGAAGATTTCTGTCACTCTAGGAGGGAACAACACAACAATGAGCAGGATTATTGCTCACAATTTGATGTTACTCATTGCTGGTCAGTTTGGAATCCATTCCTGCTCCATCCCTTCCATCCCCGCTCCATCCTTTCCATCCCCTCAGGGTTAGGTGTTGCACCTCCACTCTGGTCACCTGCAGAACAATCTCTCTTCACTTCCTTTCTCAGCAGAGCAGCTATTTTTCTCCCTTTCCTTTAATTAAAATCTTGATGTCAGTAGCATGTACTAAATCAAGGTCCATTAAAGCCCAGCTTTCAAAAGTGCACTTTTTTAAGCAGCTCATATTTTGTCAAGCCTAATTGCTTTAGTACTAGGCAATATTAGTTGCAGAACAGCCAGTAATAACCTTTAGTCCTGGCAAATTTTCTCTCTCCAAGAACTCAATCACATAACATAAACAGCTATAAAAGGAGGCTTTTTAAAGCTTTATTCATAATGTGTAGCACATGCATGTGGCAATGGATATCAGATCACGACACTGCAGGAAATATGAGACTGAGCCATGAGGTAAGTTATGCCAACATGTAGTAAGTTGAGAGCATTAATTTGAATTTAGTTACATTAGAAAGGAGAAGGGAAAAACCAACATGCTGCTTTATTGCTGCAGCCTTTCCCAATTTAACAGGGGAAAGCATTTCTTGGATCCTGCCTGTGCTTGGTAGTGGCACAAGGCTTGATGATGCAACTCATTTAAGCAAGATGTTGAGATGCTCAAACGTGTCCAGAGAAGAGCACTAAGGCTGGGGAGAGGTCTGGAACACCACTTAGAGTATTGGATTCAGTTTTGGAGCACTCACTACAAGAAGATGTTGATGTCCTGGAGAAGGTTCAGAGAAGGACAACAAAGCTGATGAAGGGTCTGGAGAACAGGGTTGGTGAGGAGCATTTGAGGGAGCTGGGAGTGTTTGGCCTGGAGAAGATGAGGCTCAAGGGGGACCTTGTTACTGTCTACAACTACCTGAAAGGAGGTTGTGGCCAGGTGGGAGTTGGTCTCTCCTCCCAGGCAAGCAGCGGCAGAAAGAGGGGACACAGTCTCAAGTTGTGCCGGGGCAGGTCTAGGCTGGATGTTAGGGGGAAGTTGTTGGCAGAGAGAGTGATTGGCATTGGAATGGGCTGCCCAGGGAGGTGGTGGAGTCACCATCCCTTGGGGTGTTTAAAAGGAGACTGGATGAGGCACTTAGTGCTATGGTTTAGTTAACTAAAAGGGTTAGGTGACAGATTGGACTCAATGATCTCAGAGTTCCTTTCCAAACTGGTTAATTCTGTGATTCTGTGTAGAAGAGCCACAGTGAGCTGCTGGCAGCAGAGAACCCAGGTGGTCCATATGAAGAGATGCACACTCAAGATTCATGGTAAAGAAGACAGCTTTAACCTTTGGTGGCAAAAAGAAACCTGCAAGGACTGAAAAATCAGAAGAATGAGAGTTTAGGATGGCCCCCAGGCCAGCAGATGCCTGCAGCCTGATGGAGCCCCAGCCTCAGCCACATAGCTGGGAGCCTTCCTGAAATGCAGAGGCAATGGAAAAGCCACATGCTGCCCATCCTCGCCTGCTTGCGTATCCCACAGCGCAGCCTGGACTCTTCTCCCCAGGCTGTGTGTAATTTACGAGGTGCCTCCACAGAACGTCTTTATCTTCAGCCACTGACTTTGTTAATCCCCAGAGATGAGGATACAGGCTTCAGTGTGGCAAACGAACTGCAAGGGTTCCATACCAGCTTCTTTTAACACTTGAGCTGCTCTAGTTTAAACCAATCTATTAGAGCAATACGCCTCGCAGACAGGTTTTCAGCCTAGCTGCTGGTCAGTAAGGAACAAAGCCTTCTCAAACCCTCCACCACCACAGTGTCCTCTCTCAAGAGGTGGCACAGCAGCAGAGGACATGTTCAATTCATTCTGCTCTTTAACTTTATTCACACAGTGACTTACAAAAAGGAGAGAAGCAGAGTGGAATAGTCCAAAATATTGCACTACCTGAGGATGTTGCTTGTGTTCAGCTCTGGGCCCCTCACTCCAGGAAGGATATTGAGGTCTTGGAGCCTGTCCAGAGAAGGGCAGCGAGGCTGGGGAAGGGCCTGGAGCATCTGGGCTATAGGGAGGGGCTGAGGGAGCTGAAGATGTTCAGTCTGGAGAAGAGGAAGCTGAGAGGAGACCTCATTGCGCTCTACAACTCTCTGCAGGAGGGGTCGGAATGAGGAGGGGGCAGCCTCTGCTCCTTGGTGGCAAAGGACAGGAGCAGAAGAAATGGTTCTGAGCTGGGGATGTTCAGGCTGGATGCCAGGAAATATTACTGCACTGAAAGGGTTCTCAAACATTGGAACAGGCTGCTCAGGGCAGTGCTGGAGTCATGATCCCTGGGGGTGTCCAAGCAGCCCGTGGAGCTGGTGCTTAGGGTCATGGTTTAATGTTGAACCTTCAGTGCTGGGTCTAAGGTTGGACTGGATGTGCTTGAAGGTCTCTTGCAACCAAATGTTTTCTGTGATTCTGTGATATTACCTGGAGAGCAGCAAGTCACCTAGTCTCTGAGAGGGGGCTGGCAATGAGTTCTTTTATGTAGTTTCATATCATACAACTCATCTGAGAGCAGTACAGAATAAAGAATCTGAAAGATGGTGATAGAACTTCCTTTGTGACTTACAAGCTTCTCTAAAGCAAAACTAGGCCATTCATTCCCCTAAGGCTCACTGCAGACAAGTATCCAAAGTGAAAATCTACATCATGACCTGGAAGGTGGGAAAATTGAGAGTCTCAAGAACCAGAACCTTCTGCAGGCACATTCTTTATTTCAGCAATAAGCTTCCAGGGTCCAGAACCGGAACCCTCTGTAGGCACATTCTTTCTTTCAGCAATGAGCTTGCAGGGTCTAGAACCAGAACCTTCTGTAGGACCATTCTTTCTTTCAGCAATGAGCTTGCAGGGTCTAGAACCAGAACCTTCTGTAGGACCATTCTTTCTTTCAGCAATGAGCTTGCAAGGTCCAGAAAGAGAACCTTCTGTAGGCCCATCCTTTCTTTCAGCAATGAGCTTACAGAGTCAAGCCATTTGTTTTTCTAGAGGGTAATGCAATCCTTTTTTCAAAGGACCCATTGCCAAGTGCAATTATCTGTGAGCATTTGAGAAGTTCATCGAAACAGTATGCACCCAAATTTAATTTGAGAAGCTTGAGGAAGTCCAAATTCATTAGGGGAGGCTGATCACAACTGAAAAGCAATTTGTGCCTGTGTCCAGCCCATTTATGAATGCTTTGCAAGCCCTGAGCTGAAATGCTTTCTTCACCAGATACAAAAGCCAGTACTTGGTGTCTTCTTTGGTCTGTAAATACTGTGCAATTGTTTACATAGAAGAAAGGCAGTAATCATAGAATCAGTCAAGGTTGGAAGGGACCACAAGGAACATCTAGTTCCAACCCCCCTGCCATGGGCAGGGACACCCTACCCTAGAGCAGGCTGGCCACAGCCTCAGCCAGCCTGGCCTTAAACACCTCCAGCCATGGGGCCTCAACCACCTCCATGGGCAACCCATTCCAGCCTCTCACCACTCTCATGCTCAACAACTTCCTCCTCATGTCCAGCCTGAACTTACCCACCTCCAGCTTTGCTCCATTCCCCTTAGTCCTGCCACTCCCTGATAGCCTAAAAAGTCCCTCTCCAGCTTTTTTGTAGGCCTCCTTCAGATCCTGAAAGGCCACAAGAAGGTCACCTGGGAGCCTCCTCTTCTCCAAACTGAACAGCTCCAACTCTCTCAGTCTGTCCCCATAGCAGAGCTGCTGCAGCCCTCTGAGCATCCTTGTGGCCCTTCTCTGGACATGGTCCAGCATCTCCACATCCCTCTTGTAATAGAAGCTCCAGAACTGGATGCAGTACTGCAGGTGGGGTCTAAGGTTCGGGAACTGGGAGCACTGAAAGGGTACTTACTGAAAGACACAGCTATAAATACATTACAGTCTTTAAAGTAGGGATTTGGATAGCTAATGGCATTACTTTGACTAAAAAATGGTTAAAAGCAGTAGGTTTAATCTAAACACTTTTTCTTCTAAAGGGATTCAGAGCCATGAAACATCCAAACTAACCTTGGGCTGCTCCAGGAGACTTTCTCCTCAGTGCTTGAAGTTGAGCACAAAAGCAGGCAGGCAGAAGTATCGCCTACTTGTGGCAGAGCTGTCTGCAGTTTGACCATTTCCCTTTTGCTGGGGTGCATTTGTTATGGTTTAATAGCATGGAAATACCAAAGCTCAGAGCTACAGAGGAAGATCACTAACGGCAGGTAAGTACCAGGCAACTGCAAGAATTGCTTCCTAAAGCATGAGTTAAGGAAACAACTTTTCCCAACAGCCAGCTGGCTTTTGATCAACTTGCTCTATCAAAAAAGCATTTTTCACTTGATTTTTGACCCAGTCGTGGCTACATAGATGGATCCATAGAATCATAGGTCCATAGAGTGGTTTGAGTTGGAAAGGACCTGGAAGATAATCTAATTCCAACCCCTTGCAATGGGCAGGGACACCTCCCACTAGGTGGTCAAATCCTCATCCAACCTGGTCTTGAACACCTCCAGGGAGGGGGCATCCACAACTTCCCTGGGCAACCTGTGCCAGTGTCTCACCACCCTCATAGTAAAGAACTTCTCAATGTCCAATCTAAATCTATCCTGCTCCAATTTCAAACCATTGTCCCTTGTTCTATCACCACCAAGCACTTATAAAAAGTCCCTTTCCAGCTTTCCTGGAGCCCCCTTTCAAATAAGGCTGCTCTAAGGTCTCCACGGAGCCTTCTCCAGGCTGAACAGACCCAATTTCCTTGGCTAGTGCCCATAGGAGAGATGTCCTCTGGACCCACTCCAACAGTTCCATGTCCTTGTTGTGCTGGGTGCTCCAGAACTGGACACAGTACCTCAGGTGGGGTCTCACCAGAGCAGAGGTGCAGGATCTCCTCTCTTCCCCTGCTGCCCACACTCCTTTGGATGCAGCCCAGCAACTTCGCAGGCTTCTGGGCTGCATGAGGGCACTGATGGCTCATGGGGAGCTTCTCAGCAACCGACACCCCTAAGTCTCTTATTTTTCAGAGCTGCTCTCAACCCCCTCTGCACCCAGCCTGGATTTGTGCCTGGGGCTAGCCCTACCCAGATGCAGGACCTTGCACATTCATGCCATTCTGTTAAAAAAAGCCTACCTCCCCTTAAAAATGGTTCCATACCCCCTAACCATACTCATTTCCTGAAGAAGCCTGTTCATAAGTCTAGGATTGGTTTCCACACCAGATAACAGGACCCAACAGAGTTCAAAACTATAAAAAAGGAGGTAGTTTTATTTGTGTTATTTACATTGCTCAACCTGCAATTACAGGAAAGTTTTCTTTAGCAGAGACCACAGCAGACAGAAACCACACTGAGTTGTGCCAAGAAAACTGCTGCCTGCTCCAGTTAATTACTAAATGTGTTTCTCCAGCAGAATTTTGTCTTAAAGACCAATTTTCACATTAGCAGCTTGGCCTTCTGCTGATGCATCACCTGTGTGACCGTCCCAGGACGTACCCTGAGCACCCAAGGGGCGAGGACATGCACCTACTGAAATCCTATTAATTGTGTGCAGAATCCATGAGAGTGGAAAGTGTCCCTGCCCATGGCAAGGGGCCTGGAACTAGAGGATCTTTGAGGTCCCTTCCAATTCTGACAGTTCTGTGATTCTGTGAATATTAAATGCTTCGTTCTATCATGGGGGAGCTGTCATTGCTGCAACCAAATCCTCTTGTTCTACCTCTAAAATCAAGACTTAATTTTGCTATTTTGCTTTGTGGATGCCATGGACAGAGGCATTGAGTGCAGCCTCAGAAAGTATGCTGATGACACCAAGCTGTGTGGTGCAGCAGACAGGCAGGAGGGCAGGGATGCCATCCAGAGGGACCTGGACAGGCTGCAGAGGTGGGCACAAGCCAACCTCAGGAGGTTCAACAAGACCAAGTGCAAGGTCCTGCATCTGGGTCAAGGCAATCTCAAGCACCAATCCAGGCTGGGCAGTGAGTGGCTGGAGAGCAGCCCTGAGGAGAGGGACTTGGGGGTGCTGGTGGATGAGAAGCTCAACATGAGCCAGCAGTGTGCACTTGCAGCCCAGAAAGCCAACCAGATCCTGGGCTGCGTCAGGAGAAGTGTGGCCAGCAGGTCTAAGGAGGTGACTCTCCCCTCTACTCCACTCTGGTCTGCTGAGACCCCACCTGGAGTACTGCATCCAGTTCTGGAGCCTCTATTACAAGAGGGATGTGGAGATGCTGGAGCATGTCCAGAGAAGGGCCACAAGGATGCTCAGAGGGCTGCAGCAGCTCTGCTATGGGGACAGACTGAGAGAGTTGGAGCTGTTCAGTTTGGAGAAGAGGAGGCTCCCAGGTGACCTTCTTGTGGCCTTTCAGGATCTGAAGGGGGCCTACAAAAAAGCTGGGGAGGGACTTTTTAGGCTATCAGGGAGTGGCAGGACTGGGGAGAATGGAGCAAAGCTGGAGGTGGGTAAGTTCAGGCTGGACGTGAGGAGGAAGTTGTTGAGCATGAGAGTGGTGAGAGGTTGGAATGGGTTGCTCAGGGAGGTGGTTGAGGCCCCATGGCTGGAGGTGTTTCAGGCCAGGCTGGCTGAGGCTGTGGGCAGCCTGCTCTAGGGTAGGGTGTCCCTGCCCATGGCAGGGACGTTGGAACTAGATGTTCCTTGTGGTCCCTTCCAACCCTGACTGATTCTATGATTCTATTTTCAACCCAGATCTTTGCAGGGCCTCACACACCAGCCTGCCTGCGAGTTCCAAACCTCAACCTGTAAGCTGCTGCAGGCACAGGAGCCAGAGTTGAAATGCACCTGGACATCGCTATGGCGATGCAGAAATAAACAGCAGAAGCCGCGGGAAAACCTATCCCGATGGAAGAAAAATGCTGCCTCCAGAAGGGAAGGCAGCTTGCAGATACAGTTGCAATAACTACAAGTGAAATGGTTCTGGAAGGAGGGATCAGATGGAAAACAAATTAGCAGAACTTGAAAAACATCTGGAATAGATATCAACATAATGCTCGACAATACACTTGAAAAGCAAACAAGATTCCAGCAGAAGTATCATGGAAAGCAGAGATTGGAAGCAATACTGAAGTCCTGGATCCATGAGGCCTCCACTTGGTTAGCAGAAAGGATTTGTTGGTTTGATTTCACTGTTGTCTGCAGTTTGCTCGATGTGTTTTGTCTAATAAAAGTGATACATGAAAGCAGTTGGCACATTGAAATGTGAAAACTAAGACAGCTCCTGATTAAACTGCTCCTACTGTGGGTTTTGCCCTCGTGTTTTACCTCTCTAGATCTCCACCTGTCACCTTACAGCATCACAGAATGTCAGGGGCTGCAAGGAACCTCCAAAGCTCATCCAGTCCAAGCCCTCTGCCAGAGCAGGATCACTTAGATCAGATCACACAGAAACACATCCAGATGGGTCTTGGATATCTCCAGAGAGGAAGACTCCACAACCCCCCTGGGCAGCCTGCTCCAGTGTTACAGAATCACAGAACATCAAGGATGGAAAAGCCCCTCAGGATCACCAAGTACAACCTATAACTCCACCCTACAAGATTCACCTTAAACCACATCCTAAGCACCTACATCTCTAAGCACCACGTCCAAACAACTTTTAAACACATCCAGGGTTGGTGGTGACTCCACCACCTCCCTGGGCAGCTCACTCCAGGGCCTGACCACTCTCTATGTGAAAAGCTTTTTCCTAATGTCCAATCTAAACCTCTCCAGCTCAGCTTGAGGCCATTCCCCCTTGTTCTGTCTCCAATTACCTGTGAGAAGAGCCCAGCAGCAGCCT
>WAAF01000461.1:102540-114482 GCA_013400475.1 Tricholaema leucomelas
ACACAAACCCTATGAGGAGAGGCTGAGGGAGCTGGGGTTGTCTAGCCTGGAGAAGAGGAGGCTCAGGGCAGACCTCATTGCTGTCTACAACTACCTGAAGGGAGGCTGTAGCCAGGTGGGGGTTGGTCTCTTCTGCCAGGCAACCAGCAACAGAACAAGGGGACACAGTCTCAAGTTGTGCCAGGGCAGGTCTAGGCTGGATGTTAGGAGGAAGTTGTTGCCAGGGAGTGATTGGCATTGGAATGGGCTGCCCAAGGAGGTGGTGGAGTTGCCATCCCTGGAGGTGTTCAAGAAAAGACTGGGTGACGCATTTAGTGCCATGGTCTGGTTGACTGGATAGGGCTGGGTGCTAGGTTGGACTGGATGACCTTGGAGGTCTCTTCCAACCTGGTTGATTCTATCCTAAAGAGACGGAACAGAGGAGCTGTTGGAAGCGACGTCGGTGCCTGATCTTTGAATTGCTCACTGCTGAGGAGAAGAGTGTGGCAAACCTCTGGGCATCGCACTCTGTACCCAGAAACAGATATTTGTCAGGAAAGAATTATGGCTTAATTAGGCTCAGTAAAAAAAAAAAATCAGCCCACTAATTGCACTTGGCCTCCCCGAGACGTAGGTGCAAGAGAACAGAGGCCAATTGCTCTGCAGAAAATCTTTTACTTCTGTTCCTGCTTTATTTTGGTTTCCTATGACAGACACTACTAATTCAGTGAAGGGGTGACCCCTAGACCCTGTTTCATCTCCCCAGGGGAGCTCCAATCAGTCAGACTTTTCTCTGCCTTCCTTGCTACCAGTGCATTTCAACTGGTTTCCCTAACTTTTTTTTTTTCCCTGCTAATTCCCATTTCCTTCACAATCACAGGCTTTTATGTGACTTGCTGGCCAAGCGATTTTCAGGGGAGCTGTAATTGCCACAGGTCTTAAGCATTAACCCTGCCAGGTGTCAGTGCTGGGGCTGCTTGTGCGTTTGATTAATGATACCAGAGCCAAAAAAATTGGTTTTTAATTGACTGTCGTGTTTTCCTTCTTGTTCAAGCGCTCCTGAAACAGTCAGATGCTCTGGAACAAAGGTTCCTTGGGAGAAAGCACCTGAGGTGGCATGCTGAAATACACGAAATGCAGGCTGGCTTCAGGGAAAGTAGAAGGTCTCTCAAGCCCAAGATCTATTGGCTCTTTCACACAGGCATAAATCTCAGCGAGTCCGAAGTGCTTCCAGCTTCATAGAATCATAGAATCATAGAATGGGGACCCCAAGGATCATCCAGCTCCAACCCCCTGCCATAGGCAGGGACACCTCCCACTAGAGCAGCTTGCTCAAGGCCTCATCCAGCCTGGCTTTAAACACCTCCAGGGAGGAAGCATCCACAACCTCTCTGGGCAACCCGTTCCAGTGTCTCACCACCCTCACTGTAAAGAAACATTCAGCACCTTGGATGGATGTCAGACCACTGGGAAGAGAAGATAGCATAAAGTATGTTCAGATACTAGAGGTCTTTTCCAGAAAGAAGCATGCCAAAGACATGTAGACAAAAAAAAAACCTGTAAAAAAGGGAAACCTGACACTGTTCACTGACAAGAAAAGTGCTCTTGTCTGGCTGGGCAAAGCCATGCAACAAGGCTCTCTGGGGCAGGAGGGTAAAGGTGCCAGGGGAGGTCTAGGCTGGATGTTAGGAGGGAGTTCTTCACAGAGAGAGTGATTGGCATTGGAATGGGTTGCCCAGGGAGGTGGTGGAGTTGCCATCCCTGGAGGTGTTCAGGAAAAGCCTGGATGAGGCACTCAGTGCCATGGTCTAGTTGACTGGCTAGGGATGGGTGATAGGTTGGACTGGATGATCTTGGAGGTCTCCTCCAACCTGGTTGATTCTATTCTATTCTACCCTACCCTCTAGGTGACAGAAATCACTCAGGCTGTGGAAAAGAAAACCACCACCACCAAAAACCCCACAACAACAACAACAACAAACAAATGAGCAACAAAACAAAAACCAATAATACCCAACAAATCCCAAACCCTTCAACAAAAGAGAGGAAAAAATGGAAGCTGGAACTCAGTTTCTCAATGCTGGCAAGCACAGCAAGTGATGGTTACGGTAAGAAGCACAGCAAGTGATGGTTACAGTAAGTGTTTGTTTGAGATACAGTTATTATGTATTGCCTAAATATTTAAGTTAGCCAAACCTCTGATCACCAGAAACAAAACCCACACAGGCCACAAAGCTAAGCCATCGGGGGGGTGGGGGGTGAGGAAAGGCAGTGCTGGCATTAGCACCGCGGCAGGAGCAGAGGCGGCGCGAGGCACACACACACACACAGAAAGTGATCTCACGTCTTTAACCAGTCCAAAGAATCATAATACCCCAGGCCTAGAGGAGTGCTGAGGGGACAGATGCCATTTCAAGGGGAAAAGGAATAATCTTACACGACGTTTTTAAACATTCCAGGGCAATGTATTTGAAATCTAACCCGGGGGCTCCCATAAAGAATATGCTTTTAATACGTTACAGATTAGATGTGATCATCAGTTTAAGACTTCCCTTCCACCAGCAAAGATAATTCAAGCAGACATCCAGCCTGGCCAGGCAGCTTGCAGTGCCCTCCTTTCAAAAGACAGACCCTTGGTGTTTCGTCATGGCCGCAGCAGGGCAGCCAAGGGATGGTTTCAATTTTTCAAACTCCTTTTGCAAAATAAGCTTCAACATTTCTTACAGTGAAAAAAAAAAGTGTGTGTGTGGGGGGGGGGGGGGGAGGACGGGACAGGANGGGGGTGAGGACGGGACAGGACAGACAGAATTTACATTTGCTGCGTCTGGTCAGTTTTAAAATGGTATCTGTTATGAATCATGTTCACTTTTAAAGTTCATTTAACTTGGCTTATGGTTTACTTAAAAAAGAAGAGAAGGGAAAAGAAAATGTTCTGCATCATTTGGAGCCGTGCTGCGAGCTGCTATTAGAAATAATAACGGCCTGCAGGTTCCATCTGATGGCCCTTGTGTAAACTTGGAGTTCCATAGGAAAGAACAAACAGGATCCACGCAGATGGTAATAAATCCCACAGGCTCGCACTGTTCCCCACGCCAGCAGCTTTAATCACAGAATCACGTTAGAGGTTGGAAGGGACCTCCAGAGAGGATTGAGTCCAAACGCTGGTCTAGAGCTCACAATCCCACCACTGCTGCTCAGTCACCGAATCATAGAATCAGTCAGGGTTGGAAGGGACCACAAGGAGCATCCAGTTCCAACCCCCCTGCCATGGGCAGGGACACCCTACCCTAGAGCAGGCTGCCCACAGCCTCAGCCAGCCTGGCCTTAAACACCTCCAGCCATGGGGCCTCAACCACCTCCCTGGGCAACCCATTCCAGCCTCTCACCACGCTCATGCTCAACAACTTCCTCCTCACGTCCAGTCTGAACCTACCCACCTCTGGCTTTGCTCCATGTCACTATCACTAAACCATGTCCCTCAGCACCACTTCCACTCCTCTTTCAAACACCTCCAGTGATGGTGAGTCCACCACCTCCCTGCACAGCCTGTTCCAGTGCCTGACCACTCATGCAGAAAATAGATTTTCCCTAAAGCTTTCCTGGTGCAACTTGAGGCTGTTTCCTCTTGCTCTGTCACTGGTTACTTGAGACAAGAGACCAACACTCACCTGGCTCCAACCTTCTTTCAGGGAGTTATGGAGATCAATGAGGTCTTCCCTAAGCCTCCTCTCTTACAGGATAAGTAACCCTAGCTGCCTCAGCTGCTCCTAATAGGTCTTGTGTTCAAGACCAGCCTTGTTGCTCTTTTCTGGACACTCCAGCATCTCAGTGTGCTTGGGCAGGCTCCCCCAAAGCAATCTGACTGAAACTCCAATGATCAATAACTTCCTGGAGCACAATAAATAAACACCTGTATGGTCCCATGAAGAGCATCAGCACACTTTAAGCAGCACAAAGAAGTTTCCTGAGGTTTGTGACCTCCTTTTCAAGCTTTATAGGGAGGAATATCTCCGTGACAAAAGCCTGCCACTACCAGCCTGGTCAGCTTCTGGCAGTGCTGAGAACTGAGAAAGGCAATTGCTGAAGAACTGCTCTTGGTGTTTCAGGCTGAGCTTGCTAATAGTGCCAACAGTCTCTCAAGCTGAAAGCAGGTAGAATGATGCTACTCCATCTGCAGATATGGGCCTGGTTCTATCTTCTGCCCCTTGTTTGCTCACTGGCTCAGCTGCATGGCAGCAGATGCAACTGTGCCATAACAACTGGCTTGTATGAACCATTCCAGCTTGAGCTCAATCCCCACCTCCATAACCCCTCCTCCCCAAACTCAGATGTCTTCTAAAAGGTGCACTAAAAAAAGCTCAGGGGATGCAGAGCTCAGCTCCACTATGGTTCTCTGCCCAGATATTTGGACCTCAAAACCAAATTCCCAGCAGGGCTGCATGTGTGTAAGAGCAGGTCCAACCCAGCCATGCAGGTGTATTTCTTTCATTGAGTTGTCACTCTTCAAGTCTTGGCTCTAAAGCACAATCAACAACGACAAGAAAAAGCAACAAACCAAACCAAAATAAGTCCCCAAAACACCAAAGAATATCAAACAAAATGAAAGAAAATGAGACAAAACAACAACAAAGCCCTCAAGTAGCAATCAGCCAACAAAAAACACCAAAAAGCAACCAACCAACACAAACCCAAAACCCAACGAAAGCAAAAACCGAAGCAAAACCAAACCAAAACACAAACAAAAAAAAACCCCCAAAGTGAAACAAAACAACCACAGAAAAGAGCAAACATCAACAAAACAAAACCTAACCAACCAAAAAAATCCAAACCAGAACAAAACAAAAATTAAGCAAACCCAAAACACAAACAGAAATCCAAAGCAAAGCAAAACAACAAAACCAAGCGAAAAACCAGCAACAAATCAAAAACCAACGTAACAAAAAACCAAACCAAAACCAAACCAAAGCAAAAAACCCAAACCAACAAAGAAAAAAAACCTCAAAAAGCAAACCAAACCAAAGCAAAAAACCCAAACCAACAAAGAAAAAAAAACCTCAAAAAGCAAACCAAACCAAAGCAAAAAACCCAAACCAAGAAAAAAAAAACTCCAAAAGCAAACCAAACCAAAGCAAAAAACCCAAAGCAACAAACAAAAAACCCCAAAAGCAAACTAAAGCAAAACAAAAAACCCAAAGCAACAAACAAAAAAACCCCAAAAGCAAACCAAAGCAAAGCAAAAAACCCAAAGCAACAAACAAAAAAATCCCAAAAGCAAACCAAAGCAAAGCAAAAAACCCAAACCAACAAACAAAAAAAACTCAAAAGCAAACCAAAGCAAAGCAAAAAAACCACACCAACAAACAAAAAAACCCAAAAGCAAACCAAAGCAAAGCAAAAAAAACCCAAAGCAACAAACAAAAAAACCCCAAAAGCAAACCAAAGCAAAGCAAAAAACCCAAACCAACAAACAAAAAAACCCCAAAAGCAAACCAAAGCAAAGCAAAAAAACCCCAAACCAACAAACAAAAAAAACCCCAAAAGCAAACCAAACCAAAGCAAAAAAACCCCAAACCAGCAAAGAAAAAAAAACAAAAGCAAGAAGGAGATCTCAAGCCCACGATTGGGCAGTGCTAAGGTGTGAAGTGCTTCTCTGGTGCCACGATGGCATTTAGCAGCAGCACGAATGCTTACCTCAGTATTGCCTTTAACTGAAGGTATTCATCCCCTCTGGAAAACAAGCCGGAGAGCAGGCAGTGCAATTAGCGTCACTGACCACCTGCAGCAAGGAAACTTGCCAGGCCTGCCTGGGCAGTCCAGACTTTTAATGGAGGTTACCAGCAGCCACCTAAGAGCAGGAGGTGTGTAATGGCAAATGAATAATCTGTTCCATGCAGTTAGGACTCTTTTCCACTTCAAAGCTTACTATCAACACTTTAGTGACTGTCCCGTAAGTTCTAGAGCAGCTTCTTGAAGGCTTTCACAGTCAAAAGGCATGCCAGGTGGGTGTGACCCTTGGAATAATAATAACAACAACAATCATAGCATTAGTAGCATTAATCATGGAGTCATAGAATCAACCAAATACTAAACTAATACTAATACTACTAATATTAATAATAAAAGTAGCAATACCAATACTACTACTACTAATAACAGTAAGAATAGCAATAATAACATTAAGAGCATTAACAGCATTAATATTAATGCTTATACTAAACTGATATTAATAATACTACTAATATTAATAATAAAAGTAGCAATACCAATACTAATAATACTAATAGCAACAGCAAGAATAGCAATAATAACATTAAAAGCATTAACAGCATTAATATTCATGCTTATACTAAACTGATAACAACACTACTACTAATATTAATAATAAAAGTAGCAATACCAATACTACTACTACTAATAACAGTAAGAATAGCAATAATAACATTAAGAGCATTAACAGCATTAATATGAATACTTAAAATAAACTAATACTAATAATAATATTAATACTAAAATTAGCAATACCAATACTACTACTACTAATAACAGTAAGAATAGCAATAATAACATTAATAGCATTAACAGCATTAATATGAATACTTAAAATAAACTAATACTAATAATAATATTAATACTAAAATTAGCAATACCAATACTACTGATACTAATAACAGTAACAACAATATTAATAGCAATAATAACATTAATAGCATTAACAGCAATAATATTAATACTTACACTAAACTAATACTATTAATAATAATAATATTGATAGTAAAAGTAGCAATACAAATACTAATAATACTAATAACATTTACAATAATAATAGCAATAATAACATTACAGTATCACACAGTATCACAGTATCACCAAGGTTGGAAGAGACCTCACAGATCATCAAGTCCAACCCTTCACCACAGAGCTCAAGGCTAGACCATGGCACCAAGTGCCACGCCCAACCTTGTCTTGGACCNTTCTACTAAACTACTACTATCACTACTAATACAATAACATTAATACTTCTACTAAACTACTACTAACACTACTAACATTAATAGTAAAAGTAGCAATACCAATACTAATAATACTAATAACAATAACAACAATAATACTAAGACTTCTACTAAACTACTACTAATACTACTAATAATATTAATAATAAAAGTAGCAATACCAATACTAATAATACAAATAACAACACTAATAGCAATAATAACATTAATAGCATTTACAGCAATAATATTAATACTTATATTAAACTACTACTAATAATATTAATAATAAAAGTAGCAATACCAATACTATTAATACTAATACTAATAATGGCAATAATAGAATTAATAGCAATAATGTTAATGCTTATTCTAAATTAATACTAATAATACTAATAATATTAATAATAAAAGCAGCAATATCGATACTAATAATACTAATAATAGTAGCAATATCAATACTAATAATGCTAATAATGGTAGTGTTGCTACTACTGCTAGGAAAAATGGCAAATGTTAATAATAGTAATAATAATAACAACAATAATGACAATAGTACTTAAGATGATGCTGTTGATGAAGATGTTTTTGTTGTTATTGTTGTTGTTGTTGTTATTATATACTATTATTGTGGCTATTATTACTGTTAATATTGATATTATTGCTATTATTGTTGGCATAGAATCATAGAATGGTTTAGGTTGGAAGGGACCTCAAGGATCATCCAGCTCCAACCCCCTGCCACAGACAGGGACACCTCCCACTAGAGCAGCTCGCCCAAGGCCTCATCCAGCCTGACCTTAAACACCTCCAGGGAGGTGTTTAAACACCTCCAGGGAGGCATCATGATCATCACCATGGTTGTTGTTGTTATTAGTGTTGTTATTTATTGTTGTTGTTGGTACAATCACAGAACCATACAATCAATCACAGAACCATACAATCAATCACAGAACCATACAATCAGTCTCAGAACGGTTTTGGTTGGAAGGGACTTCCAAAGGTCATCCAGTCCAACCCCCTTGCAGTGAGCAGGGACATCCTCCATTAGATCAGGTTGCCCAGAACACTGTTGAGGCTTCCCTTGAAGATCTCCAGGAACGAGGCCTCAGCTACCATCATGTTCCCATGGCACCTCCTCTGCTTCAGTCTCTTCTCACATGGAACAAGTGGCAGGACAGGAGTAAACAGTCTCAAATTGCACCAGGAGAGGTTCAGGTTGGATATTTGGAAAAAAATGACTTCCCAGAAAGGGTTCTCAGGCATTGGAACAGGCTCCCAGAGAGGTAGTGGAGTCACCATCCCTGGAGGAGCTTAAAAGACATGGATGCGGTGCTGAGGGATGTGGATCAGTGGCAGTGGTGGATTGTAAGCTACAGGTGAATGGTTGGTTGTGATGACCTCAAAGTCTCTCCCAGCCTCATCTGTTCTGCAATTTTGATAGTCTATGATTCTGATTCTTTAGGTTCAGGAGCAGATTTGGGTGCCTCACTGTGTAGCCTGTGTCTAGGTCACGTAGCCCCACCTGGTTTCAGCCTCTCCCCTTATGAAATGTCCTTAATGTTTCCATATCACTCACATTCCCCAGGGCCCTCCTGGCTGGCACTGATGAGCATCACGGAATGCCTGCAATAACAAATAGTTTATGCAGGTGGCTGCCTGGCTGCAAACACAGATTAGATGTTTAATGCCATCTGAGGTGCATCCACCTCACTGAATTGGAACATGAGTAGGTGAGAACTTTCCCGTGTCAGCTTAAATCACATCGTTACCTGCAGGTACATTAAACAGCCCTGATGCTGAATGCCTTATGAGTTGTCACAGAAGCTGCTGAAGAAACAATAAAATGGAGTGGCTGAAGGGGAAGATTTTAATCGAATTATCCACATCTCATAGCTGCTCTGCTTTCCAAAACAAAGGTTAAACCCACAAAGTACAGTTAACAGATGGTGACACATTTTCTGTTCTCTAAATCTTCTCAGAAGTATCTCTCTCAAAAAAAAAACCCCAAAAAATCACTTTCTTGGGAGCTGTGCCTGGATCAGTGCAGAAGAACAAACTCTTTATTGCTCATTATTGCCAGCAGGACCAGGGCACGGATTGTCCCCATGTACTCAGCACTGATGAAGCCACACCTCGAATACTGGGGTCAGGTTTGAACCACTCACTCGAACAAGGACATCGAGGGGCTGGAGCAGGTCCAGAGCAGAGCAACAAAGCTGGGGAAGGGTCTGGAGAACACCGCTGGGGAGGAGCAGCTGAAGGAGCTGGGGGTGTTTAGTGTGGAGAAGAAGAGGCTGAGGGGAGACCTCTTTGCTCTCTATGGCTCCCTGGAACAGGCTGCCCAGGTTGTTGGTGGAGTCACCATCCCTGGAGGTGTTAAGCAAGGTGTGGACGTGGCTCTTGGGCATGCGGTTTAATGGCTGCGGGGGTGTTGGGTTGATAGTTGGACTGGATGGTCCTAGAGGGCTTTCCAACTAAAACAATTCTATGATTTTGGGGTTCTACACTGAGGTAAAATCATTGAATAATTTAAGAGGACACAGTCTCAAACTGCTTCTGTTTTGGCTGGACATTAGGAACTAATTCTTCGTGGGAAGAGTGATTGGCATTGGAATGGGCTGCCCAGGGAGGTGGTGAATTCACCATCCCTGGAGGTGTTTAAAAGGAGGCTGGATGAGGTACTTGGTTTAGTTAATTAGAAGGGTTAAGTGATAGGTTGGACTTGATGATCCTGGAGGTCTTTTCCAACCTGGTTGATTCGGTGATTCTGTGAATTGGCAATGCCACCATTTTCCTATAACAAAGAACACCTTCTGCAGTCCAGCTCTGGGTTCCTCAGTTTAAGAGAGCTAAGGAAGCACTTCAGAGTCCAGCAGAGACTACAAAACTGTTGAGGGGCCTGGAGCTTTTCTGTGAGGAGGAAAAGCTGAGAGACCTGGGGGGTGTTGAGCCTGGAGAGGAGCACCCCCAGAGGGGTTCTTATCAAATCTCATCAGTACCTAAAGGGTAGGGGTCAAGAGGATGGAGCTGGACTTCTCCCAGTGGTGCCCAGTGAAAGGACAAGGGACAATGGGCACAAACTGGAACACAAGGAGTTGCATTTGAACAGGAGAAGAAACATCTTTGGTGTGAGGGTGCTGGAGCCCTGGAGCAGGCGGCCCAGAGAGGTTGTGGAGTCTCCTTCTCTGGAGAGATTCCAAACCCTCCTAGCCACTGTCAACCTGGGCAAGCTGCCTTGGGTATCCCTGCTTTAACAGGGGGGTTGGCCTGCATGATCTGCAGAGGTCCCTTCCAACCCCACTATGCTGGGATTCTGGGATTAAACATTTCTGGAGGAAACAAGCAGTTGTTTCACGAACAGTGGAAGTAATGTCTGCAGACAAGCTCTTTCCTGTCTGGCTTCTCTGGTGCTAACCAGGCAGTAAATTCACATTACTGCTCTTCTTTAAGCTAAAGTACTTAACTTCTCTCTTCTAATACTTGCTGTAGGGCAAAGAGACACAGGCATATAAAGATGTAAGTTTTACTCCATGTGAAGCTGAGCAAATACAGCAACACTGTGCCATATGTGCTCAGAGGGCTGGTGTCTGCTCCATGAAACCATACAGACATCTCTTTTTTCATGATTGATTCCAGCAAATGCAAACCCAAACGAGATGCTGCCACTGCAGGACTGAAAGAATTGATTTAGCATGAAAAGATCTCCAATTTCTATACTGTTTTGAAAATCACTAAATCATATGGCAACAGATTGCTGAGTCTATCTACAATTAGCCTTAATCCTGGGATCAGCTCTCCTCCACCATTCCTGAGAGAGGTATTTCCAGACTCCAGCCTCTGATTGCAAGTTGTGGCAGGGGAGGTCTAGGCTGGATGTTAGGAGGAAGTTGTTGGCAGAGAGAGTGATTGGCATTGGAATGGGCTGCCCAGGGAGGTGGTGGAGTCACTGTCCCTGGAGGTGTTCAAGAAAAGACTGAATGAGGAACTTAGTGCCATGGTCTGGTTGACTGGCTAGGGCTGGGTGCTAGGTGGGCCTGGATGATCTTGGAGGTCTCTTCCAACCTGGTTGATTCTATAATTCTCTGATGCCACAGATTCCCAACCCATCCAAACAATTCTTATGATTTCAACTCCCACAATATGTAGGGAACATGAACCTTCTTCTCTGCAGCACCTCTGCAGACCAGGTAGCCCAGAGCCACATCCAGCTTGGCATTCAGGGATGGGGCTTCCACCACATCCCTGGGCAACCTGATCCAATCTCACCACCCTCACAGTGAAGAGTTTCTTTCTCATGTCTAATTCTTCAAGGAAATCCAAGAAAGGAAAGCTCCATTTTCCTAGAAAGAAGCAGTTATAAAACTGGATTACAAACCAGAAAAGTACCTCACTGGCAATCAAAAAAAGAAAGAGGAAAGAACTTTTTCAGGTTTTCCTTCTCACATTGGCTGAAATAGTTTTTATTTCAAGTTTGTTCTCTTTTCTGCTTGACAGTTCAGGGAAGATTTAAGCAGCCTTGTAAAAAGCTCCACTAGAAGACATAAAAAAATGGAAGTGTGGGGATTAAATCCTCATCTTGCAGAAGCTGGTTAGTGAAGATTTCTTGTGTGTACACAAGCATGAAAATGGAAAATGTTTTCCTTAAAGAAAGATTTCATTTTAGAACTTCCAGAAATCCAATCTCTCTTTAGAGGGAAAAGCTCCCTCAAATCTTTCCCTTTAGGAAGAAGCTGAAACCTCTTGCTAGGGCACAAACACAACATATTGCTTCCTTATGTGTTTGTGGAAATAGATTGCTGTCGAATTCGTCAGCACAAGGATGCTGTATCTTGTGGTTGGCAAATCACATCTTTTGTCATCCAGCTCCTGGCAGCCAGCAGCAGCCATGAAAGAAAATCACTGGGGAGAAAGAGAGGAAGGAGAAGAGAGAGAGAGAGAGAGAGAATGAAAGAGAGAAAGAGAGAAAAAGAG
>WAAF01000462.1:9877-30050 GCA_013400475.1 Tricholaema leucomelas
TGAGAGAGTCATTGGCTACTGGAATGGGCTGCCCAGGGAGGTGGTGGAGTCGCCGTCCCTGGAGCTGTTCAAGGCAGGATTGGACGTGGCACTTGGTGCCATGGTCTAGCCTTGAGCTCTGTGGTAACAGGTTGGACTTGATGATCTATGAGGTCTCTTCCAACCCTGGTGATACTGTGAGACTATGTGATACTGTGACAGCAAGACAGCGACACCTCATTGAGGTGGAAATATTCTGTGTGGATTAGCAGGCACCTGAACAACTTCCACTGTCATTTAGCAACATCATCAACGCATGAAACCAGAGGACTGATAAGATCTTACAAACAAAGCAGTCAGTGGCTGCTGTGCATAATGTTGAACTGTTCTCTGCACAGAGTGAACTCCTTTTGGGGGCCTTCACACCTCTGCATGTTTTTGTGGTCGGTGTCAGACGAGTTTCAGGCTGCACATATGCGGACTTTGCAACAAGGGCAACCAGTCTCCTGCACAATGACTGTCACTTCAACACTGGGCTAACAGAGGATACAAGAGATGTGTGTGTGAGATAGCTGAGATGACCCAATTATGCAATAGGGTGGCTAATTCTTCCTATGCTAATCTGGCCTTCTTCACCCACCTGTCTTCCCCCTGGCTTTGTGTGCTAGTTTGAAGCTAGCTAGCTAGAATGTGAGAAGGACTAGATCATAGGCTGTGAAATGAAAATAATGGTGAGGTCTACTTCCCTCACAGTCTCACTGAGATGTATTAGAAGTAAAAGCAAAACACAGATTAGGTCATTTGCTCTCTTCACTCTGGGCTTTACTCTGGGCTCTTCGCCTGCTGGGGAGCTGGGGCTGCTGGCTGAACTCCATCTTGCTTTCTAACCTCACCCTCAATTTGCTTTTGGCTGATTCACCTTGCTTCTTAATCCCCCTGGCCAAACCTCCATTCTCCTTGGGACTGGGGTAAGGTTGAGAGGGGTAGGGGGAAGGTGAGGGGTGGTTGAGAGCCCCTCCTGGGGACTCAGGTTTCTGGGAGGGCTGTTGTGTTTCTGTATTACCTTTTACCTTGTCTATTTCTGTCTATAACTGTATATACTGTAACTATCTGCTTGTACATTGTGCTAAGCTGTAAATATAAGCTTCATTCGAATTTCCAGAGCTGGCTGAGTCTAGTCTGGGTGATTTCTAAAGTGTGGGGGGGGGGCGGGGGACACCCAAACCACTACACTTTGACCCACCTAGAATTAACATTACAAGCACTTAACAAACCTCCAAATAAGTTCTTTGTGGAAGCTCAAAGGGTAACTTTCAGCAGAGCTTCATTTTGCACATTACACACAGAAGTAGAAAATGTGCACCAAAAAGCCTGCCACAGTCACCAGCTTGGACAGTCAGGGAACAGACCTCAGATGTTAAGGGAGGAGATGTGAGTTAATTTCTGTGTCACAGAAGGCTCAGACTGCAAATTCAGTTTTGAGTAGCAAAGTCAGAACTGGCAATACCTTAGCATGTTGCACCTTTAAGCTCACGGTGTAAAATTAAACCATGTGATATGAGAATTAAGCTCACTTGACAGGAGTCAGTTTAGTTTTTGGTGATATTGAACAGTGTCTAAGGCTGAGTCCACACTTTCCTGACTCTTGCACTAAAATGTGCAATAGTAGCAACTGAAATGAAGAGATGGATATAGGGTGGTGGACTAGGGCTGGTATCAGCATAAGATAAAGCATCAGAAGAAGCACAAAGCCAAGAATTAGTGGAGTTCATCTACTGCAAACTGCACTAACAGATGCACTGAAAGTTGTTCTTTTCATGAAGGGCGACAAAGCTGGTGAAAGGCCTGGAACACAAAGCCTATGAGGAGAGGCTGAGGGAGCTGGGGGTGTGCAGCCTGCAGAAGAGGAGGCTCAGGGTTAGGGTTAGGGTTTAAAGTAAGAGAGAGGTGTTTAAAGTAAGAGAGAGGTGTTTATTCCCAAGCCTCACTCAGAGACACACTATGGAGAAACATTCTTGATGAAACCAAGATGATCTGAGAATGACAGAGGAGAACTTCCCTTGACCTGCTGGTTGCACTCTTCTGAGTATCCTGAGATACCCTTGGCCTACTTGACCATGAGAGCATACAACTCATACATACAACTGGAGAAGAGGAGGCTCAGGGCAGACCTCATTGCTGTCTACAAATACCTGAAGTGAGGATGTAGCTAGGTGGGGTTGGTCTCTTCTGCCAGGCAACCAGCAATAGAACAAGGGGACACAGCCTCAAGTTGTGCCAGGGGAGGTCTAGGCTGGATGTTAGGAGGAAGTTGTTGGCAGAGAGAGTGATTGGCATTGGAATGGGCTGCCCAGGGAGGTGATGGAGTCGCTGTCCCTGGAGGTGTTCAAGTATAGCCTGGATGAGGTACTCAGTGCCATGGTCTGGTTGACTGGCTAGGGCTGGGTGCTAGGTTGGACTGGATGAGCTTGAAGGTCTCTTCCAACTTGGTTGATTCTATGGTTCTATGATTCTTTCTTTCTCAAGAGGAGACATTCCAGTTCCTCAAATTTGTGGGGTAAGTTTTGAAAAGACCACTGAATTTGTAGGGAGAGTTTGGAGTTTTGAAAAGAGCACAGAATTTGTGGGGAGAGTTTAAAGTTTTGAAAAGAGCACTGAATTTGTAGGGAGAGATTTTGAGTTTTGAAAAGAGCACTGAATTTGTTGAGAAGTCCTCTTGTACCACTTGCAAATAAAAAAAGTGTGCTTGGGTACACATTTACTTTTTATTTTAGCTTTGCAAACTTGCTGGAGTCAAGCTAAACTTTTTCAAATGACTCAGTCTGAACTTTTAAGGAATGGGGGAGAAAAAAAAGTAAGAGCTTGTCTTAATTTGGCAAAGGGGGGAAAATAAGATTGAAATTGTGATTGAAACAATGTAGAAGCCATATTCATATGGTTGCACCTGATCTTTTCTAGCCTAAATGATCACAGTATCACAGTATTACCAAGGTTGGAAGAGACCTCATAGATCACCAAGTCCAAGCCATTACCACAGAGCTCAAGGCTAGACCATGGCACCAAGTGCCACGTCCAATCCTGCCTTGAACAGCTCCAGGGACGGCGACTCCACCACCTCCCTGGGCAGCCCATTCCAGTAGCCAATGACTCTCTCAGTGAAGAATGATTCTATGATTCTTATTAATAAACAGCAATCTTGTCCTTCTCATCTCACCTTTGTTTTGTATGCATTTTGCCCTGTAATTTTGAAAAGGCCTGGTTCATGTTGTGTAGTCACGTTGCAATCATCGTTGACTGTGTCGCTGTTATATAACGTCTTCTCTAGGAGTTATGGACTTCATTCTGACCAGGAGATTAAAAAATGCCTTGTTGTACATGAACATACACAGTCCCAATGGGAAGTAACAAACTCAAAGAGAATAAAACAGTGAAATTACTCTTACAGAAGGTAAACTAGCCCACAGAGAAGGCATCTTGCTTCTGTACCTCAAGGGCATGTGATTTGTAGAGGCACCTGTAGGAAAAGACTAATGACAGAGGTGAGTGGAACAGGATGCAAAATGTACTCTGGTCCAGTTGAAGAGTCACCTAAAAGAAATTCTCTTCCTGGCCATGCCACATATATTCTCTGCAGGATCCTGAGCAAGATGGTTTGACCCAGATTTCCATTTCATCCACTAACTTGTCAGTTACTGCTCTGGTGACGAGGACGTAGGCCTTTTCTGGCTGGCCAGCCTAACTTTCGGAGGTATTACACTGCTACCATCTCACAAAACGAGACAGTTTCAAAACATTCTTCCATTTTCCACCAACTGCCCTTTCCTGAATGACCTATATTTAACTTCAGGCTCATGTTAAGTGTTGCTTCAGGTGGCACCCTCACATCTCAGGCATTCATTGCAATGAAAACACAGAACATAAATAAATGATGCCTTGCATCACACTGCCTTGCATCACACTGTTCATTCTGTGGGCCGTGGCGGGAGGGTATGCCCGCCGATGGTATTACTCAGAGGGGCAGAACTGGCACCTGAGAGACTTCAAAGGCAAAGGAATGGGAAAAGGAACTAACTGCCTTTCCTTCTTCAGCTGTGCGTAGCAAAGTTAATGCCAGGTAGCCAAGTCACAAGGTGGGTGCCTTGGGTCTGAGGACAGGGCTTTCCACAGGCCACAGGAGTGCCTCTGTGTTCAAGCCCAGCTTGGTGCTGCCAGCTGCACGAAGTACCCTTGTGCAGGTGCCAGACCAGCTCTTTACACAGAATCCCAGCATGGCGGGGGTTGGAAAAGGACCTCTGGAGATCATCTAATCCAACCGCGGTGCTAAAGCAGGGTAACCCAGAGCAGGTTGCCCAGGATCACAATGTCCAGGCAGGTTTGGAATCTTTTCAGTGAAGGGAGACTCCACAACCTTGCTGGGCAGGCTGGTCTTGGGCTCCAGAACTTCTCGTATGCCATCACTGCAAGGTTCTTCTCCGCGGAGCTGCTGCTTTACAGCAGGTCAACCCCTAAGCTGTACCGGTGCAGGAGGTTATTCCTACTCAGGTGCAGGAGTCCACACTTGCTCTTGTTGGATTTCACGAGGTTCCCCCGTACACAGCTCTCCAGCCTGTCCAGGCCATCAGCATAACGGATCACCTACACAAGGCCATGAAGCACAGTACCGACGGCACAGAGAACTCCGCCACCAGCGCCCCGCGCACCCCAGGCCGCGCCACGCTCGCGCCGTCACCGCTGGTGGCCGCTGAGGCGCCCCGCCCCCAGCCGGGCCTCGCCCCGCCCCTCTGCCCTCTTCACCAATCAGCAGCGCCCTCTCCTCCCGCGCTTCCCGCCTGGCGCGGCACTGACAGCCCGCAGCGCGCGGCTCCACCCGCCGCCACCGGAAGCCTCGCGAGAGCTGTGAGGCGCCGCGCCACGCCCCCGCCCCACCCCCTCCGCATGTGTGGCCCCGCCCCGCGGCCTCCCGCCGCCACCGCCCCCGCCTGCTGCTGGGGCCGGATCTGTCTCTCGCTGGCTGGGCGGTGGGGAGGGAAGGGAAAGGAAAAGGGGGGGGCGCTCGGCCCTGCGCACTGAGTGATGTTTGTCCGCCATCGCGGCGGAGGAGGAGGGTGAAGGAAGCGCCGCTGCCGGAGCGAGGGGCCTGCGCCGCCGCCTCGCCCCTCGCCGCCGCCTCCCCCGCCGCTCCCCCTCCCCCCATTCCTCGGCGCGGCCCGACTCGGCTGGGCCTTCCCGCCCTCCGCGCAGCCCCGGGGGCCGCAGCCTGGAGTGAAGGTCGCGAGCGGCCTCCGCTGTCCGGCCCCCGGCCCCTCTCCCTTGGTCTGCCGTCCCGTCGCGCGTTCCCCGGCGCCCCTCCGGACGGGAGGAGCCGCCGCCCCCGCCGGGCCCGAAGATGTCGAACCTGAGCAAGGGGACGGGCAGCCGGAAGGACACCAAGATGCGGATCCGAGCCTTCCCCGTGAGTACCGGGCCTAGGTCGGGCGGAGCGGCCGCGCCAGGCCCCGGCCTCCGTCTGCCCGCAGGCCCAGCGGCCTCGTCGCCCCGTCTGCTGTGTTGTGTGCCCCGGGCCGCGGGGTGTGGGAGTGAGCCGGGCCGGCCCCGCGGAGAGGCGTCTTCGGAGGGGGCTGCGGGTGTAAGCGGCGCGGGGTGAGCTGTCAGCAGGCCGGCGGCCTGAGGCACCCCCGATTTGAGTGAGGGGAGAGGAGACGGGACACGGGGAGTTGCAGGAGCTGCATCTTTTGAGAGCAGCGCAACCTGCTCAGGGCGAGTGGGAGGTAGAGAAACTGGTCCCCGCGATTATCGCCTCCCCATCAGTCAAGCAAATCAATTATGAAAATCCACGTACGACATTTGGGGGCGGGGGTCTGGTTTCTTTGTTTTCAAAGAAAAGGCCTCAAAGGAGTCGAAGGTTATACGCCTACTTCAACAAAATTAGTTAGCCCCGGAAGGAGGTGGACTGTATTTATTTATGTCTTCTGGAGGGTTTCCTCTTGGTGAATTTATTTCACTCTCCACCCCGCTAAAGAGGCTACAAGTCGTATGATTATAAGATTTGGGTGGCACAATGCCAGCTGTTGGGAAGATGTTACTATAAACATCTAGGCATAGGTAACTTCCCTGCGTGTTCCACAGAGCTGTGAGCGTGCCTTCCCCTTGAGTTGCAGAGGGGAATGAGCCAGGTTATTAATTTATGCTGCCATCAAGCTCGCTGTGTTTTGACAGTTGCTTCAATTAAAGCTTACAACAGAGTAACAACCACGGGACTATTAATGGCGTTGAGGAACGAGAGAAGTAGAAAAGCCTTAGTCTGCCAGAGGATGGCCAGGAAGTGTGTGTGTGTGTGTATATGTTCATCGGAGTGTAGGTTAAAAAGAAGGTACTTTGTTGAGTCACCAGCTTTTAAGGTTTAGTGTTAACTTTTTGGTGCTATGTCTGATCCCAGTAGGCAGCAGTGTAGAACTAATGCTCCTTGGCTTTATAAAGAAACTGGATGTACTTGTTTATGTTCCTTCCTTGGTAGGGAATATATCAATATATTTGCTCCATCAAAACCTCTCACTGATGTAATCAGAAGGTTATTTATATTCTCAGGAACATGTTATAGCAGTATGATTTATAGTATCTTATTTTTTCCTCAGCTTTTACTCATTGGCAGTTGTGTGCAGTGGTAAAATTCAAAACTAAAGAAATATTTTATTTGCTAAATTCTTAATTTTATATTGTTGTTCTCCAAATTGATTTTCTTTCCTTAAAGAACCTTTTCCCACAACCTGGCAATTGAGTTATGGGAATAAAAATATTCACTACAGTGTGGCCAGGGCTTTACTGACAATGTGTAGGAAAACTCACAGGAAAATAAAACATTGCAAACTAAGTATGTCTGTTTTATAACAAACTACACCAAAAATGTTTATATTTGAACAGATCCATGTATTGTGACCATTAATTTGTAGATAGGGATCAGCCAGCAAAGGCAGAATTAACAATGGAATAAACTTTAGATTGTGGTTTACTTTTTTCATCACATAAATGAGTATGGAAAGTGGACAATGCTGGTGCAAAGCCCTCTTGTACCTAAAGTTAAACCTTGCCATCAAGGTTTTTTCTTCCAGTGTTGCTGTTCTTTTCAGTTACTTAAAGATTATATAGGTTAAAATTTAAAAATAAAATTGATTTACCTTCTCAGTAAAATAATTCAGTAAGACATGTAAAATAATTCAGACAGCCAACCCTGTGCTGGGCTGCAGCAAGAGCAGTGTGGGCAGCAGGGCAAGGGAGGTGATTCTCCCCCTTTACTCTGCTCTCGTCAGACCCCACCTGGAGTACTGTGTGCAGTTCTGGAGCCCCCAGCACAAGAAGGACATGGAACTGCTGGAACAGGTCCAGAGGAGAGCCACGAAGATGCTCAGAGGGCTGCAGCAGCTCTGCTATGAGGACAGGCTGAGAGAGTTGGGGCTCTGCAGCCTGGAGAAGAGAAGGCTCTGAGGAGACCTTAGAGTGGCTTTGCAGTATCTGAAGGGAGCCTACAGGAAGGCTGGGGAGGGACTATTGACAAGGTCTGGTAATGTCAGGACGAGGGGGAATGGGTTTGAACTGGCAGAGGGGAGATTCAGACTGGATGTTAGGAGGAAGTTCTTTACAGTGAGGGTGGTGAGACACTGGCACAGGTTGCCCAGGGAGGGTGTGGATGCTTACTCCCTGGAGGCGTTTAAGGCCAGGCTGGATGAGGCCTTGAGCAGCCTGCTCTAGTGGGAGGTGTCCCTGCCTATGGCAGGGGGTTGGAGCTGGATGATCCTTGAGGTCCCTTCCAACCTAAACCATTCTGTGGTTCTAAATAGACATCATTAAATGCTTGGTGACACCTGGCAGCGGTTTTTCAGATGTTCCCTTCTTTAGATTCTCTCTTCTATGAGATTTTGTTCACAATCCTGTTGATAAAGTATTTACAGGAAGGAAGCATGTACTTGTCTGGGAGATTTCTTAACTGAAGAAGGATTGAGCTGAAGTTCATGTTAAAATCCTGATATGAATTTTGGGGAGGCCTGAGTGGTTATATGGCTTCAGTTGTGCAAGCAGTGGCAGTGCCCTTAGCAAGATTATTCCTGTCAATGAGGCTTCATTTGGGTGTGGGATGGAGTCTATATTTAGTAAGTGTACTATTCGTGCCTCAGCTACTGATCTGCACTCTTTTAATCTCAAATTTGGTGGCTCTCCTATTCAGCTCTGAATTCAGAGTGTTTCCAGAGGTGACTTTGTAGACTGTTCCCATTTGTCTTCCTGTTGATCATCTTTCTTCAGCAGGTCTACCTGCTTTAGATTAGTTTGCCTCGTGCTTGATGGGAGCTACTTACTGTTATCATAGAATCACAGGATGATTTGGATTGGAAGGGAACTTAAAAGATAGTCTAGTTTCAACCTTGTGTCATGGGCAAAGATACCTCCTACTAGACCAGCTTGCTCAAGGCTTCATCTAACCTGGCTTTAAACACCTCCAGACATGGAGTCTCCAGAATTTCTCTGAGCAGCCAGTTACAGTGCCTCACCACTGTCATAGGGACGAGTTTCTTCCTAATGTCTAATCTAAAGCTGGTTTCTTGCAGTTTGAAGACGTTGCCTCTTGTCCTGTCACTATGTGTCTTTGTAACAAGTCCTCTGCAGCTATCCTGCAAGCCCCCTTCAGATCCTGAAAGGCTGCTGGAAAGTGTCTCCAGAGCCTTCTCTTTTCCAGGCTGGACAGCCCCAACTCTGTTAGCCTGTATTATAGGAGAGGTTTCCCATTGCTCATGGCCTTCCCCTGGATCATCTCTGTGTCCTTCCTCATTATACTAAGCTAGAAGTAACCAAATTGTAAAAGTTCTCAAGATGTGGCAGTGTTATAGTAGCTCCCTCCATGTAGGTGTTGTCTCTTGATTTTTTTTTTTAATATAATATTCTGTTCCTTATTGTTTTAATTTACAGTAGCTAAAGGAAAGGACAAATATTAATTCTCAAAATACTACTACTCCAAAGTTGTTTTTCTGCCTACCCAGAAATTGACTAGCAATTGATGAAACTACTTGAAAACTACTGATGTTGTCCCCAGAGATATTTATGGCTTGGAATTAGTCTTGTTCTGTATTCCTTCTTTATTTCTTGTGATTGGTAATGGATTATCTGCCATCCCAGGTATCCTTTAGTATTTGCTGGCTCCTGGCATGTGCTCTGATGTGCTTCTTTGTAGCTCAAGGACAGTGACACTGAGTATGTGGTACACTGTTTTGTTGAAGTGGATTTAATCAAAACTAACATAAGAAAATAGTTTTCTATACAGTTAACTGATTTTTCCATTCACAGTATGAAGAAAAAGCATTTATTTTCTTAAAAACTGAGAAGTTTTCTTCTTGAGCTTAACTGAAATACAGGAACAATATTTCTTTTTTTTTTTTGAGACTTCATATTTGTATTTTTTTTAATGTGGGAAGAATCATGGAAATATATTTTTGTGGCAGTTTATTCTATATTCACTATAACAAAGTGGTGAGGTTAAATTTGTGCAGCAAAGTCTGCTTACGTGCCACCCTTGTGCTGCTCTTAGTAACCACTTACGGCACTTTTAACACCTTTTCAATCTAGCTGTTCTGTGTTTGTGTAAGATCTATTCAGAGTGTATTCAGAGCAGTAAAGCAAGAGGTGTAATAGTCAAAGAGGGCTCTTTATTCTTAAGCAATCATTAGTCTTTCTTGTTTCACATTCACACACTGCAGCAAAGAGGAATATAGAATCATAGAATTGATCAGGGTTGGAAGGGACCACAAGGATCATCTAATTCCAACCCTCCTGCCATGCCCAGGGACACCCTACCCTAGAGCAGGCTGCCCACAGCCTCCTCCAGCCTGGCCTTAAACATCTCCAGCCATGGGGCCTCAACCACCTCCCTGGGCAACCCATTCCAGCCTCTCACCACTCTCATGCTCAACAACTTCCTCACGTCCAGGCTGAATCTCCCCACCTCCAGCTTTGCTCCATTCCCCCAGTCTCATCACTACCTGAGTATGTTGTGGTTGGGCACTAGACAAAATGTTGAATAATTGTCCATAATGTAAGTTGGAGACAACTTGTAAATATTTTATTGCATGTTTTAAATCATTGTTGTTTGTTTTTTTTCTGAACACACTGCATGCAATATATGAAAATGCAGGTTTGATGCTCACTGCAACACTGGAATTGATGGCACCTGTTTTGCAGAATTGTTTAAGGTTATTTCCTTCCCTTGCCAGGTTCAGAGTACTCTCAAGGTCTCAAGTTGACACTCATTGCTTACCTCTCAGTCAGCCCATTACTGCTGGCCAAAAAAACACTTTGAAACAAGCTTGTAGCAAATCTAATTTTAAGCTCACATAGTTCATCTGTGAAAAGCAGTGCCAAAACTCACTAGGTTTGTGCTTAAAACAGGGAGAGATTTGTTGTCTATAATGGAGATCCAGCACATCTAAATTGTGTTTCCTGCAGGTGTGACTGTTCAGCTGGTGGAAAATAGTGCCTTCAAATGTGTTTTGTTGGAAAAGTTGCACAAGATGGAAAAATCATAGACTGGTAGAATGGTTTGGGTTGGAAGGCACCAAGCAGCTCAAAGCTGCATCCATCCTGCCTTTACACCCTTCCAGGCTTGGAGCCTCCACAGCTTCTCTGGGCACCCTGTTCTAGTACATCACCACTTTCATGGGGAACAATGTCTAACCTAAACCCAGCTCCTTCCAGTTTGAAGCCATTACTCTTTGTCTTATCACTACATGCCTTTGTAAAAACACACATTTCTTACTGAAATAAACAGCATGTGAGAATTCAGAAAATGCTTGGAGAATTCATACTCAGGATTTATTCAAGTAACATTAAGCTGTGTTGAATAAATTTTGTGCAAGAGCTCATCCCTCTGTCTGTCTGCTGTGTGACTTACCACCATAAAATTGGTTGGACAGATCTTTCTGAAAACCAGCATGACCTTGATGTAGGTTGTTTGGTTTGATCTTTATAGTGTGTGGGGAGTGTATTTGGTTTTTGAGTCCTTTTAACTTTTTGGTTTTTTTTTTTCCCCTGCAGACCTGTTTTTCCTCTCTAGAGCAGTACTACCAAATAGTGTTTGGCTGGTTCTCAGAACCATTCTGGTGTACTATAGCATTGCATTATGAATTTTGAAAAGCATTTAGAGACACAAAATGAGTCCTTCAAGTATGTGTGTATGTGTATAAGCTTCACTGACTCATCTTATTTGAAATACTTGTGCTTGAGAAAATTCTCTTTTCATCCACTCTTGTGCATCTGGGTCCTGCATTTGAGTCACAAGCCACAGCAGTGCTTCTGCCTTGGGGAAGAGTGGCTGAAAAGCTGCCTGGTCCCAGTTGGACAAGAAGGCCAACAGTATCCTGGCCTTAATCAGGAATAGTGTGACCAGCAGAACTAGGGCAGTAATTGTCCCCCTGTACTTGCATTGGTGAGGCCACACCATACCTCAAATACTGGGTTCAGTTTTGAATCTTTTGCTACAGGAAGGAAATGAAGGTGCTGGAGCGTGTCCAGAGAAAGGCAGTGAAGCTGATGAAGGGTCTGGAGCCCAAGTCTTGTGAAGGAGCAACTGAGGGAACTGGGATTGTTTAGTCTGTAGAAAAGGAGGCTGAGGGTAGAGCTTCTTGCTCTCCACAACTCTTTGAAAGCTGTGTGGCCATCCAGCGAGACCTGGACAGACTGGAGAGCTGGGCACAGAGGAACCAAATGAGGTTCAACAAGGATAAGTGCAAAGTCCTGCACCTGGGAAGGAGGTTGGGTGGTGATCTGCTGAAGAGTAGCCCTGTGGAGAGGGACCTGGGAGTCCTGGTGGATAACAAATTGTCTATGAGACCCTGGGATACATTGAGAAGAGTGTGTCCAGCAGATTGAGGGAGGTTCTCCACCTGTACTCGGCCCTGGTGAGACCCCATCTTGAGTACTGTGTTCAGGTTTGGGCTCCCCAGTTGAAGAGGGACAGGTATTTGCTGGAGAGGTCCAGCGGAGGGTTATGAGAGTGATTAAGGGACTGGAACACTGCCTTATGAGGAGAGGCTGAGGGACCTGGGGCTTTTAGTCTAGAGAGGGGAAGACTTAGAGGGGATTTAATAAATGCTTATAAATATCTGAGGGGGGTCAGGAGTGGGGGGACCGACTCTGCTCACTTGCTCCCTGGGATAGGACAAGGAGCAATGGCTTTAAGCTGCAGCACAGGAGGTTCCAGCTCAACAGAAGGGGGAACTTCTTTCCTGTAAGGCTCCCAGAGCACTGTCACAGGCTCTCCAGAGAGGTTTTGGAGTCTCCTTCCCTGGAGACTTTCAAGGCCTGTCTGGATGCATTCCTCTGTGACCTGAGCTAGATTGTCTGGTCCTGCTCTGGCAGGAGAGTTGAACTTGATGATCTATTTGGGTCCCTTCCAACCCCTAACGTCCTGTGATCCTGTGAAAGGAGATTAGTGGAGCAAGGTGGGGATTGGTCTCTTCTCCCTAGTGACAAGTGATATGACAAGAGGAAATGGCCTCAAGTTGCACAAGGGGAAGTTTAGTTTGAATATAAGAAAAAATGTAATTGCTGAAAAAGTGGTTAAGCCCTGGAATAGGCTGCCCGGGGAAGTGATGGCATCATCATCCCTGGGAGTGTTCAGAACATGTACAGATGTGATGCTGAGGGACAAAGACAGCTTGGCAGTGCTGGCTTAAACAGTTGAATTCAATGATCTTGGATGTCTTTTCCAAGTTGTGACTCTGAAAAGGGCATTAGGTTCATTAAACCCTGTTTATCAATTGATGTTACAACTTTATCAAAGATAGGTAAACTCAGAAGTAAATGGCTTCAGCCCTTCATGCAGAAGTATTTTCATTCCCACTGCTCCTTTTTTCCCACATCTGACAGCTACTTCTTTTAGGGTTCATGTCAACAGAAGGAGTTTTGTTTTTTCCTCAGGGAGAGCCAACTGCTTCTGTGGTATGTGTTGAATCTTGAGGAACTGATGATGTAAGTTGAGATGAGGTTTGTTACATTTTTGCTTCAACCTATAACATGTCAGTCTGCCATTTCAAGAAGTTGAGGTAAATTTTATGCTTTATTTGAGCATCTTGCAGTAGATCATACAAAACACGATGAGCAGTGATCCTGACACTTTGTTCTGCTGTGACCTCACCTGGAGTACTGTGTCCAGCTCTGGTGCCTTCAACACAAGAAGGATATGGACCTGGTGGAGCAGGTCCAGAGGAGGGCCACAAAAATGATCAAGAGGCTGAAACACCTGTTCTACAAGGACAGGCTGAGGGAGCTGGAGTTGTTCAGCCTGGAGAGGAGAAGGCTCTGGGAAGACCTAATAATGGCCTTCCGGTAGTTGTTTACAAAGGCTTGTAGTGATACAGTGAGAGGCAATGGTTTTAAATAAGAGCAGATTTAGACCCTCAATTAGTAGGGTCTTCCTTACCATGAGGGTAGTGGAACACTGCACCTGGTTGCCCAAGGAGGCCCCGTCCTTGGAAAGGCTTCGAGGAGACCTTANTGAGCAACCTGATCTAGTGGAGAATGCCCCTGGTGACTGCAGGGTGGTTAGACTAGATGACCTTTGGAAGTCTCTTCCAACCCAAACAATTCAGTGAGTCATTCTTTGAGATCTTCTAAATGTTGGATTATGAGAGCACTGTGAGTATTTCTGCTGTGGCTTAGAACCCTTAGAGTGTGCGTAGAGCTGTGTTGGTGAATGAATGGAGAGGCAGGGGGGCAGGATGAAAATAGAACTTGGAGAGTGGTTTACTGCAAACTCTTTCAGCTCTGATTAAAATAATTTAAACCCATGTGCAAGACCACCTGGTTAACATAAATGTTCTACATAGTGGAGTTCATGAATCTTGATTTCTTCAAATTCTCAAGCATGATTATAGGAGTGTCTTGGCTATTAACCCATAGGTGTGAACAGTAATAAGTTACTATTCACAACTGAAATTGTTAGGTTTAAAACCTAGAAGTAAAACAGACCAAAAGAAAAAAAAACCCTCAAACCTGCTGTTTATCATCTTCAAAGGAAAAAAGGCCTATTGCTGTAAATTACAGAAAAGTACTTGCTGGTTGCTGGGAATTGTATGAAGGCCTTCTAAGTTTCACAGATCCTTCAGTGAAATGCTGTGAGTAAACTGAATGCCCCAATACTGCAGTTAGAATTTCTAAGTGGTGATGGCCAGCAGGATGAAGGAGGTGATTCTCCCCATTTACTACTCTCTTGTGAAATCCCACTTGGAGTGATGTGTCCAGTTCTGGATTTTCTAACACAAGAGGGGCTTGGAACTGTTAAAAATGGGTCCAGAGGTGGGGCCTTGAGAGCTGAAGCACCTCTGCTATGAAGACAGGCTGAGAGTGTAGGAATTGTTCAGCCTGGAGAAGAGAAGGCTCTCAAGAGACCTTAAAGCAACCTTCCAAGATTTGAAGGCAGCCTACAGGCTAGCCAGAAAGGGACTTCTTACAGAGGTATGTAGTGACAGGATGAGGGGTAATGTCTTTGAACTGTAAGAAGCTTGATGTAGATTAGGCATTAGGAAAAAACCTTCCCCATGAGGGTGGTGAGGCACTGGAACAGGATGCCCAGAGATAGTGGAGGCTTCATGTCTGGAAGTGTTCAAAGGCAGGTTAGACAGGGCCTTGAGCAAGCTGTCTAGCAGGAAGTGTTCCTACTCGTGGCAGGGGAGTTAGAACTAGATGGTCTTTAAGGTCCTTCCAGCACAAACCATTCTAGGATTCTACGGTAACATGAATTTCAGAGTTGAGTTTGAGTAGTTGTGGGTGGGTTTTTGTCTGGCTAGTTTTTGGAACATACTGTAAATACTATCTTTTAGTTGTGATCTAAGCTAGTTTATTAGAATTCCCAAGTTCTGTTGATGTTCAGGTTTTGATTGCAAATATTTTTATTTCTTGTTCATTGGGCCTCAAGTTGAGAAATCATCATCTATTTGGTCTGAGTGTTGACTGAATGTCTGCATGGTACTGGAAAGGGTACTGCTGTTTATGAATCTCACCTGTATTTGAAATTTACTTGATTTTCCTGGGCAGAATTATATACAGTAAGACCACTAGCAATCTCTGCAGTTTCTGGGTTTTGTTTGTTGGGGTTTTTTAACTGGCTAATTCAAACTGAGCTTTCCCCAAGTCTTGCCTCACCAACCTGATCTCTTTTTATGGTCAGGTTACCTGACCTGGTGAATGTGGGGAAGGCTGTGGATGTAGTCTACCTGGACTTAAGCCTTTGACACAAGCAGCTCCTGGCAAAGCTGGCAGCTTGTGCCTTGGACAGATTCACTCTGATATGGGTCAAGAACTGGCTGGAGGGCTGGGCCATGTGGTGCCACATCCAGTTGGCAGCTTCACTAGTGGTGTCCCCCAGGGATCAGTGCTGGGCCTGTTCAGTATCTTTATTGATGATCTGGACAAGGAGATTGAGTCCAGCATCAGTAAGTTTGCAGATGACACCAAGCTAGGAGAAGGTGTGGATCTGTTGGAGGGTAGGAGAGCCCTGCAGAGGGACCTTGGCAGGCTGGATGTGTAGGTAGAGACCAGTAGGATGAGATTTAACAATGGGAAGTGCAGGGTGCTACACTTTGGCCACAACAACCCCTGGCCTGCATCAGGAGCAGTGTGGCCAACAGGACAAGGGANAAGTTGTTGCCAGAGTGTGACCGGCATTGGAATGGGCTGCCCAGGGAGGTGGTGGAGTCACCGTCCCTGGAGGTGTTCCAGAAAAGCCTGGATGAGGCACTTAGTGCCATGGTCTGGTTGACTGGCTAGGGCTGGGTGCTAGGTTGGACTGGATGGACTTGGAGGTCTTTTCCAACCTGGCTGATTCTATGAGCTTAGATAGTTTTCTCCCTGCCCTCATTCTTGTGTTATGTTGTAGTGCATTATTAAACAGGAATTACTGTGTTCCCCTGGTAGTGATGTGTAAAAGGGCATTAAGTGTTGTTCTAAAACTGGTGAAGAGTTTTTGGTATTCTTTGTGAGGAGTTGTAATAATAGCAAGAAAGAAACAAGTTTTCTTACAGAAAATTACTACAGTTTCTCAGTTTGTCTTTTTTTTTCTTCTCTTCTGGGCAGCTCTACAGAGCCTAAGTGCTAGTATTTCTCAGAGTTTCTCATATATTAGGAAGTCTTTTGGTCTGGCTTGTAGGACAGGTAAGTTTAGTGCAGATGGTCTAAATTTTCATCCCCATGACTGATACACAGTCCCTGAAAATGTCTGTCTTTGTGAAAACATTTTGTGGTAGACTGGGACAGGTTTTCTACACATGATTTGCTTGAGTCCATTGATAAAATGCACAGTGATTCTGTTAAGAGTTCTGAATGGGTTCTTGACCTTGTGTGGGTGATTGCTGGATGTTAGCTTTGGTTTCTAGTACCTGTACTTGTGGAAAACCAGCTCTTGAGAAGAAGTGAGCTCCTACTTCTCATTCATGAAAACAAGGAGGAGGAAAGTACTGTAGTAGAACACTACAGCCTGGCCAAGCATTCTTTTTATCATATAATTATTTGACTTTGCTGAAGTTCAGTTAAGGCCAGTAGAATTTTTAAGTTGCTGATAGCTCTTCTGCGAAGGTGTAGATGCTGGCACATTAGTAGAAGTAAATGCTGTTAGATGGCTTAAGAAAAGAACTTTAATATCTCATTTAAGGAAGGAAAAAGGTGCATTTAAAACCTGAGTACACCAAGGAGGACAGAACTGCAATAAATACTTCTTTGGATGATGCTTGCTATGGAGTTGCCTTGATTCTTTAGTGAGTTGTGTATAAAATAAGTGTTCGAGGGCTGCAGCTGCCTTGCTTGTAGTTCAGATAAGGTGTAATGGTATGTAAAATGTGCACATAACTTTGTTTAAGGTTGTGGATAAGGTGCATTTATGGAAATGCCAAGTTTTGGCTTCTTATTAATGAGAATATCGGTAAATGAAGGCAATGATTGAAGTCATACATGCAAAATCAAACAGGAGTAGCTTAAATTCATGACATCAGTTTCTTGTGCTACGTGTACTCTGAGTACAAGTTGAGTGTGGCTGTTTCTTCTTGCATGTGGAGAATCCGTATTGAAAGACTTCCTTTTGACTCTCACACTTTTGTTTTTGAAGTGATGATAGCATCTGAGCAGACCTGTTTTGATATTACAGATGTGTAGCTCTGGATATTTTTTGCTGTTGTTGTTGTTGTGATTGTTTCAGTGATAGTTTTGTTCTTCCAGGCACTGCAGATCTGTGCATCTGATCAAGGTGTGTGCTCTATAGGGGGCAAAAATCCCCTAGAGAAAGGTGATGGTTGGTGTGCAAGCAGTATTGATTATCTGTAGTCATTTATTAAGTGTATCTTCTTTCTCCTCCCTGAAGTAAGATAAGAAATTATCCTCTGTTGGCTTATGTCTACTATAAAATGTTACCTTTTATTTACTATACAAATTCAGAAATTGTGCTGTTTTCATTATGGAGAAGGAACTGCTGTGGAATCATTAAGGTTGAAAAAGACCTCCAAGATCAAGTCCAGCCCTTAATATAACACTGCCAATTCCACCACTAAACCACATTCCTTAGTGCCACATCTTCATGCTTTATGAACACTTCCAGGAGCAATGATTCCACCACTTCCCTGGACACCCTATCTCAGGACTTTAACCACTCTTTCAGTGGAAGATTTGTTCCTAATATCCAGGCTAAGCCTCCCTTAGTACAACTTGAGACCTCTCTTGTCCTGTCGTTTGTTACCTGGGAGAAGAAACTGACACCTACCTTGCTCCAGCCTCCTTTTGAGTAAGTTGTAGAGAGTGGGGAGGTCTCTTCTCCACTTCCTTTTCACCAGGCTAAACAAGCCCTCTTTCTTCATCTGCTCCTCACAAGACTTGTGCTCTAGGCCCTTCGTCAACTTTGTTGCTCTTTGGACTTGCTCCAGCCCTCAATATCCTTTTGGTAGTGAGGGACCCAAAACTGAACCCACCCTATGAGGTCTGGCCTCACCAGTGCCAAGTACAGGAGGTCAATTGCTGCTCTAGTCCTGCTGGCCACACTAGTGCTGATCTGGGCCAGGATGCTCTTTGTTTACGTGATCATCTGGGCACTCTGTCTCCAAAGTCTTTAAAGGCCACTCTACCCTATCACTTCTTCCTTCATCCCTCCACAAATCATCCACTGTATTCCTTGTTTTTGAAATGGCTCAGGAAAGGTGTCTACAGTCTGTATAAAACAGTGTATATGTCACACATTTCCTCTTCAAGTGGTGTTGATTTTTGGACAGTTGTAAAATATTGAGCAGCTTGTAGGTTAAATGAAAAAAAAGACAGAAATAATTCTGGTGGGATTTATGTTGAAGTTGTGTGGGCAAGGTTTGAGCCATTTGTGGTTTGGGGAAGCTTTCTGAATCCAGGTCATCTAGGCTGGGAAGTTAATGAACTAATGGATTGTTTTTTTCCTCTTGGAGAGATGATATCCCTGAGGAGAGTCTGTGCCTTCAAGGAGTGGGTGTGCAGAACAGCATTGCTTTTCCCCTGACAGTTCTGAACTGAGGCATGCAGTATCTTTGTTTTTTTCTTTACAACATCAAGATGGCAAATATTTTACAAGTCATCAATACAGAATATTTGCCCCAAACCCCTTTGAATTTACCACTTATTTGATTAATTCTATTTATTTCTACTTTTTGGTGTTGGGATGATGGTCTTTAATAAGCAAGATCATCAAACTAATTCAAATCTTAAGACTATTTTGACTTGGTTTTCTGTTGTTGTAGAGTTAGGCATGATGTGAGTATAGCAGGCTGGCTTTACTAGTGCTGCTTTTGCAGACAGTTAACCGTGCTGCAAGCTACCTGGAATGTCACAGACCCACAGTTGGCTTTTAAAAGGAGATGAACGGAGTCAGGGGTCTAAATCCCAGTGAAATCTGCAACTATCAACAATCTGTAATGTTTGGGTATATCTTGTTAGGTTTTAGGTAAGCAAACAACTGTCTGCTCTTAAGTCTTCAGTAAATTGGCAGTCATTGCAGTGGCAGAGGAATAAGCCACCTTCCTTCTGCTCCAGAGTAAGAGGTGGCATGTGGCTGTTACTGCAGGTAAGCTGCTTTGGGGAATTGTACTTGAGCTCTCTGGTGCTTTGCTTGTAGTCACAGAGGTCTCAGATTGTGAAAAGCATGTCTTTGGGTTTTCTAAGGTTTTTACTGAAGTAGAATGCTAAACAATTTGAATGAAATATTTAGGATTTGACCCTTCATTGTAAATGGGAAAGGCATGTCCAATAGTTGCTCAAAGGTTGTGCCTCTGATTCCACTGCCTGTCATTTCATCTTTGACAGGAGCCTCTTTGAAAGCTACAGACACAGCTAATCTCATAGGACATGCAGAGCTACTTGTCTCCTCCTGCACCTCCTAGACCTCCAGAATCCTGTTGACAGATGAGAGGGATGGTTCACCCCCAGAAATTTATGTCCTCTTCATTCCATTTCTGCTGTTCTAATTAGGTTCAGATACTTTCTTTTAACACCCAGCTTTGTTTAGGATAGAAACCTTAAAGCTACTGTATTCCTTTCAGGAACGTATTTCCTGCTGTTACACAAACCTTCCAGGATCTTTTTTCCATAGCTTTCATTTGAGGACACTTGTGTTAGGATTGTTACTTCTGAAGTGAGTCAGGGCAACTCCAGGCTTTTCATTAGTCTCCAAAATATTGATACTATTTTTTGTTCTTCTGCGTGAAAGGAAGTAGGTAGATTTTTGGTGTCACATTTTGTGTTTATTCCTGTTTTGTTCAGAATGGAATTCTTTGGCTTGACATACTCTCTTTCCCCTCCCCCCCCCCTTCTTATTTGCTTCTTAGATAAACAGTACAACTACTGAAATAAGCCTAAAGCTTACTTCATGTCTGAAAAGGCTTCTGTTACTTTGCAAAGTTAAACATAAAAGATTTTCTGAAGTGTACTCTTAGAACTCTACATGTCCAAGTGGATTCCAGCGACAAGTGGAGTCCCTCAGAGATCAGTCCTGGGGCCAGTCTTGCTCAACATCTTTGTGGGTGCCATGGACAGAGGCACTGAGTGCAGCCTCAGCAAGTTTGCTGACGACACCAAGCTGTATGGTGCAGCAGCCAGGCTGGAGGGCAGGGATCCATCCAGAGGGAGCTGGACAGGCTGCAGAGGTGGGCACAAGCCAACCTCA
>WAAF01000462.1:30323-51976 GCA_013400475.1 Tricholaema leucomelas
GTGAGGAGGAAGTTGTTGAGCATGAGAGTGGTGAGAGGCTGGAATGGGTTGCCCAGGGAGGTGGTTGAGGCCCCATGGCTGGAGGTGTTTAAGGCCAGGCTGGATGAGGCTGTGGGCAGCCTGCTCTAGGGTAGGGTGTCCCTGGCCATGGCAGGGGAATTGGAACCAGATAATCCTTGTGGTCCCTTCCAACCCTGCCTGATTCTGTGTTTCTAGCTAGACCAGCTCTAGCAGTTTCCAAATTAGTAAGAGAAGTCTCAGAAGTATAGACAATTCTCCACTATTGTTAGGTTGAAGTGTTCTTAAGAAATAAGTAGTTTCATTATAGGTGCTTTATAATCCTCCTCCATTTTCAGGCACTGTGGTAATGAGCTTTGTAGAAATGTCATGGAATGTTTTTAAAAACCCCTTGGTTAATAATACAGACAATGTCACTATTTTGGCTGTCTAAGCACATTCATTCTGTAGCTGTGACAACTATCTTCTGAACTAGAACTTTCTATATTTAGCCTCTTAACTGATTCAGTTCTAGGAGTTATAACAACTAACTGGTTTTGTTCTATTTCAAATACAGCTACCTTTAAAACAAGTTTCATGTCATGATGGTGGGTGAAAAGCTGGACCTGGGCCAACAGTATGCTCACAACCCAGAAGCCAACTGTATACTTAGCTCCATCCCCATCGGTGTGAACAGCACATTGAGGGAGGTGATTCTGCTCTTATGCTTCGCTCTAGAGAGACCTGACCTGCAATGCTGTCTCCAGCTCTGGAGACCTCAACACAGGAGAGATGTGGACCTCTTGGAGGAGGTCCAGAGGAGGCCACAATAATGATCTGAGGGTCTGGAACCCCTGTGCTATGAAGACAGTCTGAGAGTCGGAGTTGCTCAGCCTGGAGAAGAGAAGGCTCCAGAGAGACCTTATTGTGGCCTTTCAGTACTTAAAGGGGCTTAGGAGAAAGATGCTTCATAAGAGCCTGTTGTGAAAGGACAAATGGTGAAGGAAGAGAGGAGATTTATACCAGATAGGAGGAACAATTGTTTTATGTGGAGTGTGGTGACACTATTCTACATTGCCCAGAGAGATGGTAGATGTCCCATCCCTGGAAACATTCCAGGTCAGGTTGTTTCAGGCACTGAACAATGTGATTTAGTTGACAGTGTCCCTGCTGACTGCAGGGAGGTTGGACTAGACTACCTTTAAAGGTCCCTTTCAACCTAGAGCAGTCTATGAACCTGTGACAGGTGGGCAGAAGCTTGTACCATGGCAGGAGAAGATTTACTCATTGACAGATAATACCTTTTGATATTTGAAAAAGCATTCCTACTTGTATGCAGATGCTTTAAAAACTGGAGGTTTCTATTTTTTTTAATTAAATAGTGTTCTCTTAGTCTTTTTGGGCAAAGTGTGAGAGCCTAGAATGAAGTCCCTTGTGTACTTTGTAGCATCTTTGAAAGCTGATGTTAAAAAGAAGTTATATTGGTCTGTTTTCTTTGTTATTCCCCCAGTAACCAATATTCTCAATCCTTCCTGACCAAGTCTTGTGGAAAATCCTTAAGACAGATGATTGTATATGAGAAAGAGTTAAGCTTTATATAAGTGATTGTAGATGCATTGTTTATTGACTTTGATTATCCCTGTGTTCTTACTTAACTTCCTGATACAGTTTTTGGCCAGAACCTTAAAAACTGCTCCGTGTGAATCAATATATACCAGTAAGACAATGAAGAATGAGGCTGCAGAGCTATCATTCATTTTTCATTAGCCCACTCAGAAAAGTAATATTCTGCTTTTGTCTGTATTCATGAGGGTTCTGTTTTAACCTTTATTAATGTGTGGCTGTTTGAAGGTGCATTTTGTACACTGAGCATCATAAATTGTGAATTGAACCCTAGGTTCTTTTTTCTTTTTAATACAGCATGATGTAGTTTATGGATGTGATGGTTTGGGTGTCCCCCACCCCACACTTTGGAAATCACCCAGACTAGACTCAGTCGATCTGGAAATTGAATGAAGCTTATATTTACAGCTTAGCACAATAGACAAGCAGAGATTTACAATAGATACAGAAATAGACAAGTTAAAGGTAATCCAGAAACACAGCAGCCCTCCCAGAAATCTGAGTCCCCAGGAGGGGCTCCCAACCACCCTTCCACCTTCCTCCCACTCCTCTACCTTACCCCAGATCTTGCCTTATGTTTAAGGTAGTTTTGAGGGTCGGCCAGGGGGGTCAGGAAGCAGATGGATTAGTCACACAGATGGCAGGTTAGGTTAGGGAGAGGGAGAAAGAAGTTCAGCCCAAAGCCCAGACAGCAACTGTTATCTATGTTTGTGTTCTTGTTCTAATACCTCTCAGCCAGCCTATGAGTGCAGTAGACATCACCATTGTTTCCTTTTCACAGCTTATAATCTAATTCTTCTCACCAAAACATTCTAGCTAGGCTCAGACTAGCCCAGTGGACTATACTCAACTGCCCTGCAGGAGAGGAAAAAGAGGGGTACGACTTGACCGTGAACTTAAATGTGTTTTGCAGGAGCCTGCATCTCTAATGGGAAAATGAATATAATTGCCAAATTGAAGAGTCTCAAGGGTACTAGAGAGTAGGGAATACACATGAGGTTTGGAATTGAATAGGTGCTGTTCCATGCTGCACTTCTGCTATTTATTACTGACTAAATGCTTTGTCTTGTGGAGCTGGGAGATGCTGTGAAACAATTTTATGGAAGAGTGTTGACCTTCATCTTTGTGTATATGATGCCTTCTTATAGTTGTTCAGTAGTATCACAGTATCACCAAGGTTGGAAGAGACCTCACAGATCATCAAGTCTAACCCTTTACCACAGAGCTCAAGGCTAGACCATGGCACCAAGTGCCACGTCCAACCTTGCCTTGAACAGCCCCAGGGACGGCGACTCCACCACCTCCCCAGGCAGACAGTATGAGTTAGTGTTGGGAAAGTGTGTGAGAGTCTGTACGTGGAAACAATATTTGTGCCTGCAGAACCACCATGGTGTAATTGGGGGGAAAAGGAAGAAATTATGAATCACAAGTTGAGATATAGAAAGAGGTATGCTGGCAGCTCAGGATTGGTCTCATTCTTCTGAATTGGTTCCTAAAATATGAAAGAGAAATGAGTCTCTCATCTCTCTTTAAATCTGCTCAGTCTCCCTAAACATGTCAAAACTGTTGTTGCAGTGTGACATTTTCTGTGGGTTAGACTTTTCAGATAGGCTCTGAAATTGCTACTCTGTGGTAGTGTTCCTGTCAGGTCTTCCTGTAACACAGATGCATGTCACCTCTTGAGAGGAAGAACAAGTCTTTCTTCCTGGGCTTTAGGTTTACTAGAAATGGAAGTTCTTGGAGTTCATTTGCTGTGAAGCTTATCAAAACTGACCAACCAAGCCTCTTCTTCTTCAAGCCCCCACTCCCCAGAGCAGCCCTTCTTTTGTAATGAGAATAGCAGTTCTCTGAGACAGTGCTTGGGAGGTAGATCAAATCTGTCAGTCACTATGCAGGGGGTACAACTCCAGCTTTTGAGGAGCAGTCACTTGTTAATCTGCTTACCTTTTCTGCTCCATGCAGGCAGGGCAGCTTTCATTGCTAGAGACCCCATTAGAGGAAAGTGGAGAAGGAGAAGGTTTTACTTGAAATCCTGCAGCTCTTGGGTGTTTCAGTGGACAAAAGAGGGGTTCCTTTTTGGACTTCATTGCACTTTTTGCTTGCTTCGGCTGAGTAAAGCCTGACAGAGCTGGGAAGGAAAGGTGGATATTGTGATTCTTGCATTTCCACTACTGTCTGAGTGTTGTCCTGGAGCCCTGCCTGTTCTACAGAGGCTTTTCATGGGGTCAGACTAGAACTGATTTTCCTCTTGACCGTGATGAGATTACTCTCAGCACTGGTTCTTTGGCTCATCATCTGAGCCTGGAATGCAGCATGGTGTAAGCAATGAATATTCCTTACCAAAGGAGTGTAGAGGTCGCCCACCTGAACAAGAGTAAGGCTTTAGTGTCAAGGGGTGAGTGAGAAACAAAACACAGGTATTAAAAATAATGTCAATATTTAATGTTGTAAATGATAACAGTGTAGCTCTCCTATGAAGGCAGGAGTAAAACCTGGAGTAAAGAAGAATACAGAGAGACCTGAGAGCTGCCTCCCAGTGTTTGAAGGAGGTCTACAGGATAGCTGGAGAGAGTCTTGTTACAAAGGCAAGCAGTGACAGGACTGGGGGTAACGGCTTCAAACTGGAAGAAGCTCAATTTAGATTAGACATTAGGAAAAATATTTTCCTGTGGTGAGGCAGTGGAACAGGTTGTCCCAGGGTTGAAACCTCCACAGCTTCTCTGAAGTGTTTGTCCAGCGAAGCTGTGGAAGCTTCAACCCTGGCAATGTTCGAAGTCAGGTTAATGGGGCCTCAAGCAACCTGTTCTAGTAGGAGATGTTTTTGCCCATGGCAGGGGTGTTGGAACTAGATGGTATAGTCCATTCCCACCCAAACCAATCCATGATAACTGGCAGACAACAGAAGCAGACTACAGGCAGAGGCTTCCCCTCCACCACAAACACTCTTTGAGGGAGTGTAGTTCCAACTGAAACCATGCCATAATTCTATGATGATGTTGTGGTAGGCGTTCTCCAACACTCGTAGGAGGTGTAGGTAACACTGGATTGTCACCTCCAGTTGTTACTTGGAAAAAGAAGTCGAGGTATTAGGACTAGCACATTTTTGTGACTTCCCTGTGACTCTGAGCAGAATGAAGTGGGTAGTAAAATGGAGAATAGATGTAGGCTGAGGTGCCTCTTACCTTCTTCATGCTCCTGTTAGCTTCCATTCAGAGAAAGATCATAGCATCAACCAGGTTGGAAGAGACCTCCAAGCTCATCCAGTCCAACGCAGCACCCAGCCCTATCCGGTCCACCAGACCATGGCACTAAGTGCCTCATCCAGTGTTTTCCTGAACAACCCCAGGGACGGTGACTCCACCACCTCCCTGGGCAGCCCATTCCAATGCCAATCACTCTCTCTGCCAACAACTTTCTCCTAGCATCCAGCCTATACTTCCCCCGGCACAACTTGAGACTGTATCCCCTTGTTCTTATTGCTGCTTGCCTGGGAGAAGAATCATAGAGTCACAGAATCAACCAGGTTGGAAGAGACCTCCAGGATCATCCAGTCCAACCTAGCACCCAGCCCTATCCAGTCAACCAGACCATGGCACTAAGTGCCTCATCCAGGCTTTTCTTGAACACCTCCGGGAATGGCAACTCCACCACTTCCCTGGGCAGTCTGTTCCAATAGCAGATCACTCTCTCAAGAATCATAGAATCAAGAGACCAACCCCCAACCTATTCAGATAACACTGCTGAGGAAATTTGTACCTAGTGGGTTTGGCTGTGTAGAATTTAGTTGGCATTACTTGTTTGTTAAGGATATCTTTACTTCTTGACATGCTGATGTATGTCAGGCAGTAAGGTTCTGCCAGTGTATCTCTTTCAGACATACTCATTGCTATGCAAGGATGAAGACCTCAACACTCAGAGGAATCTTTATTTTGAGCTCTCCATTTGTCATTAAGAGGAGCACATTTGATTTGCTTAGCGGTTGAAGAGTATCATTCTGTGTCTTAAAGTGCCATTTTTCAGAGGTATTCTTGGAGCAAACACTAGACAACACATCTGTCATTGTAAATTCTTGTCTTTTAAATTAACAGTGTTGGAAGGGTTTATAAAAATCCAAGCAGTGATGAGGTTCTGAGGCACAAAATGTGCTGCTCTTGCCCTTTTCTGGATAACCTGAGCCAGGCTTCATCCAGAATGAGGGATGTAGGCTAAGGGTGCAAAGTTACTGTATGACAGACTGTTTCATACTGTTTTGATGAGTGCTTTGACTTGAAATTGAAGACTTGGTTTTGACAAGTCTTGAACTATGGGTCAGGAACCCTGTGGTGGCAGATTTAGCTGGCATCAGTCAGCCTTTGCTCATTTTATCTGCTGAGGGATAGGAAACGGGGAAGTGAGGACAGGCTGCAATTACTAGGTGTAAATGTTTATTCTCAGAGCTGCTAACTAGCTTTAATTGTCACTCCACCACAGTGCAGCCCAAGATACCATTAACCTTCTTTGCCTCAGGGGCCCATTGGCATGTTGTCAATTTGATGTCTACCAAGAGCCCTGGGTTCTTTTTTGCCCAGCTCCATTCCTGCATGTATTAGTGCATGGGATTGTTCCTGCCCAGAAATAGGATCATAGAATCATGAACTAATTTGGGTTGGAGGCTACCTTTAAAGGTCACCTACTCCATCTCCCCTGCAGTGAGTGGGAATATCTTAAACTAGATGCAGTTGCTCAGAGCGTATTTGTAGGCATTTCTTTCTAGACTGTTCCATGTCCCTTTCAATGACATGGCTAGAATGGAGGTGACAATACTTTGTATGAAGTTACATGTTCATTCCAAAACTACTGGAGTTCAGCTGTTTGCTCCTTAAAAAGGACTGGTGATGAAATTACTGAGGAGATGATGTCTGTATTGTTAGCTTCTAGGAAGCTTCTAATGTTAGCTTCAGGATTATTAGTGACTTTACTGCTGGTATCACACTCATAGAATCACAGAATGGTTTAGGTTGGAAGGGACCTCAAGGATCATCCAGCTCCAACCCCCTGCCATAGGCAGGGACACCTCCCACTAGAGCAGCTTGCTCAAGACCTCATCCAGCCTGGCCTTAAATGCCTCCAGGGAGGAAGCATCCACAACCTCCCTGGGCAACCTGTGCCAGTGTCTCACCACCCTCACTGTAAAGAACTTCCTCCTAACATCCAGTTTAAATCTCCCCTCTGCCAGCTTAAACCCATTCCCCCTCGTCCTAACATTACTAGACCGTGTAAATAGTCCCTCCCCAGCTTTCCTGTAGGCACCACACACTCTTCAGGTGTGTGGTGGTTTAGGTGTTCCCTGCCCTCCCCCCCCCCAGCTCCCTCAGCCTCTCCTCATAGGCTTTGTGTTCCAGGCCTTTCACCAGCTTTGTCGCCCTTCATGAAAAGAACAACTTTCAGTGCATCTGTTAGTGCAGTTTGCAGTAGATGAACTCCACTAATTCTTGGCTTTGTGCTTCTTCTGATGCTTTATCTTATGCTGATACCAGCCCTAGTCCACCACCCTATATCCATCTCTTCATTTCAGTTGCTACTATTGCACATTTTAGTGCAAGAGTCAGGAAAGTGTGGACTCAGCCTTAGACACTGTTCAATATCACCAAAAACTAAACTGACTCCTGTCAAGTGAGCTTAATTCTCATATCACATGGTTTAATTTTACACCGTGAGCTTAAAGGTGCAACATGCTAAGATATTGCCAGTTCTGACTTTGTTACTCAAAACTGAATTTGCAGTCTGAGCCTTCTGTGACACAGAAATTAACTCACAGCTCCTCCCTTAACATCTGAGGTCTGTTCCCTGACTGTCCAAGCTGGTGACTGTGGCAGGCTTTTTGGTGCACATTTTCTACTTCTGTGTGTAATGTGCAAAATGAAGCTCTGCTGAAAGTTACCCTTTGAGCTTCCACAAAGAACTTATTTGGAGGTTTGTTAAGTGCTTGTAATGTTAATTCTAGGTGGGTCAAAGTGTAGTGGTTTGGGTGTCCCTCGCCCCCCCCCACACACACTTTAGAAATCACCCAGACTAGACTCAGCCAGCTCTGGAAATATGAATGAAGCTTATATTTACAGCTTAGCAGAATGTACAAGCAGATAGTTACAGTATCACAGTATCATCAGGGTTGGAAGAGACCTCACAGATCATCAAGTCCAACCCTTTACCACAGAGCTCGCGGCTAGACCATGGCACCAAGTCCAATCCTGCCTTGAACAGCTCCAGGGACGGCGACTCCACCACCTCCCTGGGCAGCCCATTCCAGTAGCCAATGACTCTCTCAGTGAAGAACTTTCATAAAGTTACAGACAGAAATAGACAAGGTAAAAGGGAATACAGAAACACAACAGCCCTCCCAGAAACCTGAGTCCCCAGGAGGGGCTCTCAACCGCCCCTTCACCTTCTCCCACCCCTCTTTCTACCTTACCCCAGATGTTGCCTTGTGCTCAAGGAAGATTGGAGGGTCAGCCAGGGGGGTTAGGGAGCAAAGTGGATTAATCAGAGAGATGGAGGTTGAGTGAGGTTAGAGAGAAAAATGCCCAGAGCTCAGGCAGCGCCCCAAGTGTGAATACCTTATCTATGTTCATACTCTTGTTCTTATATATCTCAGCAAGCCTATGAGTGAAGTAGACATCACCATTTGTTCTCTTTCACAGCCTGTGATCTAATCCTTCTCACCAAAACATTCTAGCTAGCTTCAAACTAGCACAGGGTGATAATGGTGATTCCTGGAACTTGTTCTTTACTTGGTCTGGGGGATTTTAATGGAATAGACAAACATTGTTAAATAAAATGTTTGCACATATCTGGTTCTGCACTGTGGCACTACTGTGGAATAAAGGACCTTTGAAGTCCTCCACTGACATTGCTTTTTGTGTGAAATGATTGCACTTTTATGTGCACTGATATTTCAGTCTAATTTCCTCAGCATGTGCTGCTGCTTCACTTGGAGTTGAGATGTTTGTGTTCAAGTTGCATTTTTGAATCATTAGCATTTGCGCAGCAGTTTGTGGAAGTTTTCCAACTAGCAGCTTCTTATAAACAGCTGTCTCTCCTGCCAGTAACAGACTTGAGCTCTGTCCCATTCCCCAAGAAAGGTAATGTTCAGATCCACTGGAGTGTGTTAAAGTGTCTCCTCTCTGGCACTGGCTTCTTACTATCTTGGTGAATCTGCACGCAAATAACTGCTGATACCACTGGGGTTTTGCTCCTGCAGGTTTTTCTGAACCTGGCTGGCTTTTTTCAAAGCACCCAGAGGAGCAGTGCAGAATCACAGAGTCCCACCATGATGGCAATTGGTAGGGACCTCCAGAGATCATCTAATCTAACCTCTCTGCTAAAGCAGGGTCACCCACAGCAGGTTGCCCATTATTACAGTGTCCACCCTTTAAATATTTAGGATTTAGAATTAATGTGGCCTCTGCTTCAATCTGTAAGAACAGGAGGTGCAAGCAAGGCAGCTGTATTTCAGCTGTGGAGTTTGCTTGTAAAATATAGCCATTAGAAGGAATCTGGGTTGGGGCTCTGATCCTGTATTTGTGGAAGTGGATCCCTTGGAGTCTTCATTGATAGGGATTGGGAGAGCTGAATAAATCTTCACTGTTGACTCAGACCAGAGGATGAGGATCACAGTTCTCTAATGGTGTTTTTACAGATGCTTTTGTACAGAATCCTGAAAGATTACAAAACATTCCAATAGCATCACAAACTTTATTGCTTAGTTGCTTGGAATTTTTAAATCAGGCAAGCCTGATTTAAGGAAGGGGAATCAAAAGGGATGAACCTCAGTTAAATGATCCAAGGGTGGATTTAGTCATTGCAGTTCTTACATAATACTGAGGAGGATGATGCAGGAAGACCTCTTCTGTTCACAAGTGGAGAGGAAATAATAAATTCTGACTAAATATTCACTGTGATGATTTGCTGTCTGATGGAGTGGATTTATTTGAGGTATTAGGAGGCTTTGGTGTGTCAGAAAACACTGCTGCAAGCAGGACATCTTTTTTGGAAGACAGTGCTCTTCTAACTTGATACCTTAGAACTTCAGCAAACTTGTTCCCATAAAACCTCACAGAAATTAATCTGAAATCAGTAGGGGAATAGGAAGCTGCTCAGAGAGGCAGAGCCCTTCATGCTTAATCTTTAAAGGTAATAAAATTAGTTTATAATAGTTCTGTATATTGTTCACTCTTTCAGATGACCTTTTATGGATCCTGTGCTTTGTGTAGCATGTGGTGTGCCAATTGAGTGGCAGTAAGCCCTGTGTTTGTGTTTATATTCAGGGATGTTACAATTATTTCTTCTATTACAGCATTTGGATTAAAAGTAGAAGAGTCTAAACAGTTTGCTTTTAGCTTTTCCTTAAGTAAATTTGATTTTTCTGACTGTGCTGCTTATCTGAAACCTACAGAAATGTTTACTGGTGGACTAGCCCAAACCCAATAATGTTGTAACAACTCTTCAAACTAGCACCTGGGGATTAGCCTTTTTTATACCTATTATCCTTTCTTTTTAATAGAGTAAGCAGTTAAGTTACAGTTGAGCTAAAAGGTTATGTTGGCTGGGAGATTTTTGATTAGTGAGGAGGGACAAAGGCATTGAGAAGTGCTGGTTTGAGTCTGTGCTTTGTTTGAAAACAAAGCATGGGGTGTTTTGTTTTCTTTTTTCAAAGGAAAACTGGAAAGCTTTTACTTGGAATGATGGCTGCAGTTCTAAGTACTTGCCTTCATTGTCAGTATTTGTGAAATTGCTTGTTCAGGAAGGCTTTAGAAAATAATTTCCCTGAAGAGGCTCTAATGTAGCAAATGCAAATTAGAAAGAAAATAAATGACCTTTCAATGTTACACCTGGCAGAATAAGCAGAACAGCAGAGAGGGTGCCAACATTCACACAGAATCTGAGCATATTATTAGGTTTTGGGAGGGATCCCTGAGGATCACTTAGTTCAACCTCCTTGCTAAAGAAGAATCACCTGGAGCAGGTTGTCCAGGATTGCAATGTCCAGGCAGGTTTGGAATCTTTCCAGAGAGAACTTGATGTCCAGATGGAGACAGATGACAAGTGGTGTGCCTCAAGGGTCTGTACTGGGGCCAGTGCTGTTCAATATCTTCATCAGTGATATCAACAGTGAGATCAGGTGCACCCTCAGCAAATTTGCAGATGATATCAAGCTAAGTGGTGTGGTTGATAAGACTGAAGGTCCAGATGCCGTCCAGAGGAACCTGAACAGGCTGGAGAAATAGGCTGAGGAGAATCTCATGAGGTTTGATAAGGTAAAGTGCAAGGTTCTGCACCTAGGTCAGGGCAACTTGATATCAATACAGGCTGGGGGAATGATGAAATTGAGAGCAACCTTGCACAAAAAGCCTTGGGAATACTGGCAGACAAGCTGGACATGAGCCAACAGTGGGCACTTGCAGCCTGGAGTGCCAGTTGCATCCTAGGCTGCATCAAAAGAAGCATGGCCAGCAGATCAAGAGAGGTATTTCTGCCACTTTGGTGACACCTCAGCTGGAGTAATGTGTCCAGCTCTGGGGCCTCTTAACACAAGAGGAACATGAATTGGTCCAGAAGGGAAGGGGGCACGAAGATGACCAGAGAGCTGGAGCACTTCTATGAGGACAGGGTGAAAGACTTGGGACTGTGTAGCCTGGAGAAGAGAAGACTCCATGGAGATCTTATAGCTGCATTTCAATTTCTGCAGGGGACCTACAGGAAGGCTGGGGAAGGACTGCTTAGAAAGGCTTGTAGTGATAGGATGAGGGACAATGATTTGAAACTGGAGCAGGGTAGATTTAGGTTGGACATCAGGAGAAAGTTCTTTACAATGAGAGTGGTAAAACACTTTAACAGGCTGCCCCAGGGATGTGGTTGTGGCTCTGTCCCTGGTGACATTCAAGATGAGACTCATTGTGGCCCTGGGCAGCCTGATCTAGTTGGAGGTGTCCCTGCTGACTGGTTGGACAAGATGACCTTTGAGGATCCTTTCCAACCTGAAACAATTTGTGAATCTGTAAAAGTTAACTGATAATCCTTGATAAAGGAGGAGGAGGGAAGAGACTCCTTCCTACTACAAAGGCTCTGGAGTTGGGTTCTGTGGATTTGCAGCTCTGAAGGAGAAATGTATTAAGTATAATTATAATTAATCATAACTATTCCTTGAACTAGTTTAATGAATACTGTTTTTCTTCTGATAAAGTTTGGTAAGCTTTGTGGTAATGGAATTGACAAAATGTGGCAGAAGCAAGCACTACTCCTGGAGTTAGAACTTCTGAAGGTGACTTCCTGTGGTCATCTTTTTTGCATTCTGAACAAGACTTTTTATTTTTGCAGATGACTATGGATGAGAAATATGTGAACAGCATTTGGGATCTTCTGAAAAATGCAATCCAGGAGATACAGCGGAAGAACAACAGCGGCCTCAGCTTTGAGGAGCTGTACAGGAACGCTTATACGATGGTATTGCATAAACATGGCGAGAAACTCTACACTGGACTAAGAGAAGTGGTCACTGAGCATCTAATAAACAAGGTATGCAATTTTGTGACTTAAAATTGAAGAGTCTTTGGCAACAGAATTCTGAAGGGTTAGTTAAATGACACTGTATTATGTTGCGACGTTGCCTTGCGTTGCAATGGTGGTGTGACATCGACATGGTAGCTTAGAGCTAGCATCAAACTCACATGACTTAGTATTCCAGATAGTGTTTTAACTTACAGACCATAAGAAGCATTTGAGTGTTGAACAGGAACAACTTTAGCTGAAGGAAAGTGCTGATAATCTTTTTAAAGGAGGTTTGTGACCCTTTGGTGGCATTTTGCAGCTTTCTCACAGTAAATGCTGGGTTGTCTTCCAGTGAGTTTTCTGTGGCATCAACACAGCAGCAACAAAAGTCCTCAGCAGTCTGCATTCTGTCATTTCAACCTTTTCAAAACCTTGCAAGTTGGTCAACATGATAGGCATAATGTCTTGTTTCTGTAGATATGAGAAAAGGGCTCTTCACATCTTGTGTTTAATTTTGGAGCCACCTATTTTTGAGGCAAGATTAGAGTTGATTGATAAGGCATCCTGGCCTGGCTCAGGAGCAGTGTGGCCAGCAGGACAAGGGAGGTTCTTCTGCCCCTGTAGTCAGCACTGGTCAGGCCACACCTTGAGTGCTGTGTCCAGTTCTGGGCCCCTCAATTCAAGAGAGATGTTGAGATACTGGAAGGTGTCCAGAGAAGGGCAGCAAGGCTGGTGAAAGGCCTGGGACACAAACTACGAGGAGAGGCTGAGGGAGCTGGGGGTGTGCAGCCTGCAGAAGAGGAGGCTCAGGACAGACCTCATTGCTCTCTACAACTCCCTGAAGGGAGGCTGTAGCCAGGTGGGGTTGGTCTCCTCTGCCAGGCAAGCAGCAACAGAAGAAGGGGACAGAGTCTCAAGTTGTGCCAGGGGAGGTCTAGGCTGAATGTTAGGAGGAAGTTGTTGTCAGAGAGAGTGATTGGCATTGGAATGGGCTGCCCAGGGAGGTGGAGTTGCCATCCCTGGAGGTGTTCAAGACTGGCTGGGGCACTTAGTGCCATGGTCTGGTTGACTGGCTAGGGCTGGGTGCTAGGTTGGGTTGGATGATCTTGGAGGTCTCTTCTGATTTGGTTGATTCTATGATTTTAAAAAAGTTAAAACTCAGGTTTTATGACTCCAGATAATATTTAGTGGTAACTGGATCCTAAGTCTGGGGAAGATGCTTTACTTCTTGCAGTGACACAAAGAATCATAGAGTCATTAAGGCTGGAAAAGACCTGTGATCGAGTCCAACCATTAACCAAGCACTGTTAAACTGTGTCCCTCAGCTCAGCAGTACTACATGATTCCTGAATATTTGCAGGGCCAGTGACTCCATCACTTCTCTGAGCAGCCTGTTCCAGGGCTTAATCCCTTTCAGTGAAGAAGTTTCTCGTAGTGTGAAACCTACACACTACCTCTAGCACAACTCGAGGCTGTTCCCTCTTGTCCTATTACTTGTCTCTAGGAAGAGGAAACTGACCCTCATGTTACTCAAACCTCCTTTCAGGGAGTTATAGAGAGTGAGAGGAGAAGCTGAGGGAGCTGGGATTGTTTAGCCTGGAGAAGAGGAGGCTCAGGGCAGACCTTATTGCTATCTACAGCTACCTGAGGGGTGGTTGTAGCCAGGAGGAGGTTGCTCTCTTCTCTCAGGTGGCCAGCACCAGAACGAGAGGACACAGCCTCAAGCTGTGCCAGGGGAAATTTAGGCTTGAAGTGGGGAGAAAGTTCTTCACTGAGAGAGTCATTGGCTACTGGAATGGACTGCCCAGGGAGGTGGTGGAGTCGCCGTCCCTGGAGCTGTTCAAGGCAGGACTGGACGTGGCACTTGGTGCCATGGTCTAGCCTTGAGCTCTGTGGTAACAGGTTGGACTTGATGATCTATGAGGTCTCTTCCAACCTTGGTGATACTGTAAGGAGATCTCCCCTCAGCCTCCTTCTCTCCAGGCTGACCAACCCCAGTTTTCTGAGCTGCTTCTCACAAGACTTGTGCTCTGGATCCCTTACCAGCTTTGTTTCCCTTCTCTGGACACACTCAGTGCCGTTCTTGCAAATGAGGCCCCAAAACTGCACCGAGTATTTAAGGTGGTCCCCTGCACAGACTGCGGGTCTGGATGGATGTGTATCAGGTGTTTGTCATGTTACTACAGTGACAAGAAAAGTCACCACCGTTGCATGCTTTGGATGATTACTTCTGGCTGAACTACAGAGTGGATGAGATGTTTATGTCTAAATAATGCATACTCCTTGGGCAGCTTTTATGCCTTCTAACTGCTGTGTCAGGAAAGTGTCATCTCTCTTCAAAATCTGAGTTTCCAGAGGTGTAGTCCGGACAAGTACAGTCTAAAGCTGCTTTGAATGTGAGGCTTTCTTTCTGTTTTCAGTAGCACATCTGTGACTCTCAGATACTACTGCATTTATAATCTGTACAGCTCTTATAAAACATGGCAAATGGCTGAGAGTTTTTGTGCCTCCTCCTTGTGCATGCCAGTGTTTACAACCTGTACTTAATAATGATCCTGACACTAACCTTTTATTCTTCCTAGGCTTCAGTTTAGCTCGGTTTTGTTTGAGAAAAGCTCCTTGTCTTTGTTCCCAGCTCTTCTCCATACTAAAAATTATCCATATGCCATTCCTGTAAATTCCTTGTAGCTGCAGTGAGGCAAACATAATGTATGTTTGTGAAATAACTCCTCTCAGTGGTTAATATGTCAAAAAGAAACAATAAATCTGCTTTGTTTAAAAAAAAATAACAAAACAAGCAAGAAAAAGAGGCCAGGTTCTGAGATGGTGTAAATATATCTGTTTTCCCTGCAGACCATGGAGATAACTTACACCTGCTAAGGTTTTTCCACTACTCTGCAAATTTAGAACATATAAAATTATATTAGAAGCCTGAGCATATTGATTCTAGGCTTATTAAGAAAATGTTAAGATGGAGATTTCTTTAGTTCTATGGAACAGATAAAGTGGAAGTTTTATTGCTAATAATGATTTTTAACAATAGTAATCTAGCTCCTAGTAACTAGGAGCTAGTTTAGTAATAGCTTCTAGTAACTAAGCACCCCAGGAAAAATCTCTGTTAGGTACAGTTATTGTCTGAAGAGGAGAAGGCTCCGAGGTGACCTTATTATGGCCTTTCTTAAGGGGGCCTACAGGAAAGCTGAGGAGGGACTCTTTAGGATGTCAGGTAGTGATAGGACTTGGGGGAATGGAACAAAACTAGAAATGGGTAGATTCAGGCTGAATGTTAGGATGAAACTCTTCACTGTGAGAGTGGTGAGACACTGGAATGGGTTGCCCAGGGAGGTGGTTGAAGCCTCATCCCTAGAGGTGTTTGAGGCCAGGCTGGATAAGGCTCTAGACAGCCTAGTGTGAGGTGTCCCTTCCCATGGCAGGGGGGTTGGAAGTGGACGATCCTTGTGGTCCCTCCCAACCCTGACTGATTCTATGGAAAAAAAAAATTATTGTGAAGTGCTGATTCTGGCAAAGTGATGAAAGAGCAGAAAATCTTCTGAGCTTATGTTGTCACTGCAGCTGCTGAGGGTGTTGCACAGACACTGGTGTAGAGAAATGCCTTTATGATACTTCATGCTATTAGATCTGATGCTTAAAAGAAAATAATCATAGAATCATAGAATGGTTTATGTTGGAAGGAACCTCAAGGATCATCCAGCTCCAACCCCCTGCCATAGGCAGGGACACCTCCCACTAGAGCAGCTTGCTCAAGGCCTCATCCAGCCTGGCCTTAAACACCTCCAGGGAGGAAGCATCCACAACCTCCCTGGGCAACCTGTGCCAGTGTCTCACCACCCTCACTGTAAAGAACTTCCTCCTAACATCCAGTCTAAATCTCCCCTCTGCCAGCTTAAACCCATTCCCCCTCGTCCTGACATTCCCAGACCTTGTCAATAGTCCCTCCCCAGCCTTCCTGTAGGCTCCCTTCAGATACTGCAAAGCCACTCTAAGGTCTCCTCGAAGCCTTCTCTTCTCCAGGCTGCAGAGCCCCAACTCTCTCAGCCTGTCCTCATAGCAGAGCTGCTGCAGCTCCCTGATCATCTTCGTGGCTCTCTTCTGGACTCGCTCCAGCAGAGTATTCTGATCTTTAACATGATTAATCCAATTATAGCTTTGTGTGGGCAGCATAAAATTAAGTGGCTAAAAACTTTTTAAATAAAAAAGGCTAACTGTCAAGTTTTGGTAGTTTGATACTGTAAAAGTGAAGACTAAACTACTCAGATGCTTGCTGATGCCATCCTTTTAAATAATCCCAGGAAAAGATTTAAAAAATGGGAGTCCTGTCAAAAAGTTCTGAACATAAAGAAGATTTCTATAGGCTTCTGGGTGGTGGCTTGCTCAAAACAGTGTTCTGTTGAGGAAGTTACAGGTGGAAGTATGGATAAATAGTGCATTGTATATTATGAATCATGCATGTTATGGTTGTGCCATTAGTACTTGATCACAGAATTGTTGAGGGACTTCTGGAGATCGTCTAGACCAATCCTCTGCTAAACCAGGGTCACCCACAGTAGGTTGCTCAGGATTGCAATGTCTAGGTAGGTTTGGAATCTCTCAAGAGATTGCCACCTGCCCTTTGGCTGTAGATAAGCTTCAATAATATTCCCTCTCTTCTCCAGTCTAATCATCACCAGGTCTCTCAGCCTTTCCTCGTCAGAGAGAGGCTTGGGTCCCCTCATCATAGAATCAGCCAGGTTGGAAGAAACCTCCAAGACCATCCAGCCCAACCTATCACCCAGCCCTATCCATTAAACTAGACCACAACACTTAGTGCCTCATCGAGTCTTTGCTTGAGCACCTCCAGGGACAGCGACTCCACCACCTCCCTGGGCAGCCCATTCCAATGCCGGTCACGCTCTGGCAACAACTTCCTCCTAACATCCAGCCTCGACCTTCCCTGCCACAACTTGAGACTGTGTCCCCTTGTTCTGTTGCTGCTTGCCTGGCAGAAGAGACCAACCCCACCTGGCTACAGCCTCCCTTCAGGTAGTTGTAGGCAGCAATGAGGTCTGCCCTGAGCCTCCTCTTCTGCAGGCTGCACACCCCCAGCTCCCTCAGCCTCTCCTCACAGGGCTGTGCTCCTCTCATCAGCTTCGTTGCCCTTCTCTGGACATGTTCCAGTACTTCAACATCTCTGTTGAACTGAGGAGCCCAGAACTGGACACAGTACTCAATATGTGGCCTGACCAGCGCTGAGCACAGGGGCAGAATAACCTCCCTAACAGGAATTTTGTATTTTCAGTGTCTATTTCCAAGGGCAGTTCTTTGTTCAGTGAAGAGTAGCTAACTAACAATAAAGCCTCTCATCAGAAGTCATTGTAAACATTTCTTCCCAGTCATGATGCTGAGTTTAGAAGAAGGAGGTTTGGCAACTGGAACATTGCTCATAAAAACTGTTAACTCTTTTCATTTCTGCACATTTTCATTTTGATAAGATTTTAGTACACTCAGTTCAGGAAGTGCTTCAGGGGAGGCAAACTCTGTTTCAACAGAATTGTTGTAACAGAATTGTCACTTACTGTCCACATCTGATTTTCTTCCCTAAAAAAAACATTACTTTAGCATTCCAGTTGTGCTGGTTGGTTAAGAATAGATGAAGAAACTGATTAGAGGCAGTGTATTTGTTCAGATCTTTCTGCTGGAAGCTTTCAAGATTGGAAAGTAAAAGATTTTGTTTTGGTGTGGCATAGTGAAGAGCTTTATTTTTACTTTGTTTACTTAATGCTGAGTAAGCACAGCCTTCATCTATCAATTTTGTTTGACTCCTTTAGATTGGAAGGGACTGTTAAAGGCCATCTAGTCTAGCTCTCCTGCAGTGAGCAGGCACATCTCCTAAATCAAGTTGCTCTGAGCCCCAGGTGTCCTGACCTGGAATGCTTCCAGGAATGGTGCTTCTGCTATCTCTGGGCAACCTGGGCCAATGTCTTATCATCCTCAGTGTAAAAGAGTTGTTTCTTCTGCCTAGTCTAAATCTCCTGTCTTCCATCATCCTTGACCTGTCATAATAAGCTCCGGTAAAAGGTCTATCCCTGTCATTCTTCTATGCTGCTCTAAGTACTGAAAGGCCACAGTTAGATCTCCATGGAGCCTTCTCTTCTCCGGGCTGAACAACTCTTAACTCTGTCAGCCTGTCCTCAAAACAGAGGAGTTCCAGCCCTCAGATCATTATTGTGGCCTTCTCTGAACCTGCTCCAACGGCTCCATCTTTACTGTGCTGAGAACTCCAGAGATGGACACAACACTGCAGGTGGGGTCTCCCCAGAGCAGAGCATAAAGGCAGAATTCCCTCCCTCAGTCAGCTGTCTCTCTTGCTGGGGGTGCAACTGAGGATACAGCTGGCTTTCTGGACTGTGAGCATGCATTACCAGCTGAGGTCCAGCTTTTCGCCCACCAGTACCTCCAGGTCGTGCTCTACAGAGCCGCTCTTCATCCCCCAGCCTTCATTGATACCAAAAATTGCCCTGACCCATGTGCAGGACCTTGCACTTGGCCTTGGTGACCCTCATGAGGTTCACACAGGTCCCCTTCTCAGGCTTGTCCAGATCCCTCTGGGTGATCTCATCCCTCATGCACATCAGCTGTACCACTCAGCTTGATGACATCTGCAGAATACTTCTAAGAAGAAGATTGTTTAACATTTCAAGAAGAAAACAAGGTGTAGTTTGTCTTTACAGACTGTTCAGTGGTACATGAAATGGTAGGCACAGACATGCTTGATGGAAGTGCATGAACAAGTAGCTATAAAGCAAGCTTGGTTTGAGTTTGCAGGCCCTAATGATCTGTAGTTGCCCTTACCAGGATCTGGCTGTCTAATGAAGGCAGCAGTGAGCTGGATACCCTACTCTATATCCCTAGCCAGGACTCAGCTGTTTTGAGCTGCCTTGTTTTCACCATAGGATAAGGACATGCTAATACTTGTCTTGACCTGTTTGTTAATGTTGTTATTAAAGTATAGTACATGTAGCATTGAATTTAGAATTAATACTGAATAAAAAGTGCTGAAAACTTTTCATCTTGAGTAATTCCAGCATTTAATTCTTCTGCACCTATTAACTTCACTGATTTCTCTCTTTTTTTTGTCCTTTGGCAGTCTTGTAGCTTGTTGTGGATGTTCTTAGAGGCTCAGAGGTGACCTCATTGCTGTCCACAACTACCTGAAGGGAGGTTGGAGCCAGGTGGGGTTGGTCTCTTCTGCCAGGCAACCAGCGATAGAAGAAGGGGTCACAGTCTCAAGTTGTGGCAGGGAAGTGTAGGCTGGATGTTAGAGGAAGTTCTTCACAGAGAGAGTGATTGACATTGGAATGGGCTGCCCAGGGAGATGGTGGAGTCACCATCCCTGGAAGTGTTGAAGAAAAGCCTGGATGAGGCATTTAGTGCCGTGTCTACATGACTGGATAGGGCTGGGTGCTAGCCTGGCCTGGCTGATCTTGGAGGTCTCTTCCAACCTGGTTGATTCTGTTCTCTTCCTTCACACTTCTTGAGCTTAGTTTTTTGCTACTTCACATAAATGCTGTAAAGGTGGTTTAAAAAGCCAAACACACAAAACTTAGATTCTCTCTCTAAAGCAATAATTGATAAGCAATATCAGTTGTGTTAGAATAAAAAACAAGATCTTGAGGCTCAACTTTGCAGGATGATGTTTTTAAAATTCCCTTTGTTTTTGTGATCCTCTCATAACCTAGTGAAATCTAAACCATGGCATGCAACACATGATACTGTGTGTGACAAAGGAATTGGTTGATTTGTTAGCCAAGCCAGTACAGCTTTGTTGTTTTTCCTCTGCGCTGGAAGTCAGCAGTGTTAAACATAAATGGGCTGAAATGTCCTGGTTTGGGGAGATACTAAAGCATTACTGAAAAGGATGTGCTTTGGATACTTAGTCAACTGAACATGAGTCAGCAGTGCGGCCAGGGGCCCAATGGCATCCTGGCTTGTATTAAAAGTACTGTGGCCAGTAGGAACAGAGAGCTGATCATCCCTCTGTGCTCAGCACTGCTGAGACCACACCTTGAGTATTGTGTTCAATTCTGGGCCCCTTACTATAGGAAGAATAATAAGGAGGATATTGGAGAGGAATAATAAACTGCACCAGTACAGGCTGGGAGGTGACTGCTGGAGAGAAGTCCTGTGGAGAGTGACCTGGGGGTGCTGGTGGCTAACAAGTTACCCATGGCACAGCAACGTGTCCTTGTGACCAAGAAGGCCAATGGGATCCTGGGGTGTATTAGGAGGAGTGTGTCCAGCAGATCAAGGGAGGTTCTCTTTCCCCTCTACTCTGCCCTGGAGAGACCTCATCTTGAATCCTGCCTTTAGTTTTGGGCTCCCCAGTTGAAGAGGGACAGGGATCTGCTGGAGAGGGTGCAGCAGAGGGCTATGAGGATGATGAGGGGACTGGAGGGCATGGCTTATGAGGAGAGGCTGAGGGACCTGGGGCTGTTTAGTCTGGAGAAGAAAACACTTAGAGGGGATTTGATAAATGTTTATAAACATCTGAAAGCTGGCCAGGGTCGGGGGAGCAGGCTCTGCTCACTGCTCCCTGGGATAGAACAAGGAGCAATGGGTGTAAACTGCAGCAAAAGAAGTTTCACCTCAACACAAGGGGGAACTTCTTTACTGTAAGGGTCCCAGAGCACTGGCACAGGCTCCCCAGAGAGGTTGTGGAGTCTCTGTCTCTGGAGCCTTTCAAGGCCTGTCTGGATGTGTTCCTCTGTGATCTATGTTAGATAGGATTGTCCTGTTACGCAGGGCAGGGGTTGGACTCGGTGATCTCCTTGCATCTCTTCCAACCCCTAACATCCTGTGAGCCTGTGAGGTGCTGGAGCACATCCAGAAAAGGGCAATGAGGCTCATGAAGGGCCTGGAATACATAGCCTGTGAGGAGCGTCTGAGGGAGCAGGGATTGTTCAGTTTGGAGAGAAGAGGGCTGAGAGACATATCTAATCTAGGGGTTATAAAGGTACAGCTAGGACCTTTAGCAGGCTTTAGAACTGGTTATCATGATGTTGCAGAGAGACATGGAGAGAGAAGATAGAAATCTCTAACAGGGAGTTGGAAATTATTTCCATAAGACCAATGAGATAGAGAGGAAGAACAAGAATATTTTAAGTCAATAATCATGAGCTTTAGGGTGTACTCTGAGCATGGCTGGCAATGTCTGAAGGGTTTCCTGCCTTTATCTTTAGTTAATGATGTTTTTAAGATGATCTCGGTCAAGTCTGCAGGCAAGGAAGGCAAAAGGATGTGAGGGAATTGCTGAGAAGTAAATGCAGTTCAGAATCCTCAGTGTTCTTCAGTGTATTCCTCTTTCAGCTGAAGAGTAGCAGCTGCAGGAATCTTAGAATCATAGAATGGTTTAGGTTGGAAGGGACCTCAAGGATCATCCAGCTCCAACCCCCTGCCATAGGCAGGGACACCTCCCACTAGAGCAGGCTGCTCAAGGCCTCATCCAGCCTGGC
>WAAF01000462.1:52312-89468 GCA_013400475.1 Tricholaema leucomelas
ACCCAGGTGCAGGACCTTACACTTGGCCTTGTTAAACGTCATGAGGTTGGCCTGGGCCCACCTCTCCAGCCTGTCCAGGTCCCTCTGGATGGCATCCCTGCCCTCCAGCAAGTCAGCTGCGCCACACAGCTTGGTGTCATCTGCAGACCTGCTGAGGGTGCACTCAATTCCTCTGTCCGTATCACTGACAAAGATGTTAAAGAGCACTGGTCCCAGCACTGACCCCTGAGGAACACCACCATGTGGACATTGTGCCAAACAGCCATTTCTGGTAATTCCTTAACTTCTCTCTTAGTGACAGTCTTAAGATTTTAGAAACTCTTTGGCATTATTTGAACTTACATATAAGCTGAAGAAACTCTGTAATAAAAGTCGTGAGACCTTGAGGCCCTAGCTCAGAAAGTGCCTTTCTAAACTTCTGCTCCCACAGAAGGTTCTGGCTGTCCTTACAGTAGTGGAAATTACATAATTGAGCTATTTGTGCTGCTGCATCAGCCCAGGCACTGTAGGAGAGAAAATACTAGGCCATAAGTCTGCTTTGTGTACACTTGGAAAGTTATTTAAAGGTACTGATAGCTTGTGCCAACAAACTATTTTAAGAGATTGATGGGGGGAGAGTGCTACATTTCCTGAAGAGCTATACCCAGGATTAAATAGAAATTGAGCCTGAAATTACATGCAAGATTTCAAAAGCAGTGTGGTCAGCAGGTTGAGGGAGGGGATTCTACCCCTCTGCTCTGGTGAGACCCCCACCTACAGTGCAGCGCCCAGCTCTGGAGTCCTCAACACAGGAGAGACATGGACCTCTTGGAGCGGATCCAGAAGAGGCCACGGAAATTGGTCTGAGGGCTGGAACCTCTCTGCTGTGCCAACAGGCTGAGAGAGTTGAGTTTGCTCAGTTTGGAGAAGAAGAGACTGCAGGGAGACCTTAAAGCAGCTTTCCAGGATTTTTAGGGGGCTAGCAGGATAGCTGGAGAGCACTTGTTACAAAGCTGTGTAGTGACAGAACGAGGAGTAATGGCTTCATATTGGAGGAAGCTGGATTTAAGTGGGACATTAGGAAGAAATTTTCTCCATGAGGGTGGTGAGATACTGGAACAGGCTGGCCAGAGAGGTTGTGGAGGCTCCAAGCCTGGAAGTGTTCAAAAGCAGGTCTTCCTGCCCATTGCAGAGGGTTGGAACTAGGTGACCTTTAAGGTCTCTTCCAACCCAAACTATTCTGTGATTCTATCCTTGAGAATACTTTAGGTAGATTATGAAGCTTCTAGTTTTATTTTTGAGGCTTCATGTGAACAGTCCTTTTAATCTGGAGTTTCCTGCAAAGGTTTGTTACAGAAATTGCTACAAGCTCAGCTGATTTAAGGTAGCATCCTGCTGATAAAAAGTCTTTGAGATTGGAATATTCTTTAGGCTTTTGAAGAGCAGCAGCTGTGTCTCTAAAAGGCATCCTTCCCTATAGAAGAGTGTGGATATCCAGGGTCTTTTTAGCACTGGTCTTTTATCCCACCAGAATGATTTGGCTGTTGCATGCCTGTTTTGTGCATTACAGTAGTTTTGCTGTGCTGTTGTAATGGTCACAGCCCATACAAGGAGTGTGTTCGGCACTTGGTAACTAGACAGCTGCTGTAAGCATTAATTTGGTTTTGTAGCAAATAAAAGAACAGCTTCCAAGTCCTATCTGCAGCTTAAAATAGACCAGGGAGAGTGTAATTGAGATGCTTCACAGAGAGACTCTGAGAGTAGTTTTGTTGTCCAGCACCCATTCAGAGCGCATTTCCAGAAAACCATCTGGAGCAGAAGTGGCACAGATGAGAGCCTTCCCCTGTCTGCTTGGTAGCAAGTTTACCTGGTGGCAGACACCTCCTTTGCTACCAGTGGATGTGTGATGTGGCACTGGCTGCTCTGTTTGGATTACTATGGTGAATGTGTGCATCCAAGGAAACCCTGGGGCAGCCTTCCAGGATTTGAAAAGGGCCTACGGGATAGCTGGAGAGGAACTTTGTATCAAGGTATGTAGTGAAAGGACAAGGGGTGAGGGCTTCAAACTGGTTAAAGTTGGTCGCATGCAGAGAGTGGTGATCAATGGCACAATGTCCACCTGGCGACCGGTGCCAAGTGGTGTTCCTCAGGGGTCAGTGCTGGGACCAGTGCTCTGTAACATCTTTGTCAGTGATATGGACAGAGGAATTGAGTGCACCCTCAGTAAGTTTGCAGTTGACACCAAGCTGTGTGGCACAGCTGACTTGCTGGAGGGCAGGGATGCCATCCAGAGAGACCTGGACAGGCTGGAGAGGTGGGCCCAGGCCAACCTCATGACGTTTAACAAGGCCAAGTGTAAGGTCCTGCACCTGGGTGGGTGCAATCCCAGGCACAGATCCAGGCTGGGTGATGAATGGCTGAGAGTAGCCCTGAGGAAAAGGACCTGGGGGTCTGGGTCGGCGAGAAGCTCAACATGAGCCGGCAGTGTGCACATGCAGCCCAGACAGCAACCCTGTGCTGGGCTGCAGCAAGAGCAGTGTGGGCAGCAGGGCAAGGGAGGGGATTCTCCCCCTTTACTCTGCTCTCCTCAGACCCCACCTGGAGTACTGTGTGCAGTTCTGGAGCCCCCAACACAAGAAGGACATGGAACTGCTGGAGCGGGTCCAGAGGAGAGCCACGAAGATGATCAGAGGGCTGCAGCAGCTCTGCTATGAGGACAGGCTGAGAGAGTTGGGGCTCTGCAGCCTGGAGAAGAGAAGGCTTCGAGGAGACCTTAGAGTGGCTTTCCAGTATCTGAAGGGAGCCTACAGGAAGGCTGGGGAGGGACTATTGACAAGGTCTGGTAATGTCAGGACGAGGGGGAATGGGTTTAAGCTGGAAGAGGGGAGATTTAGACTGGATGTTAGGAGGAAGTTCTTTACAGTGAGGGTGGTAAGACACTGGAACAGGTTGCCCAGGGAGGTTGTGGATGCTTCCTCCCTGGAGGTGTTTAAGGCCAGGCTGGATGAGGCCTTGAGCAAGCTGCTCTAGTGGGAGGTGTCCCTGCCTATGGCAGGGGGTTGGAGCTGGATGATCCTTGAGGTCCCTTCCAACCTAAACCATTCTATGATTCTATGATTCATTCTATGATTCTATGAAAGCTTGACTGAGATTAGACATTCGGAAGGATTTCTTCCCTCTGAGCATGATGAGTACTGGACAAGTTGCCCAGAGAAGCTGTGGAGGCTTCAGCTTCCGCAGGGTGTGGTAGCTGCCCTATCCTTGGAAACATTCCAGGTCAAGTTGTTTGGGGCTCTGAGCACTGTGATCTAGCTGAAGATGTCTAACCTCTGCAATCACAGGATCACAGAATTTCTTAGACTGGAAAAGCCCTTCAGGATCATTGAGTCCAATCATTAGTTTCACACTGACAAGTCCTTGGCTGAACCAAATCCCTCAGCACAACATCTCATCACCAGGAATCGCTATGGCTGCAAAGGACCACCAGGAGCATCCAGCCCAACCTTCATCCCAGCAGCCTTCATCACTAGACCATAGCCTCAAGCACCACAGCCACTCTCCTTTCAAACACCTCCAGGGCTGGCGACTCCACCACCTCCCTGGGCAGCCTGTTCCAGTGCCTGACCACCTGCTCAGGAAAGAGCTTCCTCCCAACATTCAAACTAAACCTCCCCTGATGCAACTTGAGGCCATTTCCTCTTGTCCTATCATTAGTAACTGGGGAGAAGAGACCAGCTCCAGCCTCACTACAACCTCCTTTTAGGTAGTTATAGAGGGCAATAAGGTCCCCTCTCAGCCTCCTCTTCTCCAGACTAAACAACCCCAGCTCCCTCAGCCGCTCCTCATAGGTGATGTTCTCCAGACCTCTCTCCAGCCTCGTTGCCCTCCTCTGCACTCGCTCCAGCACCTCAATATCCCTCCTATACTGTGGTGACCAAAACTGGACAGTCAGCAGAAGCTGACTGCCCCTTTGAACGCACACCATTCTGTGTCTGTTACTTAGATGATGCCTTAGAAGCTGCCTTGGATTTATGCCAGTACATTACTTTTCTGTTCCAGGTGCGAGATGACGTGCTAAACTCCTTGAATAACAACTTCCTACAAACGTTAAATCAAGCGTGGAACGATCATCAGACGGCAATGGTGATGATTAGAGATATTCTGATGTATATGGTGGGTATTCTGCTTTTCCATGTGTTTCATGCACTAAATAGTCTTTTTACATATCCAAGTAAATGATCTGGAAGGGTAAAAAGCAAGGAATGCTTCTAAGTCTTCCCAAAACTACAGTCTGTCCCCTGTTTTGAGAGCTCTGTGGGCTTACAAGACTATTGGAGGTGGGTGGGAAATTACAATGGCATTCATCTTTCAGGATATCTTATTACAAGTTGAAAAATGGACCTGAAAAATAGTTGAATTTTGCAGTTGTTATAAACTAGTCAGGCCCATTCTAGCAGGTTGTAGATGTTACTTGCATGAGCCTACAGGAAGGCTGGGGAGGGACTATTGACAAGGTCTGGTAATGTCAGGACGAGGGGGAATGGGTTTGAACTGGCAGAGGGGAGATTTAGACTGGATGTTAGGAGGAAGTTCTTTACAGTGAGGGTGGTGAGACACTGGCACAGGTTGCCCAGGGAGGTTGTGGCTGCTTCCTCCCTGGAGGCGTTTAAGGCCAGGCTGGATGAGGCCTTGAGCAGCCTGCTCTAGTGGGAGGTGTCCCTGCCTATGGCAGGGGGTTGGAGCTGGATGGTCACTGAGGTCCCTTCCAACCTCAACCATTCTATGATTCTATGTTTTGGTTTCTGGAGTGGTAGTTTCTTACTGTAGGAAGCATGATGGTATAAAGCCTCTTCAGATTTCCAGGGGAGATGTTCTTTTAAGGGTTTGAAAAGACTTAGGTGCAGTCTATATCCTTGAATGCTGGGTATTAATTGAATCTGGTACAGCCTGCTCGGAGGGTTATGGAGTCTCCCTCTCTGGAGATACTCAAAATCTGCCTGGACGTGTTCCTGTGTAATCTGGTATAGGTGACCCTGCTCTGCAGTGGGGTGGGGTTGGAGTGGATAATCTTTCGATGTGCCTCTCAGCTCTTGACATTCTGTAATTCTGTGACCCTTTGCTGTTCATATAGAGCTTGAGTACAAGATTAAGCAGTAGATGAGTGTGTGATCTTTCATAGAATCAGTCAGAGTTGGAAGGGACCACAAGGATCGTCTGTCCCATGGGCAGAGACACTCTACCCTAGATCAGGCTGGCCAGAGCCCCATCCAGCCTGGCCTTAAACACCTCCAGCCATGGGGCCTCAACCACCTCCCTGGGCAACCCATTCCAGCCTCTCACCACTCTCATGCTCAACAACTTCTTCCCTATGTCCACTTTGAACCTGCCCATCTCCAGCTTTGCATCTTTGGTTGCATGGTTGTAATCTTGAAAGATTCCTACCTGAGAGCTGACAGAGGAGGCTTTTTCTGAAGATAGAACACCTTAAATTTTCATGTCTGCATTGTGTTATGCTTTAGGTAGTTGATATATTTTTACAGTGTTATGAGTATGCTCTGAGAAATGCTTCCAGGGATAGAGCATCTGGCAAATGTGCAGTTCATGTATAGCTTCTAGTCAAAGATTTTAACTTCAGGAAGAAAAGTGTTAAAGCACTGTGGATTTTCGTATGTAGTCTTTTCTTTCCCTACTATCATACCAAAGATACTGCTTGATGTGGTATTAAGCAGTGAAGGACAGAGGACAGTAATGCTTTCCCTCCTCTTTATTCTTTTTATTCCTTTTTGTCTTTTTTTTCCCTCAAGAAAGGTGGTTAACTGATGTTAATCTGGAGTTAAGAACTTGTAGCTGTTCAAAATCCCATGCTACAAAACTAAACCTGTTTGTAATCAGTGTTAGATCAGAAATCTGATTTCATTACTAAGCTACTAAAAAAATTCAGAGTAACTACTGAAGCCACATAGCTTAACCTTTTATCATTTTGGTTTAAATGCATTTGTTGGCTTTCATGCTGTGAGTTTTCTGTGTGTTTGTTTGATTTGGTTTCATTTTGGGGGGTGTCTTCTGTTGTTTTTTTTTTTTGTTGAGTAAAGACCATGTATCTACAGATACAGGGCTGGATAAAATCTGCCTTCAGTGACACTTAGAATAATAAGATAGAGAGCTTATTAAAAGAAAGTCCATTTTGAGGGTATTCTATGAGAATTCTTGGAATCTCTAATCTGTTTGTGAAGGACAAATACAAATCAATTGCTGTTAGCTGTGTGGATTCAATACTAGTTGCTAACACAGTCTGCCCAAGCTGGTGGTGAATGTTAAGAAAGGTTAGAAGATGGAATCCAAAGCTTTCCAGGGGAGTTAGCTGTTGTGTTTGTGGTAGTTTGAAGCTAGCTAGAATGTTTTGGTGAGAAGAGTTAGACTACAGGCTGTGAAAAAGAAAACAGTGGTGATGTCTACTTCACTCATAGGCTTGCTGACATGTAGAAGAACAAGAACACAAACATAGGTAACAGAGTCGCTGTCTGGGCTTTGGGCTGCACTTCTCTCTCTAACCTAACCTGCCATCTGTGTGACTAATGCACCTGCTTCCTAATCCCCCTGGCCAACCCTCCAAGAAACCTTAAACATAAGGCAAGATTTTGGCTAAGGTTGAGAAGTGGGAGGAAGGTGGAGGGGCAGTTGAGAGCCTCTCCTGGGGACTCAGGTTTCTGGGAGGGCTGTTGTGTTTCTGTATTACTTTTTGACTTGTATATTTCTTTATTGTAAATATCTGCTTGTCTATTGTGCTAAGCTGTAAATACAAAGCTTCATTCCATTTCTAGAGCTGCTGAGTCTAGTCTGGGTGATTTCCAAAGTGTGGTGGAGCAGGGAACACCCAAAGCATCACAGTGTTTTAGCCAAATGTGGAGTGTTGTTTCAGTGCAAGTAGTGCTGGATGCTCAAAGGTGGTCAGAGTGGGTAATCCAGTGTTCTCAGGTGCTCTTCAATTCAGTAAATCTCTGATGGCTCCAACACTGTCAGAGTTGGCTTAGCTTGCTTGTTTTAGTGTATTGAGCAGTATATAGAGGACCAAGAAGCCCCCTTGCTGAGGTAGGATTACATGCTTTCAGCTAGCACTTTCAGAGGAAGATAAGAGCTGTTTCTTAAGTACTTTTTTTGTGCCTTGACTCCTGTTGGAAGCTTGCAAGTGCTGTTAGAACATTCTTATCTTTTCCACCAAAACACCAGGAGACTGGAGCATCCCTGCAAGTGACAATTTAACTTCATTGGGTCGTGCTTTACATTCAGAACACAGTAACAAATAAATTTGAATACCTCTGGAATGTGTAGTCTTCCATGTGCTGTTTGACAGTTCTTAATTATTTCAAGTGGGCATTCAGCTGAGGCCTCCACTTGACTAATTATTACCCTCCCATAGGCTTTTTTTATCTTGTGCTGAAATGAGAGCTGAAGAAACAGAAAAGACTCATTTATAATAATGTGTATGGTACTGTGGTAAAAATATAATACATTTTTCATTTCAAAGTGCTTATGTAAACTTCAGGAGCTCTGATGTCCTATTAAATATCTGTAATGTAGCACAAGTTTTCTGCTTACAAATCTTTATTATCAGAGAGAATGATTGCCATTGGAATGGGCTGCTCAGGGAGGTGGTGGAGTCACTGTCCCTGGAGGTGTTGAAGCAAAGCCTGGATGAGGCATTTAGTGCCATGGTCTAGATGACTGGGTAGGGCTGGGTGCTAGGTTGGACTGGATGAGCTTGGAGGTCTCTTCCAACCTGGTTGATGCTATGATTCTAATGCAGGGAGCAGACTGGGTCCTTTCCTTTGACTTGGAGGGGCATAAGACATTGTCATTAAAAAACTGATGCTTTGATTAGGCTGTTGGAAGGCTTTGCAGCCTCTCAGTATTTAAAGGAGTCCATCAGAAAGATGGGGACAGACTTTTTAGCAGGACCTGTTTGTGACGGGACAAGGGGCAGTGGCTTTAAACTAAAACAGGAGCTACAGGTAAGATGCAAGGAAGTCTTTTTACACTGAGGGTAGTGGAACACTGGCCCAGATTAGCCAGAGAGGTGGTAGATGCCCCATCCTCAGAAATGGTCCAGGTCAGGTTGAATGGGACTGTGAGTAACTTGCACTAATGGAAGATATCCCTGCTGACTGCAGGGGGGTTGGGCTAGGTGAGCTTTAAAGATCTCTTCAAACCTGAAGCATTCTAAGATGATTCTATATAATGATTATAAATTAACATACAAGCTATGGGTTAAACTGGGACTAGTCTTCCAGATGTACTGTTTCACCTTTGTTACTGGAATGCTTTGTGTGATGGTTTGGGTGGCCCCCGCCCCCCCCACACTTTTAGAAATTACCCAGACTAGACTCAGTCAGCTCTGGAAATTTGAATGAAGCTTATATTTACAGCTGGCACAATGTACAAGCAGATAGTTACAGTGTATGCAGATATATACAGAAATATACAAGGTAAAAAAGGTAATACAAACACAATTCCCCTCCCAGAAACCTGAGTCCCCAGGAGGGGCTCTCAACCACCCCTCACCTTCCCCCTACCCCTCTCAACCTTACCCCAGTCTTAAGGAAGAATGGAGGTTCGGCCAAGAGGGTTAAAAAGCAAGGTGAAGCAGCCAAACAAAGGAGGGTGAGGTTAGAAAGCAAGATGGAGTCCAGCCAGCAGCCTCAGCTTCTCCCCAGCAGGCAAAGAGAAGAGGACAGCCCAGCACGAAGTGCAGAGCAGAAGTGACCTTATCTTTTGTTTTGCCTTTCTTTTGTATACATCTCAGCAAGACTGTGAGCGAAGTAGACCTCACCATTGCTTTCATTTCTCAGCCTATGATCTAATTCTTCTCACCAAAACATCCCAGCTAGGCTCAAACTAGCACACTTTAAGTCCAGCATCATTCCGTTCATTGCAAAGTGACCAAGAGCAGAAAACTTCCAGTCTTGAGTCTGTGTTCATTCAAAATATTTGCAAAAAGATACTGGTACTGTGAAATTATAGTGGAAGACACTTGAAAGTGTCCTTCCCATGGGCAGGGATACCTCCTACTTGACCAGGTGTGCTCAGGGTCCCATCCAACCCATATTTGAACACTTCCAGGCCTCCACAGCTTCTCTGGGCAGCCTGCTGCAGTGCCTCAGCACCCTCATGGTGGTGGAGCTTTGATCCATTGCCCCTCATTCTGTCACTGCATGCCTTATAAAGAGTCACTTTCCAGCTATCCTATAAAACCCTCTTTGTATCCTGGGATTCTATTAGAAGATCTCTCCAGAGCCTTCTCTTCTCCAGGCTGTGCAACCCTCAGCCTGCCTTTGTAGGAGAGGTGCTTCAGCCATCTGATCATCTTTGTGGCCTCCTTTGGATGCAAGAAGATAAAAACCTCTTTCCTCTGCGTAGTTCTACTACTTATAAAATTTAATTTAAACACAAATTGTTTTTTTTTTTTGTCTTGGAAAGGTACATACTTTGACTTTGTGCCTTGTTCTGGTGCTTAATGACTAGATCACTTGCTGCTTGAGATTTCTGGCAGGATTTCATTTTACCAGCAGAACCTCTTTCACAGGACACTTGTAAAGCTTGTCTTGCAGTTGCAGTTTAAAATAGTGTGTTACCTTTTCTCTTGGGTGCCTTCTGGTAGATGTCTGCTTGGTTTTATGTCTGTTGCATGACGTACTTCTAACATGGTTTTGCACCATGAAAAGGCACAGTCTGAGGTAGTCTAGTTTCCACAAGTGAATGCCAGGTTTACTTTGTAGTGCACTAGCTCTTCTGTTCTACGTTGACCATAGTGCTCAGTGCCAGGAGAGATGTAATACTCTGTGTGAATCCATGGCACTGGCTGCAGCAAGGTGCCAAAGCAGTGAAGTCATGTCCTAAGTAGCATCTTGACTAAGTCACGCACTAGGACGTGCTGAAGTAGTGAAGTAAGGTGCTGCGTTTGGGCAGGCCTGAAAGTCAGTCTTGCTTAGGACTGCAACAGGTTGTGTTCAGCTGCTGAAAGTCAGTCTTGCTTAGGGCTGCAGCATAGGTGCATGGACCTGCAACAGGTTGTGTTCAGCTGCTGAAAGTCAGTCTTGCTTAGGGTTGCAGCATAGGTGCATGGACCTGCAACAGGTTGTGTTCAGCTGCTGAAAGTCAGTCTTGCTTAGGGCTGCAGCATAGGTGCGTGGACCTGCAACAGGTTGTGTTCAGCTGCTGATGGACCTGCAACAGGTTGTGTTCAGCTGCTGAAAGTCAGTCTTGCTTAGGGCTGCAACAGGTTGTGTTCAGCTGCTGAAAGTCAGTCTTGCTTAGGGCTGCAACAGGTTGTGTTCAGCTGCTGAAAGTCAGTCTTGCTTAGGGCTGCAGCATAGGTGCGTGGACCTGCAACAGGTTGTGTTCAGCTGCTGTGTGTAACAGTGGCAGTGTAGGTGCAGTTGTTGGATCTTCTCTTCAAGCTACATGAGTTATGAGTACTTTTGGAATGTCTGGAAACTGGGCTGAACTCGATTCTGTGGTGCTCCTTTGCTGTTTAATGCAACTTCAGATAAGCAAGTGCACGGGTCACAGCCCTGGCTGCATTGTAAGTGCTAACAGTGCGACTTGGACACTGTTAGAAGCGACGCTGACTCTTGAAATGCTACTGTGTACTTTGCAGAGGGCAAATCCTTCCCTTCTTAGCTGTGCCATGTAGAAAACTGGGGTCTTGCTTTAGGCCAGCACTTGTCAGATCAGCTGTGTGAGAGTTTAGACCTCGGGGTGTGTGACTGTCGTCATTCATGACTTCCACACAAGGTAGTAGAGGTAAGTGGGCTGAAGGCTTCATCGTCCAGGTCATGCCTCCATGCAGAGATGGTAAAACGTGGCTGGTGGTGGTTTGCAGTAGGTAACTTGCTTTAGCTGCAATCAGAATGATTCTGCACTGTAAGCAGCACTGTAGTTCGTGAGTGGTTGTCGTCTGACACTCCACCCTTGTCTTCTGAGAATTCCTCTTACCTTTAAGCACCTGCTGTGTCTCCCTGTGGGAGGTGATTACTGTTTGGCAGCATGTAGGCTTGTCGGTCAAACCTGTTCCAGATGAGGCTTCCTACCTGTAAGTTTACTCTTTTTATTAACTTTTTTTTTCTTTTTCAGTCTGTGAGGGCTTTCTGTAGCAGTGACCTGTTACAGTATGTGAGCAAATGAAGTGTTAGAAACATTACTGCTACTGATCTTAATTTGGGTATGGTAGCATGATTTGGCCTAGTAAAGAAGCATTGCTGTGACACCAAGAACAGTTTCTACAGCTACAATTTCATAATGGCAGAGTTTAGCACTGCCACAGCAGAAGCTATGCACATGAGTCATGGCTTTACTCCATTCTTACACCCTGCTGCCTGGGCTTCAAAGACCTCAAAATTCTTTGGAAATGATACATATATTCTTATCTCCTCAAATTAGATTCCATAAAAGACACTGCTTTTAGATTTTTTTCTTCTCTTTAAAAGTGTATTTTAAGCTTGTCATACTTTAAAATCACATTTAATACTGGGTATTAAATTAATACTGGGTACCAAGTGAGTACACTAATTTTCTGTCTGATAGTAGCTCCTGTTTCCCTTTTCTAGAGAGTTACAAAGTTGAAAGAGAGGAGCAGAAAAGGAGAGACAAGTTTTTGGAGCATTTCTGTGGGTAGCAGTAAGAAACTTGAGGTGTCTGCTCAGCAGTGTCTCAGCTTTGTGTAATGGTGTTAGAGCTGTACATCCTTGGAATAATCATCTGAGGATCAGCCTTGATTGGGGAACGTGGGTAGTAGAGGGCTAGTTGGGAAGCTTGATCCTTCCTGTAGAATTTAGTATTTAAACCCATATTGAAACACAAAAATGCTTCTTCTCTCCTGGTGTGTTGTTGGTTTTGAGTGAGAGAGGTATGTGTGTGATTCTGATGGAGCATGACCAGGTTTAAAGATAATTTGCTCAAGTTGAAAGTGAGGTTTTTGGGTTGGGACCATCAGGAGTCCTGTACAATTTCATCAATCCACAAACACTTTGATTGTAACTATTCTCGTTTGGGCTGTACTTTGTCTGCTGTTCATCTAATGATGCTATTTCAGGACATTTCTCTGAATAGTGAGGTGGAACTGGTTGACTTAAAAGGAGTTGGGAGGAAGATGAGATAGGGAAAAACAATTTGGTTTTTGTTCAAGAGCAAAAAAGGATGTGGATGGAAGGAGGTTCAGTAGAACAGTAAAACCTGCTCTGGATTGTACCATGGAACGAGATGGGGAAAAACAACTCATTTTTTCCAAAAGAGCAAAAAGGAGATGGATGGAAGGAGGTTCAGTAGATCAATAAAACCTGTTCTGGATTGTACCATGGAATGAGATGGGGAAAACCAATTGTTATTTTCTTAAAGAGCAAAAAGGATATGGATGGAAGGAGGTTCAGTAGAACAGTAAAACCTGTTCTGGATTGTACCATGGAATGACATGGGGAAAAACAACTTGTTATTTTCTTAAAGAGCAAAAAGGATATGGATGGAAGGAGGTTCAGTAGAACAGTAAAACCTGCTCTGGATAGAATCATAGAATGGAATCATAGAATGGTTTAGGTTGGAAGGGACCTCAAGGATCATCCAGCTCCAACCCCCTGCCACAGGCAGGGACATCTCTCACTAGATCAGGTTGCTCAAGGCCTCATCCAGCCTGGCCTTAAACGCCTCCAGGGTTTGTACCATGGATGTTGTTGTCAGTATTCAGAGATTCCCCAGGCTGAAAAGTGACAAGGTTGTAGATATGTTCTGGCTTACTTTAGGCTCACACTCTTAAGTAAACTTTACATAAACAAAGCTTTGAAAAATGTGTCTGCTTTTGAATTTTGAGGGTATTGAGAGCTTTTCTTTGTGAAGAAAGGTGAGGTTATTTCTGTACAGTGAAAATACGACCTCTCTCTTGCAGTTTTGAGCAGCCTATGTGTATGGAGTGTAAAACTCTCTTGCTGTGTGTGCCTTTGTTGCAGGATCGTGTGTATGTGCAGCAGAATAACGTGGAGAATGTCTACAATTTGGGCCTGATTATTTTCCGAGACCAAGTTGTCCGCTACGGCTGTATCAGGGATCACCTGCGGCAGACTCTGCTGGATATGATTGCAAGAGAAAGGAAAGGAGAAGTTGTAGACAGGTAAGAGGTTTGTGACTGTCTTGGGTTAGAAATAATACCTGCTCAGTTAAGAGTGAATCAAGGACATACCAAAAAATCATTGTTTAAGGCTGAATTTCTGATCACAAATAGAATTTCTCCATGATAAGCAATCAAATAGTTCTTTCTCTGTGGAGGTTTAGCATAATGGTAACTAATAAATAAAATCTCATTAGCATTTTTTTTAATACTTATGTATTTTTAATACAGCTTTTGTCAAAACTCTCTATTGCCACCTTGTGCCAGAGCATTTGGTTAAAAAGTGGAGTTTTGACAATCCTATGCCTCTTTCTTCCTTGCATTTCCCCCAACACAAGAAGGACATAGAACTGCTGGAGCCAGTCCAGAGGAGAGCCACGAAGATGCTCAGAGGGCTGCAGCAGCTCTGCTATGAGGACAGGCTGAGAGAGTTGGGGCTCTGCAGCCTGGAGAAGAGAAGGCTTCGAGGAGACCTTAGAGTGGCTTTGCAGTATCTGAAGGGAGCCTACAGGAAGGCTGGGGAGGGACTATTGACNCCTGGCCTTGAACACCTCCAGGGAGGTTGTGGAGCACAGAAGCACCCAATGTGATCACATTGGGTGCTTCTGTGCTCCACAACCTCCCTGGAGGCGTTTAAGGCCAGGCTGGATGAGGCCTTGAGCAAGCTGCTCTAGTGGGAGGTGTCCCTGCCTATGGCAGGGGGTTGGAGCTGGATGATCCTTGAGGTCCCTTCCAACCTAAACCATTCTATGATTCTATGATTTCCTCTGTATCAAGAGGTCATTTAATTTTCTTCTACCTGTTGTTTTTTCTAGCAGTATTATTATTTTTTAAGTCTTTAATTTCTGCTTCCTTTCCTCATGTTTTGACCCAGTTGTTTCTTGGTAGTTCACTTGCATCTCTGAGCTTTTAATCTGTTCCTTTTGTTCTGTAGCCAGTTCAATAGATGTGGAGTTTCATGCCACACGCTGCAGATACTGCGGCTGAAGCCACTTCAGATTTGCCAGTTTCCTCGTGCTTCTCCAGTTTCAGAGCAGCTGTTGGGTGTGGAGATGCTAATTTGGCTGCGATTCTGTGGCTGAGATTGCCCAACATACGAGTTAGGAAGAGAAAAATGCTCTCTGGACACAGCTGTGTATTGTCCCTTGCTGCCAGCAAGGGGAATTTTTTCCTGGATATGGTTCTTTTGTTTTTTACAGTTTACTGATGTGTCTTTGTGCCTAACTAAATGCATTTTCATTTAGTTTTTTTTTCCTTCAAAAATGCACAAAAAACCAAGCCCAACTGATGCTAAAAACCCTCAGCTCTGCACAGCAGCTTCCCTCTGTGCAGTTGTTTGGAATTATAGAATCAGGGAAGGGCCACAAGGATCATCTAGTTCTAACCCCCCTGACATGGGCTCTACCCTAGAGCAGGCTGCCCACAGCCTCAGCCAGCCTGGCCTGAAACACCTCCAGCCATGGGCCTCAACCACCTCCCTGGACAACCCATTCCAGCCTCTCACCACTCTCATGCTCAACAACTTCCTACTCACGTCCAACCTGACTCTCCCCACCTCCAGCTTTGCTCCATTCCCTCCAGTTCTCTCACTCCTTGCTAGCCTAAAAAGTCCTTCCCCAGCTTTTTTGTAGCCCCCCTTCAGATCCTGGAAGGCCACAAGAAGGTCACCTAGGAGCCTCCTCTTCTCCAGGCTGCACAGCCCCAACTCTTTCAGTCTGTTCTCACAGCAGAGCTGCCCTCTGAGCATCCTCGTGGCCCTTCTCTGGACACACTCCAGCATCTCCACATCCCTCTTGTAATGAGGGGTTCCAGCACTGGATGCAGTACTCCAGGTGGGGTCTCAGCAGAGCAGAGTAGAGGGGGAGAATCACCCCTGAACTGAATTGCTCAGTTCCAACCTACATGTGCAGTTCCCAGTTTTCCTCGTAGTAGTATTTTTGGTTATTTTCCTGTATGTTGAAATATTCTTAATTTTGAGACCTGCTTCCTTAGCTCTGTATTAAAAATATTAGAATCGTAGAATTGTTTAGTGGGCTGAGTTGGAAGGGACCTCCAAAGATCATTTAGTCTAACTCCCCCTGCAATAAGTCCCCATCCACAATTAGCTCAGATTGCCCAGAGCCCTGTCGAGCCTCACCTTGAAGGAGCTGACAGTGTTTATTCAATATTCATTTGGAACAAAGCTAAACAGTTTTACTCTGTAATCTTGAAAATGTGTAACATACCAGACAGATGGAGGACTTACTATTTTTATGTGAAGCAATTCTTACTACTGTTTTTATGCTGATGTTCTGCTCTGAGTTGTTGTTATTCTGCTGTGTCTTCCAAGCATGTAGATTTCTCAAGTTGTTAACAACTTACTTTTTGGCAGAGGCGCAATAAGAAATGCTTGCCAGATGTTAATGATTCTAGGTCTTGAAGGAAGATCAGTCTATGAGGAGGACTTTGAGGCTCCGTTTTTGGAGATGTCTGCAGAATTTTTTCAGGTACAGCAGTGTTGTAATAATCATGTTTAGGAAATTGTTGTTGTAACTTCATGGAATTGTGACAATCAGTGGTGCTCGTTTGCTGGGTCTGTTCTTCTGTGTCAAATGAATAAGAAAAATCACTGTCTTTGCAGAAAATTTCACACCTTTACCATAATTTGAATGTAACTTTGAGCTGTGGGTTCCAGTAACATCTCAAGTCATCATCATGCTTGTGTTGTGCCTGCTTTGGGCTGTGTCATGCACCTTAGTCTGCATTTCAGCCACAGTCTGTTTGAAATACCGGTAGCTGGAATGGTTTAAACTGGTCCAAGCTGGGAATGAAGATGGGAGACTTCAGTGTCTAGGGTCGAATTTAAAATTCCCAGAGACTCTAATAAATTTGATAGAACCAATGACAATTTCTGAAGTGCCCTTCCCTCTCCCCCCTCCTTCACCAAAGAAAGGAATTAGAAGTAGAAAGAAAAAGGTAAGCACACCCAAATGAATCAACCTCACTCGATTTGGAAGTTAAAAAGGAAAAGTTTAACAATAACTTAAAAGGGTATCAAAGGTAGGGAGGTTACAGAGGTGTAGGGAAGGAAGAGTAACAAATACAAAAGGTATAAATACAACCCGAGTTTGTGATGGTGCTGGCCACGTGTGTGGAGAGATGCAGGGGTGCAGAGAGAGCTGCAGTGTGGTCCAGAGAGTGAAAGCTGCGGAGTGGTCCAGAGAGAGATCCAGAGAGAGCTGCGGAGTGGTCCAGAGAGAGAGGAACAGGAAGTCCCTCTGCTTTTATGGGACAGGAAGGGGGGAGTGGGCTAACCATCACCTGGGGGTGTCCAGACCCACCCCTGGGGAGGGGTCAAGACCACCTGAGGTCAAGTGTTGAGTTCAGGGACACTCCTCCTGGAGTGTTTACTGTATACAATCAGTCAGTCTGTCTTTGAGGAAACAATTTCCTTCATGGTTTCTATGTTTATGAGTTATTTTGTAATGAAATGAACCAGCTTAAGGAATTAAGGATATCCAGGTGTCAATCTAATTATTGAATAGCCACTGAATGATACATTTGAAATACTTCCTGAGGTTGTTGTGAGACAGCTTCAGGAAAAAATCCAGTGTAATGCTCATGTGTTACTGAAAATGTAAAAGCATGTTAAAGTATTGGTCAGTCTCCCAGTTCTTAAGCAGTTCCAACTATTGTGTCAGACCCTCTTAGCTCTGCCATAAAAAAAAAAGGTAGATTATAAAGTCTTCCTCAGAAAAACCTCTGCTTGCCAGCATAGATAAAAGCAGTTTGACATCATAATGTGCTCAGCATTGTCACAAACAAGAGTAGTGATAACTGATGACCTTCACAACTCATAACTATGCCATAAACTACTATTGGGAAGGAATTTTTGTCTTTTCCCTCTCCACATCCATCCATTTGCTTTGGACCCAGGGCTAAAACTTGCACTTGGTAACTGGAAGCTAGGTTGAGATGGTTTTAATGTGAAAAATACCATGTTAATAATAAATGTACCACCTTACATACGTAGCACAATTAGTATAGCAGTGTCATTGTTTTGTCTTAAGCATGTATGTAAATCTTGGGGGTACAATGATCTCATTTGGGCATGCTGGGTTTGACTTGAACTTGCTTATAAATGCTGATCTGAAATAACTAGTACATTGACTTTTTCCCCTCCAAAAATAAACTCTAAAGTATTAATTTGTGTTAATCACAGATGGAAAGTCAGAAATTTTTAGCTGAAAACAGTGCTTCTGTATATATAAAGAAAGTAGAAGCTAGAATTAATGAAGAAATAGAACGGGTGATGCATTGTCTGGATAAATCAACCGAAGAACCAATTGTGAAAGTTGTTGAGAGGGAGCTTATTTCCAAGCATATGAAAACTATAGTGGAAATGGAGAACTCTGGGCTAGTTCATATGCTGAAAAATGGGAAGACAGAAGGTAAGAGTGCACCATGTGGAAGACAGAAATGGTTACAATACTGCTTTGTTGTTTTTAAATGTTGGATAAGTCAAGCTTAACATTTGTGTTCCTGTGCAATTGTGAAAACATTGGTGGCACTGTTTGGCAGGCATCTCAAAATATGGCTTAAGAGGATTTTAGAGAGCTCTTGAAACAGCTTATGCATGTAACTTGTTTTGTTTAGTACCAGATACAAGTCATTTTTTGGTAAGCCAGGTATCTGAAGATAAGCATAAACCTGTTGTAGCAATCTTTGTTACTTCTTTTCTGTGAGCCATTTCATGACTGTTGTTCCCCCAGTATGTAGCTGTCAAAATGCATCCAAGTTGGGTTGTTTTTGGCATGCAGACTCCATTCACTACCAACAGTGGCGGTGACCTGGAGCTTAATCCAGCTGGGAGCCAGTCACTAACAGTGTTCCTCAGGGCTCAGTGTTTGATGTAGTTCTCTTTAATGTCTTTATCTGTCGCCTCTGGGTGAGGCGATCAAGGATACCCTCAGTAAGTTTAAAGATGACACCAAGCTGGGAGAGAGTGTTGATCTGCTTGAGTGTAGGAAGGCTCTACAGAGGGACCTGGATAGTCTGGATCCATGGGCCAAAAACAACTGTATGAGGTTCAACAGGACCGTGTGCTGGGGCCAGTGCTTGAGTCACAATAACCCCCTGCAGTGCTGCAGGCTTGGGGAAGAGTGGCTAGAAACTGCCTGGTGGAAAAGGACCTGGGGGTGTTAGTCAGCAGCAGGCTGAAGCTGAGCCAGTATCTGCCAGGATGGCCAGAAGGCCAACAGCAGTGGCCAGCAGCACTAGGGCAGTGATTGTCTCCGTGTATTTGGCACTGGTGAGGCCACTCACTACAGTTTTTGAGGCCCTCACTGCAAGGACATGGAGATCCTGGAGTGAGACCAGAGAAGGGCAGTGGATTTAATAAAGGGTCTGGAGGACATGTCTTGTGAGGAGCAGCTGAGGGAACTGGGGTTTTCTGGTGTGGAGAAAAGGAGGCTTAGGGTCTTGTTCTCTAAAGCTTCCTGAAAGGAGATGATAGTGAGGTGGGGGTCAGTCTCTTCACCCTATCAACAAGTGATAGGGCAAGAGAAGATGATCTCAAGTTGCACCAGGGGAGGTTTAGTTTGGTTATCAGAAGCTTTTGTCATTGAAAGAGTAGTTATTAAACACTGAAAGAGGCTCCCCAGGGATGTGGTTGAATCACAGTCTCACAGTATCACCAAGGTTGGAAGAGACTTCATAGATCATCAAGTCCAACCTGTTAGAGCTCAAGGCTAGACCATGGCACCAAGTGCCACGTCCAATCCTGCCTTGAACAGCTCCAGGGACGGCGACTCCACCACCTCCCTGGGCAGCCCATTCCAGTATCCAATGACTCTCTCACTGAAGAACTTTCTCCTCACCTCGAGCCTAAATTTCCCCTGGCACAGCTTGAGGCTGTGTCCTCTTGTTCTGGTGCTGGCTGCCTGAGAGAAGAGAGCAACCTCCTCCTGGCTACAACCACCCCTCAGGTAGTTGTAGACAGCAATAAGGTCTGCCCTGAGCCTCCTCTTCTCCAGGCTAAACAATCCCAGCTCCCTCAGCCTCTCCTCGTAGGGCTGTGCTCGAGGCCTCTCCCCAGCCTCGTTGCCCTTCTCTGGACACGTTCAAGCATCTCAATGTCCTTCTTAAATTGAGGGGCCCAGAACTGGACACAGTACTCAAGGTGTGGTCTAACCAGTGCAGAGTACAGGGGCAGAATGACCTCCTGCTCCTGCTGGCCACACCATTCCTGATGCAGGCCAGGATGCCATTGGCTCTCTTGGCCCCCTGGGCACACTGCTGGCTCATGTTCAGGTGGGTATCCATCAGCATCTCCAGATCCCTTTCTGTTTGGCTGCTCTCCAGCCACTCTTACCCCAGCCTGTAGCTTGGCATGGGGTTGTTGGGGCCAAAATCTCCATCTCTGGAGGTGTTTAAAAGAGACAGAGATGTACTTTAGTACCAGGCTTGGTAGAGTTAAATAAAGGTTGGACTCAGTGATCTTAAAGATCTTTTCCAATCAAAACAGCTCTATGGTTTTAAAAAGTGCTGGTGTAACTGACATTGCAGGGCCAATTCTTGGCCAGAGGGCTTTGTTACAGAAAAAAAGTTGGCTATTTTTAAAGGATAAGAGAAAAGCATAAGAAAGTTGAAAAGAAAGGCTTGGTTTGATGTAACTTTCCCTAACAGAGCTTCATGTGGGACAGAATGACTGAATGAAAGATAGTATGGAAAGAAGTAGACCATAAGCTTCTGAAGCAGCGTAATGAAGGCAGCAATTGTTAGTATCTATATTTAGAGCTCACACTAACGCCCTGCAAATGGGGAACAGCCTCGCTGCTTAGATTAATGGCCTTAGATCCTTAAAGCAGCTTCACAATTACAAGGAGACAGAGTGACAAAGTGAGCAAATTTCTCAGTTGAAGGATGATTACTGCATTGAAAAGGAAAGTGATGATACTGTACTTAGTGGTTTTTTGTTCTTTAGCACCCAGTTAAGATAGCCTTCAGGCTGAGGGTACAAGGATATCAAAGGGTATTGATACACAGAGAAATCAGTTTCACTTTTGCAGCTCTTGATTTGATTTGGTTACATCCTGAAGAGGAAATAGTTGCTGCATTGTGGAGATAAGATTTCCCATAAATGAACAATGGATTCCTCTTTTGGAGAGCTGTGTTTAACCCAAGCTGTGTCTGACTGCAGATGGATGAAACAAAGTGGTGTAAAATGATACGTCTCACTTCAAATAAATGTTAAGATGCAGGTTTTCCTTTGACTACAGAAAGAGTTCATAGTGCTTTTGTAATTGCTTTAATTTAGACTTCTTAAATAACTTTTAAGTTTGATTGTTTTGGAATGATAATCACAGAATGCCCTAGCTTGGAAGGGACACTGTAACGGTCATCTTCTCCAGCATCCCCTGTAGTCAGCAGAAACATCTTCAGCCAAATCAGGTTGCCTAGAGCCCTGCCCAGCCTGACCTGGAATGTTTCCAGGGATGGGGCATCAACCACATTTCTGAGTAATCTGGGACAGTGTCTCACTACCCTCCGTGTAAAATGTTCTTCCTTATATCTTTTAAGTTAAAATCATCACCCCTTGTTCTGTCACAACAGGCCCCGCTAAAAACTCTGTCCCCATCTTTCTTATAAGGCCCTTTGAGTACTGAAAGGCCACAGTAAGATCTCCCTGGTACCTTCTTGTCTCCAGACAGAACAACCCTAACTTTAGGCTGTCCTCAGAGCAGAGAGGTTCCAGCCCTCAGATAGTTTTCATGGGCCAAGTCTTGGAAGTTACATTCTTAAATACCACTGAAGATTACAGTCATAGTGAAGTCGGAGTGCATTATCTGTTGGCACAAGCCTGCCGTCAGCAGTAGCAGATGCCATGCTTCAGACAACCCAGAATAATTGAAGACAGTCTTTTTTAATGTTGTGTCTGCTGCAGCCAACTTGTTGTCAAGAGTAAAGGAAAGGAGACACCAGAAAATGCTAGGGCCTGAGCTGTTATGGGAAGTGTTTTGTGGCTGAACTTGTACTGCTGTCTTCTGCTCTGAGAGGAATGAGTTACTAACAGACTGTGTCTCCTTGTTTCCAGACCTTGCCTGCATGTACAAGCTGTTCAGCCGTGTGCCAAATGGTCTGAAGACAATGTGTGAGTGCATGAGCTCGTACCTGAGAGAGCAAGGCAAAGCACTAGTTTCTGAAGAAGGAGAAGGAAAGAATCCAGTTGACTACATTCAGGTACTTCCAATATTGAAATTTCTTTTCTCCCACTTTACCCACATTCTCCAGAATAGCACTTAACTATGTGATTGACAAGGTAACCTTAGAAAAGGGATTGTTAGTAATCAGCTACACCTATCTATTATTTTAAGATACATTTTCTGTGATTTTAGACATGTTTAGAACTCTTTTTACCTGATCTTGAAAAGTGCATGCTCAGGTTTTGTGCTTTGGATAGCTGCTTTTGTTGAACAACATCCTCAGGCTAATGATGGAACTGTTTCGGACACCTTGAGTACTGTGTCCAGTTCTGGCCTCCTCAATTCAAGAGAGATGTTGAAATGCTGGAACATGTCCAGAGAAGGGCAACAAGGCTGGGGAGGGGCCTGGAACACAAACCCTGTGAGGAGAGGCTGAGGGAGCTGGGGGTGTGCAGCCTGGAGAAGAGGAGGCTCAGGAGTGACCTCATTGCTGTCTACAANTGCCTCCGGAGTGAGTTGTCCCTCTGCTGGTAAACAGCTTTATAGTGCCTGTTCTGGGTAGTTCAATGTAATGTTAGCTATCAGGCTTTAACGAAACACAAATCACCTGACAGAATTTCATGGTGAGACTTAAGTATGACTGAGAGGTGAATGTGTTACAAATCACAACAAATTCCTTGCTTCATTCTCAGACTTCCTGAGAAACAGAACACTGGTGTGTGGTAGATGTAACAGTGTTTTCGTGTCCTCCATCTCTGTGAATCCTTCTATACCATTAATGTATCACTGGCACAAACTGTGCTTCAGGACTGTTTGTCATCATTTCTCTGCCATTGTCTCTTGAGAAGATGGTTTCAATTTCATAGAATCAGTCAGGGTTGGAAGGTACCACAAGGATCAGCCAGTTCCAACCCCCCTGCCATGAGCAGGGACAGCTTATCCCAAATCAGGCTGCCCACAGCCTCAGCCAGCCTGGCCTTAAACACCTCCAGCCATGGGGCCTCAACCACCTCCCTGGGCAACCCATTCCAGGCTATCACCACTCTCATGCTCAACAACTTCCTCCTCACGGTCTCCCCACCTCCAGCTTTGCTCCATTCCTCCTAGCCCTGTCACTTCCTGAGAGCCTCAAAAGTCCCTCCCCAGCTTTTTTGTAGGCCCCCTTCAGATCCTGGAAGGTCACAAGAAGGTCACCTGGGAGCCTCCTCTTCTCCAGACAGCACAGCCCCAACTCTTTCAGTCTGTGCTCACAGCAGAGCTGCTGCAGCCCTCTGAGCATCCTCCTGGCCCTTCTCTGGACACACTCCAGCATCTCCACATCCCTCTTGTAATGGAGGCTCCAGAACTGGATGCAGTACTCCAGGTGGGGTCTCAGCAGAGTGGAGTAGAGGAGGAGAATCACCTCCCTGGCCCTGCTGGCCACACTTCTCCTGCTGCAGCCCAGGCTCTGGTTGGCTTCCTGGGCTGCAAGTGCACGCTGCTGGCTCATGTTGAGCGTCTCATCTATATTTGCATATAAAGTCTTTATACTTCATTGAACTAAGGAAATGCTTTTATACTTCATGTGAAAATGTATGTTTATTTAAACATTAAGATTTTTAAATGCATAGTAGAAGTCCTTGTGCCTGGTTTCTTCTACAAACAGTATTTAATGGTGAATATCTGTTCTCATCTCTTCTGCTTTGTTTTAAATCAATAACTTTGCTAAAACTGTTTACTTTTATTACTAAAAGAAGCCACTTCAGTATAAAACCATTTTTAATTGGATTCTTAATTTTCTGGCAGTTCTGAAACAAAACTCTTGAATAAGTGTACCCTCTCTAAGGATTGTTAACAAGAGAGAATGGTCTTGAAATTTTGAAGGCTTAATCCTAGAATCATAGACTCAACCATGCTGGAAGAGACCTCCAAGCTCATCCAGTCCAACCTAGCACCCAGCCCTAGACAGTCAACCAGACCATGGCACTAAGTGCCCCATCCAGTCACTTCTTGAACACCTCCAGGCACGGCGGGCAGCCAGGCAGAGAGGGACCTGGGGGGGTGCTGGTAGAGAGTAGCTGAAGATGAGGCAGCAGTGCCCAGGTGGGCAGCAGAGCCAATGGCATCCTGGGCTGGATTAGGAAATGTTGCCAGCGGAACAAGGGAGGTTATTCTGCCCCTGTGCTCAACACTGGTCAGGCCACACCTCTGTCTGTTCAGACCAGTTTTGTGTCCAGTTCTGGGCTCCTCAATTCAAGAGAGATGTTGAGATGCTGGAACATGTCCAAAGAAGGGCAGCAAGGCTGGGGAGGGGTCAGGCACACAGCCCTGTGAGGAGAAGCTGAGGGAGCTGGCAGTGTGCAGCCTGCAGAAGAGGAGGCTCAAGGGGGGCCTCATTGCTGTCTACAGCTACCTGAAGGGAGGCTGTAGCCAGGTGGGGTTGGTCTCTTCTGCCAGGCAAGCAGCAACAGAACAAGGGGACACAGTCTCAAGTTGTGCCAGGGGAGGTCTAGGCTGGATGTTAGGAGGAAGTTGTTGGCAGAGAGAGTGATTGGCATTGGAATGGGCTGCCCAGGGAGGTGGTGGAGTCACCGTCCCTGGAGGTGCTGAAGCAAAGCCTGTCTGGGGCACTTAGTGCTATGGTCTGGTTGACTGGCATTGGCTGGGTGCTAGGTTGGACTGGCTGAGCTTGGAGGTCTCTTCCAACCTGGTTGATTCTATTAATTCTGTGAATTTTTAAAGGACATAAATAGCTGTAAGAAGGTACACAAGAAGCCACCCTATACCATCAGAAATTGCAATATAGTCGAGCACTGTTCCTGTAACAGGCCTGAACCCTGAGCCAGTTGTTGAGATGGTTGCAGAAGCGTTGCCAGTGGATTAGACTGAAAAGTTCTTACAGTAATTGGAAGGGATGTTGAACTGCTGTTGTAATTGAAGGTGCTAGCAGTTTCTCCTGTTTGACAGCAGGTTGTTCAGATGGTGTGCTCCTGGCTGAGGGCACATGAGCTAACCTTGGTAGACAGAGATAGTAGGATTTACTTTGATTTTAGTATTTCTAATGAGCTTTAATTAGCCTGTCTAAAGACCATTCCTTTAAGTGAGTTGTTGAGTTCCTAAGAAACATTAGTAGTTCTCTGAGTAATTCACAAATGGCTTCTTTAATTAACCACATAGAAATAATTTCCTAAGGAAGACTTTAAGGTCGTTTAACATGAACAGGTTTTTTTGTGGGCAATCATCATCCATGTTAAGGTTTAACTCTAGTATGAAAATTTTCTTCCTCCCTCAACTGTTGTCACAGTCCTGTCTAAAACCTTAGTGTGTATCCTGTGTACTTAGCAAGGTGCTCAGTTGATTTTTAAGTTGCTTCCTCCTTCTGCCCTCAGTTGTTTTAACTCTGTGGAAACATGGTGCAAACTCTAAAAATTGTGTTCAGACTGTGCTGATTCAGCTCAGGGAAAGTGGTTCCCCTCAGGCCTGTGAACATCACGCTGTGATAGCTGGAGAGCTTGCATCCAGCTTCCTTACATCAACAGTGGCACTTAAAAATCAGTACAAAACAGGCAACTAAATCCTGCAGAACCTGTGCCTGGATTGAAGTAAGAGAGGAAAAAAAAACAAGATTAAGCCTATTGTTGCAGTGTGTTTTCTCCCCAGACTTTTCTAGAGATGCTACTTTTGTGACAGTGACTTTGTCAGCCTTACTCAGAATACAGCTACAACAAATTAGCTCCTTTCAGTTGTGAATTTAAAACGACACTTAACCATCCTGTTCCACAATGGTGCTCAGAAAAACTGTCTTAATCTTTGAGTAGCCAATTCCAGTAAACTTCACTTGTATTTGACATCAGTGTTTAGAGAATCACAGAATCAGCCAAACTGGAAGAGACTTCCAAGCTCATCCAGTCCAACCTATCGTCCAGCCTGATCCAGTCGACTAGACCGTGGCACTAAGTGCCGCATCCAGTCTTCTCTGAGGCACTTAGTGCCATGGTCTACTTGATTAGATAGGGCTGACTGATGGGTTGGACTGGATGAGCTTGGAGGTCTCTTCCAACCTGGCTGATTCTATGATGCTTGAACACCTCCAGGGACAACGACTCCACCACCTCCCTGGGCAGCCCATTCCAATGCCAATCACTCTGTCTGCCAACTCTGGAGGACACGAAAACACTGTTACATCTACCACACACCAGTGTTCTGTTTCTCAGGAAGTCTGAGAATGAAGCAAGGAATTTGTTGTGATTTGTAACACATTCACCTCTCAGTCATACTTAAGTCTCACCATGAAATTCTGTCAGGTGATTTTTCTATTGTTAAAGCCTGATAGCTAACATTACATTGAACTACCCAGAACAGGCACTATAAAGCTGTTTACCAGCAGAGGGACAACTCACTCCAGAGGCAAATTGAATCGAATCAACCAGGTTGGAAGAGAGCTCCAAGCTCATCCAGTCCAACCTAGCACCCAGCCCTAGCCAATCAACCAGACCATGGCACTAAGTGCCTCAGCCAGGCTTTGCTTGAACACCTCCAGGGACAGTGACTCCACCACCTCCCTGGGCAGCCCATTCCAATGCCAATCACTCTTTCTGTGAAGAACTTCCTCCTAACATCCAGCCTAGACCTCCCCTGGCACAACTTGAGGCTGTGTCCCCTTATTCTATTGCTGGTTGTCTGTGAGCAGAGCCCAACCCCACCTGGCTACAGCCTCCCTTCAGATAGTTGTAGACAGCAATGAGGTCTGCTCTGAGCCTCCTCTTCTCCAGGCTGCACACCGCCAGCTCCCTCAGCCTCTCCTCACAGGGCTGTGCTCCTGACCCCTCCCCAGCCTTGCTGCCCTTCTCTGGACACATTCCAGCATCTCAACATCTCTCTTGAACTTAGGATTTATTATTAGTTGGTTTATCTGAAAATTGCTTCTGTAAGAGATCTCTGACAGCTGTTGAGATGTAAAGATGGAATTGAAAGTTCAGATACTTCCTAACAATGCTGAAACAGAGCTGTGCAGAATCAGTGAGTGCAGATGTGGTTGTCTCTCTCTCTTCATCTCTTATTACTGCTTTCCAGCTTCAAATCAGTGAAGATGCTTTTGGTTCTCTTTAAAGGGTTTACTGGATTTGAAGAGCAGGTTCGACCGCTTCCTGCAGGAATCCTTCAATAACGATCGACTCTTCAAGCAGACTATTGCGGGCGACTTTGAGTACTTCCTAAACCTCAACTCTAGGTCTCCAGAGTACCTCTCATTATTTATTGATGATAAGCTCAAAAAGGGAGTCAAGGGAGTAAGTATAAATTAAATAAAAAATACATTTATGCAAGGAGATACTAAGATGTTGTGTGGCTCTTCAGAGACCCCAGTCTCTGAAGCACTCGAACTGGAGCCCTTCTAGCAGATACTAGAAATAAGGTTGTAGGATATTCTGAAGCTCCTTTCCTTCAAAATATTAAATGTGACTTCCTTAAATATGTTTGTAGTTAGGCAGCTATTATCCATTATTAATATTTAATAATAGAGGTCTAATAATAGAGATCTAAAAATCATCTAATAAATTTTCTTTCATGAACTAACTCACTTGAGTAGGGAAAACATTTTGTCTTTGCTTCTTTTTACTGCTTTTACATACCAGAGGACTATTGCCATCTCTGTCTTACTTAGCTTAAGTACAGCTGTTGTCTTCAGTGTTAGCTTATGGCTTCTTCCATGACACATTTCAAGGTACAGCACCTGAAATTGGACAAGATGGTGAGGCTACTGTGGCTCTGAATAAGGCTGAATATTATTCCATGTGCCTTGTGCTAAGATTAAATTATCTAAACAAACAGAATTTAAGTGATTTTGTTTGCTGTGTCACTCGACAGGCAAAACAAGTCTTAATATTTGAAAGCTTCAATTCCAAGCTAACATTTCATACTCTTAATACTGATTTCCAGCTGTGCTTTTATTCAAGTACATTAAAACCTATCCAGGAACTATTCCCTGTGTTTATCCAGACATTCTACCCATCCATTGTCTCTCTTGTCCCTAATGATTGGTTTTCCTTCCATTTCAGATGTTTATTTCTCTGCTGTATTGAGTTTGTGCTCTGTTGGCTCTATCATTCACATGTTGGACCAGTTGTGTTAGCTTCTTTACAGATGTATACTGTTAGATCATATTGTTTCTGTGACTTAGATTATATAAGACACTTGTGCTGAAAGGTTGAAACTAGCAAATTGTTTCTTTTGCAGCTAACAGAGCAAGAAGTAGAAACTATCCTGGATAAGGCAATGGTTTTATTTAGGTTTATGCAAGAGAAAGATGTCTTTGAGCGCTATTACAAGCAGCACTTGGCAAGAAGGCTTCTCACAAACAAGAGTGTTTCAGATGACTCTGAGAAAAATATGATATCTAAATTAAAGGTAAGATGGTATCTGCATGCTACTTCATTTGTTCCAGTGAAAATGATTTCTTCTGCCTTTACATAAGGGATATATAAATGTACCTTTTGATTTGTGCTCTGCAACTCCCTGAAAGGAGGTTTGCGTGAGGTGGGAGTTGGTCTCCCAAGGGAAAACTGATACAACCAGAGGAAATTGCCTCAAGTTGTGCCATGGGAGGTTTAAGCTGGACATGAGAAACAATTTCTTCTGTGAAAGGGGATTGTCAAGGTATGGAACAGGCAGCTCAGGGCAGTAGTGGAGTCACCAGCCCTGGAGGGGTTTAAAAGCCGTGTAGATGTGGTGCTGAGGGGTATGGTTTAGTGGTGACCTGGCAGTGCTGAGTTAGGAGTTGGACTCGATGACCTTAAGGATCTCTGGAACCAGAACACTTCTGTGCTTCTGTGAGTCTGTCATTGCTGTTAAATACCTGTGTCTGCCTCTGAAAAGGTCATAGAAATAAAGTTTATTTCCCTTAACAGTACCCTGCTGAAAAGCATCTGAAAATGTCTGCTTTGGTCTGATAAGCTTGACAGACTATTTTAAGATGAGGTAGGAAACTAAAGAGAAATAAAAAATACAGTAACAGAGGAAAGAGGGACAGCAAATTTGTGTAGTTAGATCCTTGTATGAAATAGGAAACTTAGTTTTGAGTTCTGAATGTAGTGGAAGTGGGAAGCAAGTGACCAAACGTACAGAAGTACCATTTTTTACAAGGGCCTTAGGAACTAATTCACAGTACGAGGAACTTTGCTTTTACAGTGCTGCACAGTTAAATATTTCGTGTATTTTCAGACTGAATGTGGATGTCAGTTTACATCTAAACTGGAAGGAATGTTCAGGGACATGAGCATCTCAAACACAACGATGGATGAGTTCAGACAGCATCTTCAGGCGACTGGGGTAAGAGTGTGCTAGGCTATGTCTGCTTGTGCAAACCCCAGACCTTCATCGAGCTTAGTGGATTCTAATACGTTGGTACTTACCGAAATATGGAGGTCTGTTCGAGGCTTCTTTTACAGACAGAGTAGTGCCAGGCCCGTTCGATTAATCCCTTTGGGGCCACTGCTGTGTCTCATTCCCTTGGCCGGGCTCTGCGGCAGGTCCAAAGGGTGGCTCTGCCCCGCAAGGCCGGCAGGGGGCGCCGGGACGCCACCTTCGCATCCCTGCGGAGAATGCCTGCTTCTGCCCCTGCTTCTGCCCCTGCTTCTGCCCCTGCTTCTGCCCCTGCTTCTGCCCCTGCTTCTGCCCCTGCTTCTGCCCCTGCTTCTGCCCCTGCTTGGCTGGGTCTGTCAGGACTTGCCCCGGCCAAGCCTGGATGGGCCTTTCTGTTGCAGCCATTGACCTGGCTTGGCCGGACCTGCCTGCTTCTGCCCTGCCCTCAGCCCTGCCGGACTGTGCCCATTGTTCTCATCTGGCTGTGGCCACTTTTAGTTGAGATACCTAGTAAGGAGTATGCCTTGCTGGTAGCCAGATGTTTATCACCTCCTATCAGAGTTCTTAAAAGATGAACACTTAAGCTGTGAAATTCTTCATATTTCTGGTAAGAGCTGTCTTTAGGGATCAAGTGACAGGGTTGTGTGTGTAAACTTGAGTCTCTGTTTACATTGTAGTCCAGAGGTACAAGCAGGAAAAGCTCCCTCTGATTTAACAGGAGATACTCAATATTTCCTCTTTGCTTCCAGAGAGTAAATTTATAAATGGTTATGTTGAAGCTGATATGTTTAGCAACCTTCTCACAAACCTGTTTAAAAAGACTTCTTACATGGTTTACCAGTTCTGTTCATGGTCACAGACATTTCTTGGTTAAAGATTCATTCTGTTAATTTCTGTGCACTCCTAAGTACCAGAGGGGATTAACGTGGAGGATTTTTGCTCTGCCATCAGCCCTGATAACGATGAATTCATCTGTCTGGCTCTGTAAAAATAATGTTTCAAGATAAAATGTCCTTTTTTTTTGTCTTAGTCTGAGAATTCTGGTTTTGTACTGAGATACAAATGAAATATGATCCTGTTTTAAATTGTGCCTAGGTCTCATTAGGTGGTGTTGATCTCACAGTGCGGGTCCTCACAACAGGTTACTGGCCTACTCAGTCAGCCACACCAAAGTGCAACATCCCTCCAGCCCCCCGGCATGCTTTTGAAATATTTAGAAGGTACGTATGGAGCCCCCAGATTTTGAGGTAGAAACTTCCAGAAGAAACTTGTTCAACTTACTGATGTATTTTAGCATTAAAGATGTGTTAGCATGCTAAGGTGATTAGACATTAGGAAGAAATTCTTCCCTATGGGAGTTGTATACGGTTAACACTCCCAGAGGAGTGGCCTTGAACTCGGCACTTGACCTCAGGTGGTCTGGACCCCTCCCCAGGGGTGGCTCTGGACACCCCCAGGTGATGGTTAGCCCACTCCCTCTTCCTGTCTTATAAAAGCAGGGGGACTTCCTGTTCCCTCTCTCTCGACCACTCCACAGCCCTCTCAGGACCACACCGCAGCCGTCTGCATCTCTCTACCACATGGTCACCCCCATCACAAACTCGGGTTGTATTCATACCTTTTTGTGTTTGTTACCCTTTCCCTCCCTACATCTTTTGTAACTTTCCTTATCTCTGATACCCCTTTTTAAGCTATTGTTAAACTTTTCCCTTTTAACTTCCAAACCGAGTGAGACTGATTCATTTGGGTGTGCTTACCTTTTCCTCTCACTTCCAATTCCTTTCTTTGGGGAAGGAGGTGGGGAGAGGGAAGGGCACTTTAATTGGCATCAGTTCTATACAATTTATTGGAGTCTCTGGGAATTTAAATTGGAAACTCAGACAAGAGTGGTGAGGCAAGGGGTAGGAACAGGTTGCTCAGACAAGCTATGGAGGCTCCAGCCCTGAAAATATGCAAAGCTAGGATGAATGGGACCTTGATCAACATATTCTAGGAGGAGGTGTCCCTGCTGTCTCAGTTCTAATTTAAATTCCTAGAGACTCAAATATATTTGATAGAATCAAATAACAATTTATAGAGTGCCCTTCCCTCTTCCCCCTTCTTTCCCAAAAGAAAGGAATTAGATGTAGAGAGAGGAAAAGATAAGCACAGACAAATAAATAAATCTCACTCCAATTTGGAAGTTAAAAAGAAAAGTTTCACAATAAATTAAGAAGGTATCTGAGGTGGGGAAGTTACAGAGGTATAGGGAAGGGAAAACAAATACAGAATGTGTAGATACAACCAGATTTTGATGGTGATGGCTTTGTCTGCCTCGTGGGTGAAGGCCACGTGGTGAAACAAAGAGAACCAGGAACAGGATGGTGATGGTGGTAAGCAGAGAGTGCAGAGAGGGCAAACAGGAAGTCCCTCTGCCTTTATGGATCTTTAGACAGGAAGGAGGAGTGGTCAAGACCACCTAGGGTTAGGTTCAAGGTTACCCCTCCTGGGGGTTAACCCTGTACACCTGTCCACGGCAAGGGGGTTGGAACTAGATGATCTCTCTGGTCTCTTCCAGCCCTAACCGTTCTGTGATCCTGTTCTTTTGCAGTTCATGCAGAAAGTGGAGAATGCTACAGTCACGTTTTTAGGCTTGAGATTTTGGGAGCTTATCACTAGAATTCTAACAAGATAGTGTTTTGACAAAGCACAAGTTAGAAATGCCTCTAATGGTTTAAAGCAGCTTCCTCTTAGACACAAGACAAGAACTGTGTGTTAAGCTTTTGATTCAATTGTGTTTCAGATTTTATTTAGCCAAACACAGTGGGCGACAGCTGACACTCCAGCACCATATGGGTTCTGCAGATCTCAACGCCACGTTCTATGGGCCTGTTAAGAAGGTAAAATGGCAAAATCATGAAAACATTTAGTCTTTTTTTTTTTCAAAGGAAACAAACAAGTGTAGTAACTTCAGAATTTTGTGAAACAAAAGCTTACCCCTTGATGGATGTGATGGTTTGGGTGTTACCCACACTCCCCACTTTGGAAAATCACTCAGACTAGACTCAGGGGCTCTGGAAATTGAATGAAGCTTTATACTTACAGCTTAGCACAATAGACAAGCAGAGATTTACAATAGATACAGTTATAGACAGAAATAGACAAGTTAAAATATAATACAGAAACACAACAGCCCTCCCAGAAACCAGAGTCCCCAGGAGGGGCTTCCAACCACCCTTCTACCTTCCTCCCACCTGTCTACCTTGCCCTAGATCTTGCCTTATGTTTAAGGTATCTTGGAGGGTTGGCCAGGGGGATTAGGAAGCAGATGGATTAGTCACACAGACAACAGGTTAGGTTAGAGAGAGAAGCTCAGCCCAAAAGAGACAGAGAGCAACTCTGTTACCTGTGTTTGTATTCTTCTTCTTAAACATCTCAGCAAGCTTATGAGTGCAGTAGACATCACCATTGTTTCCTTTTCACAGCCTGTAATCTAACTCTTGTCACCAAAATATTGTAGCTAGCTTCAAACTAGCACAGTGGTCATACAGGATCCAGCTGTGTGGGGTTTGGAACGTGTCCAGAGAAGGGCAGCAAAGCTGGTGAGAGGCCTGGAACACAAACCCTATGAGGAGAGGCTGAGGGAGCTGGGGGAGTGCAGCCTAGAGCAGCTCAGGTCAAACCTCATTGCTGTCTACAACTACCTGAAGGGAGGCAGTAGCCAGGTGGGTTTGGGCTCTTCTCCCAGGCAACCAGCAATAGAGGGGGACACAGTCTCAAGTTGTGCTGGCGAAAGTATAGGCTGGATGTTAGGAGGAAGTTCTTGCCGTTGGAATGGGCTGCCCAGGGAGGTGGTGGAGTCACCGTCCCTGGAGGTGTTCAGGAAGGGACTGAGGCACTTAGTGCCATGGTGTGGTTGACTGGACAGGGCTGGGTACTAGGTAGGACTGGATGAGCATGGAGATCTCTTCCAACCTGGTTGATTCTATGAAGGGACCTCAGAGGATCATCTAGTCCAACTCCCCTGCTAAAGCAGAGTGACCCACAGTGGGTTACTCAGGACTGCATTATCCAGATGGGTTTGGGATCTCTCCAGAGAAGACAACTCTAAGTAATATAAGAATAAGGTGCATTCCATTGGCTGTAGAGTCAGATTCTTCCTTGGTGGCAGTTTTGATTATTTTTTTCCCCTGTAAATCTAATCTGAATGCATCATTTGGTATCATCCCTATGTTACTTTTGTGCAAAAGCATTGTTTCAAACCTTGGGATCTTAGTCGGGTTTCTGGAAGTACAGTGCTCAATGTTCACATCTACATGGAAATAATTCCCTTGTGGTTTAAGACCGGTTCTGAAATGCTAAGCTTAAAGGTAGTAGTGGCTTGGGAAGGTAGACAGCAATGCAAAATAACCTTCAAGTTTAAAGACAAAGTATTAATGTGCAATTGTGAGGATGCTAAAATTCATAGAATCAACCAGGTTGGAAAAGACCTCCAAGCTCAGCCAGTCCAACCCAGCACCCAGCCCATGACAATCAACCAGACCATGGCACTAAGTGCCTCAGCCAGGCTTTTCTTGAACACCTCCAGGGACAGTGTCTCCACCACCTCCCTGGGCAGCCCATTCCAATGCCAATCACTCTCTCTGTGAAGAACTTCCTCCTAACATCCAACTTTCCCTGACACAACTTGAGGCTGTGTCCCCTTGTTCTATTGCTGGTTGCCTAGGAGAAGAGACCAGGATAAATATGTAGACTGTATTAGAGATAAAACTAAGAACCCTCAGGAATGAGAAAGTAGTAGAACAGGGGACCAGTGAGATAGTGGAGTCTCCATCCTTCACCCAGTGTTTGCCTGAAGGCATCCCTGAGCATCATGCTCTAGCTGTTCTGGCTTTGAGTGGTGGCCAGCCTGCTTGGTGGGATCTCCAGAGGTGCTTCTAGCCTCAGTCACCCTGCACTTCCAAGACATGCCAGGTGGCATGTGCTGTTCTGTCAGTTGTGTAGGCTGATTTTGGAGGGAATTATTTCATCATACAGCTTCCATCCTGCCAAGGTAAAGTATTTTGCAGTGGAGAATCATCTAATAGTAGTTTTGTCCTTTTAAAATAGGAAGATGGCTCAGAGGTTGGCGTAGGAGGCGCCCAAGTGACTGGCTCAAACACGCGGAAGCACATACTGCAAGTCTCCACCTTCCAGATGACAATATTAATGCTCTTCAACAACAGAGAAAAATACACATTTGAGGTAAGAGTTGGGGGGGGTCTTGCCAGATTTCAGTTAACTGTTTTAGGCACTTTCTTGTCCTTTTGAGTAAACCTTTGAAGATAAGGTACCTCTCATCTGAGTGCAGGTCAGCCCAATCAGTTGTGACAGATCACAAGCAGTCCTAGGAAGGAATTGCTTTGGAAACAGAGGTTTTCAGAAAGGTTGAAGCAAGTTGTGAGCGTGGTTTTTCTTGGGCCACAGAACTACAGTAAAGCTGAAGTTTGAAAGCAGCAGGTGGCTCCATTTCCTCATTTTATCTTTCAGCAACTGGATTTAGAGGCCAGAAGGTAGAGAAGGGTTTGTGTTATGGCTTCTTAAACACCGAAGCTCTTATATTGGCTGACTGGAGTGAGCTGTAGGATGAATCAAAGGAGTTTGATCCTTTCTCTGAAATGGTGAGCCACAAAGGACAGTGATGAAGGTCCAGATAGATTCTTAGCAAGGATACTAGAGGGCCAGTGCTGGGAAAGGTTAAAGTGGTCAGCTGGTATGACGATGATGGAGAAGCCTTTGGGAGTGGAGGAGAATCCTGTGCTATGAGGTTTGAGCGTTGTGGTGTTAATGTCAATTAAGAGTTTCCTTTTAGATGTTATCTTCTGCTTGAGAGAGTACTGACAGACATAAAAAGCAGAATGGGTATAGTCTGAAACAGTGAATTTCCAGGGTTTCTTATCTACCTTTGACTGTATTATGCAGAATTGCCTTTTTATTGGATTTGCCTTTTTATTTGGGTTTTGTTATCAGCTTATTTGGCATAGTTCTAACCTCTTAATAATATTTCTTTGAAATAGTCTCAGATGGGATTAACAAAGGCAGAGTTTGATAAGAGACTCTTAATAAACTACTACTGTACTGTGTACAGTTCTGGAGCCCCCAACACAAGAAGGACCTGGAACTGTTGAAGTGAGTTCAGAGGAGGCCACGAAGATGCTCAGAGAGCTGCAGCAGCTCTGCTATGAGAACAGGCTACAAGAGTTGGGGCTCTGCAGCCCAGAAAGAGAAGGCTTTGAGGAGACCTTACAGTGGCCTTCCAGTATCTGAAGGGGCCTACAGGAAGGCTGGGGAGGGACTATTGACGGGGTCTTGTAATGACAGGGCAAGGAGTAATGAGTTTAAACTGGCAGAGGGGAGAGATTCAAGCTAGTTGTTAGGAAGAAGTTCTTTGCAGTGAGGGTGGTGAGAGACTGACACAGGTTGCCCAGGGAGATTGTGGCTGCTCCCTCCCTGGAGGTGTTCAGGACCAAGTTGGATAAGGCCTTGAGTGACCTGTTGTAGTGGGAGATGTCCCTGCCTATGGCAGGAGGTTGGAATTGGATGAGCTTTCCCTTGCAACCTGAACCATTCTACATATATTTCACAAAAGATACTTTAGAGCACAGGAAGTCCTATTTGTTGTGAAATCTATAGCAGGAGAATTACAGCTTTGAATACTTTCTATGCAGAGTACTTGAGGTGGAACAAAGAATTAAAGATGACATAGCTCAGTTTTTCTTGAAGTTGGTGTTGAAATTGGGCTGGAGGCTACATTATTCCACAGAATTGTAGACTTGAGGTAGTTGTGCCTCATCCATACATGGCTAAATGCTTTGTAGAGTAGTGAAAAATGCAAATGTTAATACCTGCTCTAGTTGATAGTTTTGTTTTACTAAGGCCAGATGATAGGGAAATGTGTCCCATTTGCTTTTAGGTTATGTCTGTTTTGTTTATTTCTAGTTTGAGAGTTCTTAGACTCTGTATTTGTGCTCCATTGTATCTGAAGCATTAAGACACATTTGTTTTGTTTGGTTTCTCTGGTGAAGTGTGTGGGAGTTGTCTTTAACTTCAGCCAGGAAAGCTTATGAAAACCTAAGAGCGGAATGAACCTAATCTTTGTTCATTGATTATTGAACACCATGATTAATTGCTGGGTGCTGGCCAACTGTTCTTTCTCTGTCATATCAAATAAGTGCTTTTAGTGCAGCACAGTGTGAGAAATGGTTGTGCTGTGAGCTTGTGTAAGCAACTGTCTGACACAAAAGTGCTCCTGCAGGTTCCCAGCTAAGAAGTCCCCCTCACAGCTGAGTGGATTTTGCTAGTTTGCTTTGCATTCAGCCTGATTAATTTCAAACTTGATGTCCTCCTCATAATTCTGTGATTGAGAGAAAAAGGGGATGATGATGACAATGATGCAAAAATCATGCCCAAGTTACTACAGGAATTTAAAGTTGAGTAGAAAGAATTCCTTCAGAGAAGTGTATGGATTTATTGTATTTCTCTAGTTGTATACACAAAAGAACTGGTTGCCATGTGCACCTCCCTGCCTCTTCAGTTCACTCTAATGGTCTTATAGAATCATGGAATGGGGCCTTAAAGGTCATCTAGTTCCAACCCAACTGCCATGGGAAGGGACATCAACTAGACCAGCTTGCTCAAGGCCCAATCCAATCTGCTTTAGAACACGTCCAGGGTTAGAGCCTTCCATAGCAGCTTGTTCCAGTGCCTCACCACCCTCACAAGGAAGAATTTCTTCCTAAAACCTAGTCTAAATCTAGTCTCTTCCAGCTTGAAGCCATTACCCTTCACCCTGTCACTGCATGCCTTTGTAGCAATTCCCTCTACAGCTATCCTGTAGACTCCTTTCAAATACTGGAAGGCTGCTTTAAGGTCTCCCCAGAGGCCCCCCTTCTCCAGGCTGAAGAATCTCAACTCTCTCAGCCTATCTTCACAGGAGAGATGCCCTAACTTTCGGATCATCTTTGGCTCTCCTCTGACCCTTCCATTGGCGAAGACCTTCTCAACAGTGCTACTGAATGCAAAAGCAGTTCCTGTGTCCAGTTCTGGGCTCCTCAATTCAACAGAGATGTTGAGGTGCTGGAAGGCGTTCAGAGAAGGGCAACAAGGCTGGTGAAGGGCCTGGAACACAAACCCTATGAGGAGAGGCTGAGGGAGGTGGGGGTGTGCAGCCTGCAGAAGAGGAGGCTCAGGGCAGACCTCATTGCTGCCTGCAGTTACCTGAAGGGAGGTTGTAGCCAGATGGGGGTTGGTCTCTTCTCCCAGACAACCAGCACCAGAAGAAGGGGACAGAGTCTGAAGTTGTGCCAGGGGAGGTCTAGGCTGGGTGTTAGGAGGAAGTTGTTGTCAGAGAGAGTGATTGGCATTGGAATGGGCTGCCCAGGGAGGTGGTGGAGTCACCATCCCTGGAGGTGTTCAAGCCAAGCCTGGCTGAGGCACTTAGTGCCATGGTCTGGTTGATTGGCCAGGGCTGGGTGCTAGGTTGGACTGG